>CM065593.1:232724721-232755222 GCA_033119425.1 Bufotes viridis
TACAGCAAGGCAACAAAGGAGTGGCTCAAGAAGAAGCACACATTAAGGTCATGGAGTGGCCTAGCCGTCTCCTCGGACCTTAATCCAATCGAAAACCTATGGAGGGAGCTCAAGCTCAGAGTTGCACAGAGACAGCCTCGAAACCTTAGGGATTTAGAGATGATCTGCAAAGAGGAGTGGACCAACATTCCTCCTAAAATGTGCGCAAACTTGGTCATCAATTACAAGAAACGTTTGACCTCTGTGCTTGCAAACAAGGGTTTTTCCACCAAGTATTAAGTCTTTTTTGTTAGAGGGTTCAAATACTTATTTCACTCAATGAAATGCAAATCAGTTGCTATCTTTTATTTAAAGTTATTTTTTCGATTTTCCTTTTGATGTGCTATCTGCCACTGTTACAATAAACCTACCATTGAAATGATACTGTTCTGAGACTTTTCATTTCTTTGTCATTGGACAAACTTACAAAATCAGTGAGGGGTCAAATAATTATTTCCTCCACTGTATTAGGTTATGTAGGGGTGAATTGACCGGGACCAGGGAGGTTAAGCTGGCAATTCAGCGTATCCTGTATCAGGCTAGAAAACGAATAGCAGCTAAATGGATCGCTCCGGATCCTCCGACGGTCCAGGAATTAGTGAGGCAGTACACACTTTGGTCAAACTTGAGACTTATGTATATCAAAAAGAGGGAATAACAAAAATTTAACAAAATCTGGTATGCCTGGATTAAACATTTCCATATCATAGTTTAATGTTCTGAATCAGGAAAAATATTATACTAGATCACGAATGTTTGGTGATCGGGGTTACATCGAAAGGGCAGAGTATGTCTGTTTTAGGAGTGCATGAAGTACGACTGTTGGGCGTAGTACACTTCAACATTTGCTATGAACTTTTTCCAAGATAGACTGCACCTGAACTATGGAGCTGGGGGTTGGGAGGGGTGGGAGGGCTGAGGGTTTTGTGTTTTGTGTTATGCTGTTTTTGTTGTACTCATATTCAGAAAATCAAATAAAAGATTTGAACAAAAAAAAACTGTAAAAAAAGAAAAATATATATACGCACTGCAGTGTTGCAATGATTTCTGTTGAAACCGTATAGAGGCATATTTCATTCAGAAAAGAAAAATATATAGGCACTTCACTCTTTATTAGTGTTGAGCGAATATCTCCGAAAAGCGCAATTTTTTAGCGAATATCGGCACTTTGCACTCGCGACATTTATTACAGCGCTATAAATCTCGCTCATTTCGAATATTCGTTCTTTTTTTTTTTTTTTTTTTTTTAGTTATATTTTTTTTCTTTCCTCTTCCTGCAACAGTAGTTCTTTACCGTCCTGAGGATTCCTGGCTTCCTGGCTGCTCTAGTCAGTGCCCATTGCCGCTTTCTGCCGACTTCGCGTCACGGAGCGCCCCCATCCATGGGAGCAATCTCCATATACTAAAAATACCGTCGGATTTGATGAATTACGTTGAAACGCAATGCGATAATCTCAGTTATATTAATCTGCATTGCGATTTCAACTTAGAGCTGAGTCTATATGGGTCAGCATTGCGTAATGAACGTAGTTAACGTAATATGGAATATAGCAGCACCGTTAAGTTGAATTCGCAATGCGATTAATTTAACTTGAAGTAATCGCATTGCGATTCAACTTAGCACTGCTGCCATATTCCATATTCGCTAACTCTGCTCATTCTAGCAAGCTGACCCATTATAAACCCAGCTCTAAGTTGAAATCGCAATGCGATTAATATAACTCTGAATTAATCGCATTGCGATTTCAACGTAATTCCTCAAATCCGACAGTACATTTTAGTATATGGAGACGCTCCCATGGTGATGGGGACGCTCCATGAGCACAGAAGTTATGGTTGGTTTGGTAGAATTAGCAGTAGCGAACATGACGAATGTATTCGTCATATCTTCAAAACGAAGATAACGGTGATTCTACATCTTCGCTTTAGCAACCTATTCGTCAACCTCGCTACTTCTAGCAATCAAATAGAAGGTTGACTATAGAGACAGTTGTAGTCAATTCGCTATGCGATTTTTTTTTTTTTTTAATAGAATAATTATATTACTTGATATAATTACTATAATTATTCTATTTATTAAAAAAAAAAAAATCGCATAGCTAATTAAACACAGCTGTCTCCTATAGTCAACCTTCCTATTTGATTGCTAGAATTAGCGAGGTTGACGTAATAGGTAGCTAAAACGAAGATGTAGAATACTCGCTATCTTCGCTTTGAGGAATAGACGAATACATTCGTCATATTCGTCATCCTCGCTAATTCTAGATATGAAACCAATAGGAAAGTAGCCTTAAGTACAAATCGCAATATGCGATTATTTAAATCGCATGTTAATCGCGATAACTAGAAAATGATTTAATATTCGATTTCGACGAATATGAAACGAATATTCATTCGAATATTCGCGAATTTCGTCGAAATCGAATATGGCACCTGCCGCTCATCACTACTCTTTATTTTTTCTCTGGTTAAAGCATATAGTGGCCTTTTTCCATCCAACAAGAAATATATATTCTCGGGTCACCTGTGCAGTTATTTCTGGTGAAAGAGTGTAGGTGCCTATTACAGTAAAAAAAAAAGAAAAATATATATATGCACTACAGTGTTGCACTGATTTCTGTTGAAACTGTATAGGGGTGTATTTCATTCAACAAAGAAAAATGTATGCGCACTTCACTCTTTAATTATTTTCTGGTTAAAGTTTATAGTGGCCTTTTTCCGTCCCACAATAAATATATATTCTCAGGTCACTTCTGCAGTTATTTCTGGCGACAGGGTATAGGGCCTATGACTGTAAAAAAAGAAAAATATATATGCACTGCACTGTAGCAGTTATTTCTGGTGAAAGCGTATAGTGGCCTATTTCAGTCCAACAAGAAATATATATTCTCAGGTCACTTCTGCAGTTATTTCTGGTGAAAGCTTATAGGGGCGTATTTCAGTACTACAAGAAAAACATATTCTCAGTTTACTGTTGCAGTTATATCTGGTAAAGCCTTTACTGGAGTATTGCAGTAGAAAAAGAAATATACATTTTCCAATCGCTGGTGCACTTATATTTTGAAAAAAATTTAGTGACGCATATCAGTAGAAAAAAATATATACATTCGCCATTCGCTGCTGCACTTTTATATTGAAAAACCTTTATTCACGTATAGCAGTAGAAAAATAAATATACATTCGCCAAACGCTGGTGCATTTATATCTTGAAAAACCTTTAGTGACGTATATCAGTAGAAAAAGAAATATACATTCGCCATTCGCTGCTGCACTTTTATATTGAAAAACCTTTATTCACGTATAGCAGTAGAAAAAATATATACATTCGCCACTCGCTAGTACACTTATTTCTTGAAAAACCTTTAGTGACATATATCAGTAGAAAAATACAAATATATTAAGTGTTCACTGTTGCAGTTATATGCGGTAAAGCCTTTAGTGGCGAATTTCAGTACAAAAATCAAGATATATTCAGCGTTCAACACTGCAGTTAGATGTGGGATTTACTGAATTAAGTTGAGCTGAAATTTTGTATTTACGTTTCACACACTACGCGATGACGTGACGAAGCCCATAAGAACGGCGCACCAATACAGGTGAATACACTATACACTAACCTTGCACAAAAATGCAAACTAATTCACACCAGCCCGCCTCTATCTGCAGTATTGCTTACTGGACACTACAGGGACTTTTCTGCAGCACAGAAACCTCACAAGGACTGTGTCTCGCTCTTCCAGCGCGAACCTACTTCCTCCGGTATATCCCATTCACTTCAGATTAGTGATGAGCGAGCATGCTCGGCCGAATACCGGTTCGGCTCGAGCATCGCTATGCTCGGCACGTGGCAGTACTCGTCCGAATACCACGTGTGCTCGTCGCATTGCTCGAGTCTCCTACCCGCACATTTGGCACCTCCTAAGCAGCCAATCAACATTCAGGTAAGTAATTCCCTTCAGTGTAATGACATAGCCATGTTAGCTATCAGCCTTAGGCTGATTGGCTGGCCGGAACACGTGATACCAGTTTATATAGGACGCGATGTCCTACGCTTATACAAACAATTGTTCAAGTAGCTGCAGCGCTCACCTCTACCTTCGATTCAAGAAGCACAGAAAGGAGACCAGAACTGGGCCTTGTGAAGTATCCAAATGAAAAATTGGATCCAGCTTCTTATAAAATGGAAATTCTTTATTGGCTCATCATATAAAATCCACCACGATCACCAAAAATGACACCAACAGTGATGCATTTCGGGCTACACAATCCAGCCCCTTCATCAAGACATAACAAGTGTATTAAAATTATCACTTTTATGCAGCATAAGGTCCAACCTCCCTTGATTAGCCAAATGTCTACACCTGGAACACGGAAAGGAAAAGTGAAACCAGGGGAGGAGATTAGGCATCGCAGGTGGTGCATACCTATTGAAAATGTGAACAAATTAGTTATATTGCAGAGTGAGATCGTGTTTTTGTTCAATCCCTTCGGTACTCAAGTGTCAAGTGAAAATATCCAAAATGTTTCCCTACTTAGGAGTTTTTGTCTACGATCCCCTCTTCTCGTGGGTAGTGACACCACTTCAATTCCCTGTGCACAAACGCAGATGCGTCTCCTTTGTGAACTGTGGCAAAATGAAAAGTCACCGTTGATACATTACGTGTCTGAAAATATGGGATATCACTGAGCTGTTTTCTAATGTGTGTTTTTAATTCATTTATAGTACATCCCACATACTGGCGTTTACAGATTTTACATGTAATAACATAGACAACAAACTCCGTATTACAATTTATATATTGCTTAAGGGTATATCTGTTGTTATTCGCCGTGGAAACAACTTCCTTAGTAACAAACATATATCGACAGGTTTTCCTTTCTGTGTTCCAGGTGTAGACATTTGGCTAATCAAGGGAGGTTGGACCTTGTGCTGTATAAAACTGATGATTTTAATACACTTGTTATGTCTTGATGAAGGGCTGGATTGTGTAGCCCCAAGCGCGTCACTGTTGGTGTAATTTTTGGTGATCGTGGTGGATTTTATATGATGAGCCAATAAAGAATTTCCATTTTATAAGAAGCTGGATCGTATTTTTCATTAGGATGTCCTGCACTCGGATCATTCAGCATCAGGGAGAGCAGACAGTAGGCAGGGACAGATAACGTTTTGCTGGAAATTCACAGATTTAACTGCAAAAAACTGTTGAAAGACCAAACAGTCCTCTTAAGGACTACAGTGTGTGTTTGACAGCAGTGCAACACCATTTATTTATTTTTTACCAGGGGTTAAATTCTGCAGTATCAGGGACAGGCGTCTTCAGGAAGGGACAACTGTTTTAATTGCTCAAAAGCTTTTAAAAGACTGAAAGATTTGATATTAGTGAGATCTACATTATGCCATCAGAAAGCAGTGTGTTTAGCAGACATTATAAAAGGGGCTTATTCACTAGAGTGTGTCTGCAAGTGAGATTTACAGCAGTATGCCATCAGAAAGCAGTGTGTTTAGCAGACATTATAAAAAGGGGCTTATTCACTAGAGTGTGCCTGCTAGTGAGATATACATCGTGCCATCAGAGAATTTTTTTCTGGGGAAATTCACCTAATTTGTGCCACATCTGTGTGTACGTTCAATCCATAACCGTTATATTCATTACTCCAGCAGAGAATCATTTTTATTATGGGCAATTTTAACTCGTTTTGGACACATCTGTGTGTGCGTTTAGGCCGCAACCGTATAAACAGTGTTCCAGCAGAGAAGTATTTGTATTTGGGACAAATTTAACTAGTTTTGGGCACTTCTGTGTGTGTGTTCAATCCACAAACGTTATATACAGTATTCCAGCGGATAATTATTTGTATTTGGGACAAATTTAACAGTTTTGTGCCGAATATACTGTCCATATAGTGTGGATTTCTGTGACAAATACTCTAGCACATTTGAATAGAGTGTCTGTTGCGCCAATCTAAATAATGTGTGCAGAATCTAGTGTCCATTTTCTGTTCGTTACTGGGGCATATACTGACTCAAATTTAAAATCTGTGTGTCTTGTGACAATGTAAATAATCTGGTCCAATCTAGTGTCCATAGTGCTTGGCTCTCTGTTTCAAATACAGTACCACATGTGAAAACAGTGTATTATGGGGAAAAGTAAAATATTTGTGCCACATCTACTGTGTGTCTGTGCATTTCATACATATCACTAACATATACTGTACTTCATCCGCAGATGGTGTATGGTAGTCTGTGACATTATCAGAGCTACATCCCCTGTGTAAAGTGTGCGCATCCAAAAATACCTGTTTTAATTTATCGACGCATACACGTACATATCCTACAATACTGTACATGTGACATTCATGACGTACCCGATGCTGATGAATGGCAGGAAAAGTGTCAGACATATTGGTGCACCATAGAGTTTTTCAAGGGTAAGGGTGCCCACAGAGAGGGCTCTGAGTGTCGCCTCTGGCACCTGTGCAAGAGTTTCGCTAACCCTATAAAACATTATGAACGAGGGCAGCCTAAAAAGCATGTTGATATGACGGAGGAGGAGGAGAAGGATGAGAAAAGGAAAATTGAACCATATAACCTTTTTGGTGGTGGCAGAGGTGTATGTGAATACAGTGTATTCAGTACATTACATTTAAACACATTTAAAGTGCTTTCATCTGGTAGAGTAGAGAAGTCAGGGGCAATCCAGGCTCAGTTCATTTTTATAATAGTCAGCCTGTCAGCATTTTTAGTTGACAGGCGCATGCGCTTAACTGTTATTATGGCCGCAGCAGTACTAAATATCCGCTGTGACAAAACGCTGGCGGCAGGGCAGGCCAGCATCTCTGAGGTGTAAAGAAGACAAACTGATGGTGGTCTGGCTATCACCCTGTGTACTGTGTTTGACTTTTTTTTGCTATGGTTTATAACTAGTCTGTAAGATATGTTATTATTGTTATTTAACAGGCCATGCCATTGTTTTACCACCACTGTTGTATGTTATGTTTGTATTTTATAGTAATGAGTAAATTTTAGATGAGGTTTTAGTGAATACCATGTACCGGCCAGCCCCTCAAAGGCATCGAGTGCAATTTTGGGCCACGTGTCCAGCTTGGACACTCAATAGTTGTAAGGCACAGAGGGATCACTGAGGATGCTAACACGGTCTGCTATTTACTCCTTCACCTTCTTCCAAAATGTTTCCCTCCTTGTGACTCTAGGTTGTGCATCAGGGTGAGGGTGCTGGCGGGGTGTCATGAAACTGTCCCAAGCCTTGTAGAGTGTTGACCTGCCTCTGTTGGAACTGCGGTGTGTCCCCCTCATCTCCCCTCCTGGTTGCCCAAGGAACTACGTACTCTGCCTCCAGTGTTGTCATATGGAAATTTTCTAAGCTATTTTTAAACAAGGATATTCTGTTATTGCATCGTTTTGCTCGTCCACTCCACCACAGGAATGAGAGCTGAGAAGTTATCTTTGTAGGAGGGGTCGATAAGGGTAAACAACCAGTAATATGTGTTGTCTTACATGCGTGTAGCACACAGGTCGCAGGAAAGGCATCCTAATATGAAGTCAGCCATGTGTGCCAGATTCCCAACAGGCAAGACTTTGCTGTCGTCATCAGGAGAATGACCCTCATTCTCATTCTCCATATCCTCTTCCTCCTCTCCTGCCCATCTATGCAGAGCAGATGGAATAAATCTGCTATTGTTACTACCCTCTGTAGAGTAGGCAACTGTCTCTTGCTCCTCCTCATCATCGTCCAATTCAAACTGAGAAGCCGAACTGATGGTGTTCTGGCTGTCACCCTGTGTAATGTCTTCACCCTAGTTCCACCTCTTATACATTTGAAGCGTCAGCCTTCATTGTTACCAGCCAGCGTTTCACTAGACACAGAAGTGGTATGGTTAGGCTGATAATAGCGGCATCGCCACTCACCATCTGTGTTTATCCCTCAAAGTTGCCTAAAACCTCACAGAGGTCAGACATACAAGAGCATGTTGCAGCTGGTGATTCCACTACTGCCCTCTGCTGCCCACAAAGCCTGGACAACATGTGGAACGTAGAGTTCAAGTGCGTGCCCACGTCGCACAATAGTCTGTTAGCTGGCAAATGCAAGCGCTGCGGAGCATTGCCAAACCAACAGCAGCTGTAGATGACTTTCACAAATGGGTACACACACGGAGCACCTTCACCAGTAGCTCAGGCAAAATGGGGTAGGTTGGGAGAAAATTGAGAACACGTGGTCTAGGCATGGTATGGCCGGATCCCGGACATTAAGGTGGGATCCACATGGCCATATCAGCATTTGTCCCATGTACAATTTTCCCCTTTTCCCTAGGCAGAGGTTGTTTTCTGCCCCTGTGATGGCCCTGATTCGCTAAGGGCTGGGCCTGTTATGTTCCAGGGTTTGGTTTTTTATTGTTATGGTTTAAGCTTGAGTTTCTGACTAGGAAGTAAAATAAAATATGTTATAGTTATTTGGTTATTTATGAGTTCTTAAAAAGTTCATGCCATTGGTTTACCTCCACTCTTGTGTGTTAGTGTTTTAGTTATATTAATGTATAAGTTTGGAATGTTGTGCATGGTACATCTATGCTGCATGATTGCCATGTGTGTGAGCTTGCCGAGCTACAAAGCTGCCAACAAGTTATGGCCATGATCAGACACAACCAACCTGGTCCCTTATACCCTGCCACAGCTCTGTGGCGGTGGGCTGTTTGTCACCCAAGCAAATGAATTTCAGCAAGGCCTGTTGCCGCTTCCCCATAAGAATTCAGAGTTTGCAGTGGAGGAGGAGGCGGAGGAGAAGAAGGGGGGGGGGGGGTTGCAGCCATGAATGTAGGTGGTAACAAAAATCCTGATTGAAGTAGTGCCCGCAGTCCTTGGCATCGGTGGCACCAGGGTACGACTCACTACCGACCTCCACAAGGTTCACCCAGTGTGCCGTCCGGAAATGTAGCATCCCTGGCCAAAAGCACTTGTCAATGTGTCCGCCGTTAAGTGAACCTTCCCAATAATTTAGTTGTTTAGGGAACGGGTGATGTTACGGGACACAATTGGTGGTGTAATGCGGGGATGGCACACTGAGAAAAATAGTGGCAGCTGTGGACTGAGTAATGAAGGATGGCCACCGCCATGAGGCTGAGGAAAGCCTTAGTGTCCACAGGCCTAAATAGCAACATTTCCCTGGCTCCAAATTTTGAAAGGTGCACATTAAGTGCTATGGCCTGTGAGTGGGTGGCGTGGTATTGGTGCTTACGTTCAAGAGCCTGGAGACATCTGTATGCTGTGCTTGGACACAGAAGAGGTTGTGCTAGCTGATGGTGCTTGCGAAAGCCAAGCTGAAGGGCGGGAGTCATTTAAGCCTGCATCTAGGACAGAGGATTGGCCAGCACGTAACACAGGGGAGGAAGAGGAGGCAGTGGTGTGACCCACAGACACTGATTGTGGACCCAAGAGTTCGGCCCACCTATTAGGGTTCTGTGATGCCATGTGGCGGATCAAGCTGGTGGTGTTGAGGTTGCTAGTATTCCCACCCCTACTCATTTAGCCTCCAGTATAAAGTCTTCCCCCATTATGTTCCCTTGTTTTAGGTTTTATTGTTATGGTTTGAGTTAGTTTATTAATAGGATGTAAAATCTGTTATGGTTATTGTTATTTATGAAATGTTGAGTTTTTATTTTGGTATGACACAGTTTGCTAATTAAAAATCATTTTTCGTCTTCACTTTTTTCAAAAAAGCCCCAGACTGTGGAACACCTACCGTTTGGCAAGGGAGATTTGGGCAAGGGGGAACAGTTGCAGACCTGTTTGTTGTGGCCCGCCTTCTCCCTTTCGCCACCCCACAGCCTCTTCCAGCCTGTTGCAGTGCTGTGGATCCCTCCCCCCTCTGTTCTGCTGTCCTCGCTTGGCTTTCCACCTTCCCAGGTTGGGTCAGTGATGTCATTGTCCCCCATCTCCAAATCCACTTTCTCACTCTAGTCATCATCCTGACTTGTGTTGACCTAACAAGACCCTACTTATTGACAACTGTGTCTCATCCCCATCATCCACCAAGTGAAACACTATTTGCCTACCCCCCCTCGTCTTCTTCTTCTGACTGGAGGCTGAAGAGTTTGGGGATCAGTGCATAATATATCCTCATGTCCATCTTCAGGGAGGGTCAGCTCACCTGCAGGCCCTCACCTACAATTTTGGGGGTTCAGCTCACAGGGTATATTCTTTTCTATGTTTCAGACTTGGAAGAAAACATAATTTGCTTTATTTCACTGGTGAATCTTTCACGCATGTGTTTTTTGCAGTATTCGGGTTTTTATATAGTTGCACTGGGGTAAATATTTCAAACTTTTTTCCTAGCCGGTGCTGAACGACATTCCCTGCGCTCAATCTGCAGAGTAACGGTAGGGCATGCAAAATATAGCTATGAAATGCAATTTTTCGTAGCGGGTGCTGACTGTCATTCACTGCACTAACTCTGCTATGTGACGTTAATGTTATCTCTAACCCCAAAAAAAAATTTTGAAATTGAAATTGGTCATTCTTTCTTGGTAGCCTGTGCTGACCGGGTCACTTAACTTCTTTGATGGTCAGATCAGCAGGCCCTTCCTCCGAATGTTTTGGAGGGTCACCAGCAGGCCATCAAGGATAATTTTTCATGGATGTGTGAATGATACCATCCTTTATGTGTAAGAAAGGGTGTATTGGAGTGCCAATTCCTTGTAATATTTGGCAGCCCTTTCACTTAGTGCATAGGCGTAGGCGTCCCACTACCTGAACTATTGTACCACAATGTGAATGAGGCCCTCCTTTATGTGAAATACAGGCTGTATCGGAGTGCTTCTTCCTTGTAATTTTGACAGCACTTGCACTGTATATACAATTGAATATACTGGAAAGAATGTTTCCTAACAGTTTTTCTAGTAAAATAGATTTTTTTGGCGGGGTTTTTGTGCGTATTTTTGTCAGTCTGTAAAAGTGGCGTACAACTCGGACAACATGGTTCACAGCAGCGACATTGGAGGCCAAAATGCATCCAGACATGGTGCCCCTGCCCCATCACTTTCAGACCTCCCCTCATCCGAGCAAGGGGTGCCTGGTTGTCTCCTATTGACTTCCATTATACTCAGGTGCTCAGCTGAGCGCACGAATATCGCTATGTGTTCGGATAAGAAAAATATATTCTGCGTTCACTGTTCCAGTTATTTGTGGTAAAGCCTATAGTGGCATATATCAGTCGAAAAATATATTTGGCGTTCAATGCTGCAGTTATATGCAGTAAAATAGTTTTTGAATTAATTCTTTGGAGAAAAAACTTGTATTTGGCATTAAGCGCTGCACTTATATGCGGTAAAATCTTTTTAAAAATATTTTGGTGGAAAAAAAACTTGTATTCGGCATTAAGCGCTGCACTTACCTAGGAGCAAATAAAGGTAAATGACACTGCCAGCCTGTTAAAGGGAATTACAGCATGATACCACAATACATTTGATAGGACATTTAGCAAGAGTTTAAAGTGCCTACATATAGCACATAGTGGGACACTGCATCAAGTTGAATCAGGTGTGGATCAGCCAGGATTTCCACACACCAATGCCTAATGCATCAGACTAGATCATCCATGGTGCAACACCAACAATTTGACAAAAGAGACCGGTTTCTTCTGGCTACCTGCCTCAGCTACTATTCTAATGCTCTTACCTGCCTGATGCCACACATCTGATGCCAAGGTCTCCTTCTTTCACCACCCATCTTCAGCAGGTACTGGTATTGCCACCCACCTTCACAGTATGTCACCTTGCCACTCTGTGGCCTACTCATGCTGCTGCCACCTCTAGATTCTGACATTTTGCCACTCTGTGTCCTGTTCATGCTGCTGCCACCTCCAGACTCTGTCATTGTGTCACTCGGTGGCCCTCTCCTAATGCTGCTGCCACCTCCACACTGTGTCATTGTGCCACTCTCTGGCCTACTCATGCTGCTACCACCTCAAGACTCTGTCATTGTGCCAATCGGTGGTCTCCTCATGCTGCTTCCACCTCACCACTATGTCATAGGGCCACTTCTCATGCTGTTCCCACCCTCCCCACATCATGACTGGTCCACTATTGTGGCTTTCGGCCTGGCTGACATCATCATTTATTTGACACTTCTTCGGATCTGTCAGAAGAAAGGAAAAACGAGACACACAACGGATCCTGTCTGTGTAGCAGCTTTATGGCCTGTATGGTCCCATCATAAATGACTTATGATTTGGTAGCCAAAAGCAGGAGTGGGTACAAAACATAGAAGCCATGCAAATATTCCATTCATGTGTCATCTCTGTTTTAGATTCATTCCGTTTTTTTTTTTGCCTTTAGCAATACTGATGGATTAATCAGCAAATGCTTACCTAGTGAAGGCGTATACTCCACAGACAGGATCCATTTTGTGTGGGTTATTGTTCTGATGGTTTAGAGGAAGGGCAAAATAGTCGGTGATGTCAACACAAACTTACTGCTGACACCCCCTCCACTCTGTCAGGGGGGCTCTACTTGTATAAGGGTTTAATAGAACAGGTTCTGTAGACATTTATGTGGAATCAGCTGACAAGGGTGTAAAAGGAGGGCGCTTCTTCTTGAAAGTAACATCTACCTGTAAGGCTGAGTTGATACTTGAGTTATTTGGTCAGTTTTGGGCCTGTGACCATCCAAATAAGTGAGGTATGCAGTGATTCTAAGAGCGACGCCTGTCATCTGCATGTCATACGGACTCACAGTATTATTTCACTACCAAAGCAGACTCCCTATGAGTGTTACTGCAAGGCACAGTGTTCTACACCACTATAAAGGCTCAGCAGCCAGGAAATTGCCATTTTTAATGTAATTCGCGGCAAATATATTAAAATCGAATCAAATTTTTTCTGGAAAAATTCAGCAAATCGGCAAATCGAATTTTTAAACAGTCTCCAAAAATTACAATAAAATGTAATAAAATGTCCCAAACCACACAGTTCTTTTCTAGCGCAGCAGGTCTTTTAGTGAGGTAGGTCTAGCTTCACTTTCTTGAAATGTCTAACAAGAAGACCGTGCAGCTTTTGACTCCTTCCGGGGTTAAAGTCGAATGTGATCCAGAAATGGCGTCTTTAAATGCACCCAATCACTGAATCTCCGGTTACTTCATGTATCACCTCCTAGATCTTAGATGAGAGGGCTTAACATAGTAAGTACCGCCACAATTAGCCATATAAAAGTATTTTATTATACTCACAAAGGTACAAGATTTTCACGCATATAAAATCATCAACACTAAGTGCTCGACCGACCGGGTTTCGCCTGTACTTGCTTGTCAGAAGCTGCTCTGAAAACCACTTGTTCCTCCCTCCTATTTATACCCAGGTGGGTATTTAATACAACTACCACATTTGCTCTAAAAACTCTTTTCATTCTTAAAACAACTCTTCACCTTTCGATTTATCTCTCATAATTATCTCAACCAGCAATTTGCATTATAAATACTTTCACAAACATAAAATATAAAATACAGCAGGTTTCTATTCCACCTATTCACATACATCAGTTTTAACATCAACTACCGACATTCAGGCTATAACAGATCTATTGTAATATATTTACCCTTTACCCTTCAGACACGTATTATTAATATCAAATTCAATGTTCAATCCATTAGGTTGCAGTGTATCTAACTGATAGATCCATTCCACTTCTCTTTATTTATTTTCTTTACGGATCCTCTCTCTCCAATTCATCGTGACTTTTTCCAAACCTACAAACTTCAAACCCACAGGGTTTTTTCCATGTGCTTTTTAAAATGTGCAGAGACACTATGTGTATCCACCCCTTTTTTGATGTTTCTTAGATCTTCTTGCAAGTGGGTTTTTTTATTTTCTGAGGGTCCTGTCCCACATACTGGAGGCCACAAAGGCACTCCAGCATGTAGATGACCCCATACTTTTCACAGGTTATCTCACCTTGTATCATATAGGTTGCCTTTTTGCTGTTCGAGGTTACCTCTTCAGTTTTAAATCGTCTCTCGCTTTTTGACCGCACTTTACAAAAGCCACGCCAAGTGAATTTGTGTTTATCATTTTTCTGTTGACATATAGATAAACAACTATCCCTGTAATATATTACCTACCTAAGATCCACAAAAATACTGTCGACCTCCGGAATACCTATTGTCTCCGGTTTAAATTCTGTGACTAGTCGTGTCTCAGAGTATATAGATTGGTATTTACAGAAATATGTAGTGAAGGCCCCATCGTATCTAAAAGATACAGGAGATACGATCAAACATCTTGAAAATCTGGGGCAGTTGGAAGGGGACATTTACTTAGCAACAGTCGATGTGACATCGCTTATACACAGTAATCCCGATAAATAAAGGGATTGCTGCGGTAGCTAAGATGATGGAAAGAGATGTGGAAATGGTGGAAGAACAGAGAATGTTTATATTACGGTGTCTAGAGTTTTGTTTAAAATTGAAAAAAGGCAGCCTATATGATACAAGGTGAGATAACCTGTGAAAGTATGGGGGTCATCTACATGCTGGAGTGCCCTTGTGGCCTCCAGTATGTGGGACGGACCCTCAGAAAATTAAAAACCCACCTGCAAGAACATCTAAGAAACATCAAAAAAGGGGTGGATACACATAGTGTCTCTGCGCATTTTAAAAAGCACATGAAAAACCCTGTGGGTTTGAAGTTTGTAGATTTGGAAAAAGTCACGATGAATTGGAGAGGAGAGGATCCGGTGAAGAAAATTAATAAAAGAGAAGTGGAATGGATCTATCAGTTAGATACACTGCAACCTAATGGATTGAACATTGAATTTGATATTAATACGTGTCTGAAGGGGTAAAGGGTAAATATATTCCAATGGATCTGTTATAGCCTGAATGTCGGTAGTTGATGTTAAAACTGATGTATGTGAATAGGGTGGAAAGTATTGTTTGTGAAAGTATTTATAATGCGAATTGCTGGTTGAGATGAATTATGAGAGATAAATCGAAAAGCAAAGAGTTGTTTTAAGCATGTCAAGAGTTTTTAGAGCAAATGTGTTAGTTGTAATTAAATACCCACCTGGGTATAAATAGGAGGGAGGAACAAGTGGTTTTCAGAGCAGCCCCTGATGAAGCAAGTACAGGCGAAACCCGGGTGGGGCGAGCACTCAGTGTTAATGAGTTTATATGCGTCGAAATTTTGGACCTTTATGAGTATCATAAAATACTTTTTATATGGCTAATTGTGGCGGTACTTCACAATGTTAAGCCCCCTCATCTAAGATCTAGGAGGTGATACATGAAAGTAACCGGAGATTCAGTGATCGAGTGCATTTAAAGACGCCATTTCTGGATCACACTCGACTTTTAATCCCCGGGAAGGAGTCAAAAGCTGCGCGGTCTTCTTGTTAGAAATTGTACGAATTTTTTAAACATTCGCTCATATCTAGCCCCAACTGATTCTAGATTTAGAGCGTGATATTTTAAGGTAGGATATTTAAAACTAGTAAAAAATGGTAATTTTCTGATACAAAATTAACATATAAGTTATGTAGGGAATCAAGGGAACCTGAGCAGATTGATATAAATTGTTTTATGGAAAAAGATTCAGTAAAATGTGTGTTTTATTTATTTAAATTCCAGTTCTGCTCTGGGCTTTGAAGTCAAGGGGCAGTCCTATCAGTGATTGACAGATATCTCTGCATGCAGATGGAGGAAAGGCTGTCAATGACTGATAGGACCGTCTCCTTGACCTTCAAAGCCCAGACTGGGCAGAAATGTAAATGTTTAAATGTCAAATTATACAAAACACTAGTATTTTTTTTATTTGTTTAATACAAACAGATTTGAAACAAAAAAAATGCAACTGTATTAGAGCGGTGCAAATCAGTTCACAACAAACTGATATATGGGACTTGTGCCATGGGACTATATCTAAATGTGAATACTCTATCATGGCACAGGAAATACGCAGTGCGATATTGAATAACTGACACTTTCTGAAAAATGATACCCAATTGAAGGATGAGATAACCAACAATCTAGTGATCAGCTTCAACAAACTAGTACACTTAAGGACATTCTGGTACAGAGCAGATTCTGGGGAAAAAATTGGTTGGAGAGATAAGTTTCAGTAGGGAACTTTAAATGTGGACAATGCTCTTCTTGTGACCAAATAATAAAAACTAGACATATTTTTGAGGGGGAATTAGGCATGTAGTCCATCAATTCATTTCATGTAAAACTGAGTTTGTAGCATATATAATACTGTGTAGTTGTGAAAGATTCTACATAGGAAAAACAATTAGATGTCTGAACAAACATTTCAAGCAACATGTGAGATCCATAAAAACAGAGGTAGGGTCACCAAGATTAATAGAACATGTAAAGGGGATGCATAATGGTGATAGTAAAGAATTGAAATTTGCTGAATTAGAGGTAGAACCTATGCCTTTAAGGCCTCATGCACACGTATGTGTTTTGCGGTCCGCAAATAAAAACGGATTATGTCCCTATGGCATCCGTTTTTTTTTTGTGGATCCATTATTTTTGCAGATCCATTGTAATAATGCCTATCCTTGTCCGCAAACTAGAAAGAAATAGAACATGCCTTATTTTATTTGCGGGGCTACAGAACTGACATACTGATGCGGACAGCACATGGTGTGCTGTCCGCATATTTTGCGGACCCATTAAAATGAATGGGTCTGCACCCTATCAGCAAAAAAAAAAATGGAACGGACAAGGAAACAAAATGCGGTCGTGTGCATGAGCCCTAAGAAGAGGGGACAGACACAGGGTACTCTTGCAAAGAGAAGAAAATTGGATAATGAAGACAAGGTCCGTTGGGACTGAATGATAGAAATTATCTTAGTGCATTTCTATGAACAAATATATATGATGTTTGTTGCACTGTTTTTAATTAAACACTAATATGTTTGTATGGTAAAAAGGTGGTGACGCCATGAGTGACATATAAGTGACGCTAGACTAAGCGCATATTGCAAGAAATTATCTGTATGTATATTTTATTGCAATAAAGGATCGCAACTTTGGTCAGTGCCGCAGATTTTTTCTTATTGCTAGAATACTGGAAACTGTGCCAACTAAAAATGCCTAATTTATGACCCATAACACTGACCAGACGATTTCGAAAATCATGACCTCCACTTCACGGCACATTTCCTCTGAAGATACTTCGACAGGTGACCCTGAATGGCGTCATCTTCAATTGATTCTGCACCCCATTTAAACTGCTTAGCCCAAAACTTTACTTTGTAGTAGGAAGGTGCATCATTACCATGTGAGATGAGGAAACAGCTCTCATTGTGTGAACATTGTATTTGTTTAAAGTGTAACTGCCATTTCATTAGTCACTACCATAAATGAAATTCCTAACCTATGTGATGCTGAAGGGAATATATTCATGAAGCTTTATTTTTCAGGTAATTTTACCTTTCTAATGTCTGTATTTAGACCTTAGCAACCTATTTTTCTGTGCCTCTATTTCAGCATCTTCCTAAGATGTCCTTAAGGCCATCCTGTATTTCCCTCATTTCCCATAAGCACTTGCTCTCCTCACATGAACTAGCAGACAAGCAAGACCAATCAGAATGCAGATAACCTCCCACACTACCCCAGAGCAGTGTGTACCCTCTCATACCCAGCTAACCAGAGACAGACAAGACCAATCAGAATTAAGATAACCTCCCCACTACTCCCAGGGCAGTGTGTATCTTCTCACATTCAGCTAACCAGAGACACACAAAACGAATCAGAATGCAGAAAACCTCCCCACTAACGCAGAGCAGTGTGTATCCTCTCACGTACAGCTAACCAGAGACAGACAAGACCAATCAGAATGCAGATAACCTCTCCCACTACCCCAGAGCAGTGTGTATTCTCTCACATACAGCTAACCATAAGACCAATCAGAATGCAAAATTTTTAGGCTTCTTTTCATCACTTGTAAGGAATTTAATGACATAATAAAGCTCCAAATCCCTCACTTTCTTTGTAAACCCACACTTTACTGCACTTGCCATCCTGCACATTGCCATCCTGCTTTCATCAGACTGAACTGGTACTGTGTGTGTTGCATGTCTAGACATGTCTCAATCTGCACTCTTGCACTGAAAGAACATGCTAGGATAGATAATTTACTGAGCACCGCTGCCATTTCTCTATAGGAGGGAGCCGCCACCGACCCCAATTTATTAAACACCCCTTGTATTTCAAGTTCTACTTTGCTTTTAGTAAAAAGGAATTTGTTACATTTAACTCTTGCCTTATTCTTAATTACTATGATTCCAATGCACCAATCCCCAGGAAGCAATGGCCTAAGTGAGCTCTCTGTGGCACAACATATCATCAGGGCTACTAATGCTCATATCCTCTACACTGACACAGCAATATAATTAATAGCAGTGTCAGGGACATCCGTGCTAAGGAATGGACAGATAGTGCAGGGAGAGAAATTAGCTGTATTTAATAATAAAAGCTTTTCAAAGAACTCAAAATCCTTTTAAGGGCTACTGTGTGTGTTTCACAGCAGCAAGATATTTTTATTTTATAACTATTAGTGACATATACTGTACATCATCCCCATATGACTCTTTAAAAATCTGGGTCACATCTAGTGTCCATAATCTGTGGTGTTCTCTGTAACCAATACTGTCCTGCCCTAGAAAACACTGTCAATATTACAAATTCCAATAATCTGGTCCTCATATAGTGTACGTAACTTGTGGTGTTCTATAACCAATACTGAACTGACCCTGAAAACACTGTGTATATTACAATTTCCATTAATCTGGGCCTAGTAAAGTGTCCACAATCTGTGGGCTTTAGTATACCATGCTGAACCGAGTATGTAAAAAGTGTGTA
The DNA here is from genome assembly GCA_033119425.1 of Bufotes viridis. Lineage (NCBI taxonomy): Eukaryota > Metazoa > Chordata > Amphibia > Anura > Bufonidae > Bufotes > Bufotes viridis. The sequence continues at coordinate 232,743,635 of CM065593.1, forward strand.
TACTACAATTTCCATTAATCTGGGCATAGTAAGGTGTCCACAATCTGTGGGTTTTAGTATCCAATCCTTTATTGAACTGAATCTGTAAAAAGTGTGTATAATGCAATTTCCATTAATCTGGGCCTAGTGAAGTTTCCACAATCTGTGGGTTTTAGTATCCCATGCTGATCTGAGTCTGTAAAAAGTGAGTATATTACAATTTCCATTAATATGGGCCTAGTAAAGTGTCAACAATCTGTGGGTTTTTGTATCCCATACTGAACTTAATCTGAAAAAAGTGTCTATATTACAACTTGTATTTACCTGGGCTTAGTAAAGTGTCCACAATCTGTGGGTTTTAGTATCCCATACTGAACTGAATCTGTAAAAAGTGTGTACTGTATATTACAATTTCCATTAATCTGGGAATAGTAAAGTGTCCACAATATGTCAGCTTTAGTATCCCCTACTAAATTGAATCTGTAACAAGTGTATATATTAAAATTTCCATTAATCAGGGCCTAGTAAAGTGTCCACAATCTGTGGGTTTTAGTATCCCATGCTGAACTGAGTCTGTAAAAAGTGTATTTATAACAATTTTCATTAACCTGGGCCTAGTAAAGTGCCCACAATATTTGGGTTTTAGTATCCCCTACTGAACTGAATTTCTAAAAAGTGTGTATATTACAATTTCCATTAATCTGGGCCTAGTAAATTAACAACAATCTGTGGGTTTTTGTATCCCATACTGTACTGAATCTGAAAATAGTGTTTATATTACAACTTGCATTGACCTGGGCCTAGTACAGTGTCCACAATCTGTGGGTTTTAGTATCCCATACTGAACTGAGTCTGTAAAAAGTGTGTATATTACAATTTCCATTAACCTGGGCCTAGTAAAGTGTCCACAATCTGAGGGTTTTTGTATCCCATACTGAACTAAATCTGAAAAAAATGTCTAAGTTACAACTTGCATTAATCAGGGCCTAGTAAAGTATCCACAATCTGTGGGTTTTAGTATCCTTTATTGAACTGAATCTGTAAAAAGTGTGTATATTACAACTTACATTAATCTGGGCCTAGTAAAGTGTTTTGCAATATGTGGGTTTTAGTTTCCCATACTGAATTGAATCTGTAAAATGTGTGTATATTACAATTTCAATTAATCTGAGCATAGTAAAGTGTCCACAATCTGTAGCGTTTAGTATCCCTAACTGAACTGAATCTGTAAACTCGGTCAATATTACAACTTGCATTAATATGGGCCTAATAAAGTGTCCACAATCTGTGGGTTTTAGTATCCCATGCTGAATTGAGTCTGTAAAAAGTGTGTATATTACAATTTTCATTAATCTGGGCCTAGTAAAGTGTCCACAATATGTGGGTTTTTGTATCCCATACTGAACTGAATATGAAAACAATGTCTATGTTACAATTTGCATTAATCTGGGCTTAGTAAAGTGTCAACAATCAGTGAATTTTAGTACCCCATGCTGAACTGAATCTGAAAAAAGTTTGTATTTTGCAACATACATTAATCTGGACCTAGTAAAGTGTCCACAATCTGTGGGTTTTAGTATCCCATACTGAACTGAATCTGTAAAAAGTGTGTATTTTACAATTTACATTAATCTGGGCCTAGTAAAGTGTCCGCAATATGTGGGTTTTAGTATCCCATACTGAACTAAATCTGTAAATAGTGTGTATATTACAATTTCCAATAATCTGGGCCTAGTAAAGAGTCCACAGTCTGTGGGTTTTAGTTTCCCATACTGAATTGAGTCTGTAAAATGTGTGTATATTGCAATTTCAATTAATCTGGGCATAGTTAAGTGTCCACAATCTGTAGGGTTTAGTATCCCTAACTGAACTGAAACTGTAAACTCGGTCTATATTACAACTTGCATTAATCTAAGCCTAGTAAGGTGTCCATAATATGTGGGTTTTAGTATCCCATGCTGAATTGAGTCTGTATAAAATGTGTGTATATTGCAATTTCCAATAATAAGGGCCTAGTAAAGTGTTCGAATCTGTGGGTTTTAGTATCCCATACAGAACTGAATCTGTAAAAAGCGTGTATATTACAATTTCCATTAATCTGGGCCTAGTAAAGTGTCCACAATATGTGGGTTTTAGTATCCCCTACTGAACTAAATCTGTAACAAGTGTGTGTATATTACAATTTAAATTAATCTTGGTTTAGTAAAGTCTCCACAATCTGTGGGTTTTAGTTTCCCATACCGAATTGAATCTGTAAAATGTTTGTATATTACAATTTCAATTAATCTGGGCCTAGTAAAGTGTCTACAATCTGTGAGCTTTAGTATCCCATGCTGAATTGAATCTGTAAAACATGTGTATATTACAATTTTAATTAATCTGAGCATAGTAAAGTGTTCGCAATCTGTGGGGTTTAGTATCCCTAACTGAACTGAATCTGTAAACCTCGGTCTATTTTACAACTTGCATTAATCTGGGACTAATAAATTGTCCACAATCTGTGGGTTTTAGTATCCCATGCTGAATTGAGTCTGTAAAAAGTGTGTATATTACAATTTTCATTAATCTGGGCCTAGTAAAGTGTCCACAATCTTCGGGTTTTTGTATCCCATACTGAACTGAATATGAAAAGAATGTCTATGTTACAATTTGCATTAATCTGGGCCTAGTAAAGTGTCCACAATCTGTGAGTTCTAGTATCCCATGCTGAACTGAATCTGTAAAAAGTGTGAATATTACAACATACATTAATCTGGACCTAGTAAAGTGTCCACAATATGTGGGTTTTAGTATCCCATACTGAGCTGAATCTTTAAAAAGTGTGCATATTACAACTTACATTAATCTGGGCCTAGTAAAGAGTCCACAGTCTGTGGGTTTTAGTTTCCCATACTGAATTGAGTCTGTAAAAAGTGTGTATATTACAATTTCCATTAATCTGGGCCTAGTAAAGAGTCCACAGTCTGTGGGTTTTAGTTTCCCATGCTGAATTAAGTCTGTAAAATGTGTGTATATTACAATTTCAATTAATCTGAGCATAGTAAAGTGTCGGCAATCTGTAGGGTTTAGTATCCCTAACTAAGCTGAAACAGTAAACTCGGTCTATATTACAACTTGCATTAATCTAGGCCTAGTAAGGTGTCCACAATCTGTGGGTTTTAGTATCCCATGCTGAATTGAGTCTGTAAAAAGTGTGTATATTACAATTTTCATTAATAAGTGCCTAGTAAAGTGTTAACAATCTGTGGGATTTTGTATCCCATACTGAACTGAATCAGAAAAAAGTCTTTATATTGCAACTTGCATTAACCCGGGCCTAGTAAAGTGTCCGAATCTGTGGGTTTTAGTATCCCATACTGAACTGAATCTGTAAAAAGCGTGTATATTACAATTTCCATTAATCTGGGCCTAGTAAAGTGTCCACAATAAGTGGGTTTTAGTATCCCCTACTGAACTGAATCTGTAACAAGTGTGTATATTACAATTTCCATTAATCTGGGTTTAGTAAAGTACCACAATCTGTGGGTTTTAATTTCCCATACTGAATTAAATTTGTAAAATTTGTGTATATTACAATTTAAAATAATCTTGGTTTAGTAAAGTATCCACAATTTGTGGGTTTTAGTTTCCTTTACTGAATTGAAACTGTAAATTGTGTGTATATTGAAATCTCAATTAATCTGGGCCTAGTAAAGTGTTTACAATCTGTGAGCTTTAGTATCCCATGCTGAACTGAGTATGTAAAAGTGTGTATATTACAATTTCCATTAATCTGGGCCTAGTAAAGTGTCCACAATCTGTGGATTTTAGTATAACATATTGAATTGAATCTGTAAAAAGTGTGTATATTAGAATTTTCATTAATCTGGGCCTAGAAAAGTGTACACAATCGTTGGGTTTTAGTATCCCATACTGAACTGAATTTCTAAAAAGCGTGTATATTACAATTTCCATTAATCTGGGCCTAGTAAAGTGTCCACAATATGTGGGTTTTAGTATCCCCTACTGAACTAAATCTGTAACAAGTGTGTGTATATTACAATTTAAATTAATCTTGGTTTAGTAATGTCTCCACAATCTGTGGGTTTTAGTTTCCCATACCGAATTGAATCTGTAAAATGTTTGTATATTACAATTTCAATTAATCTGGGCCTAGTAAAGTGTCTACAATCTGTGAGCTTTAGTATCCCATGCTGAACTGAGTATGTAAAAAGAGTGTAAATTACAATTTTTTAATCTGGGCCTAGTAAAGTGTCCACAATCTGTGGGTTTTAGTATCCTTTATTGAATTGAATCTGCAAAAAGTGTGTCTATTGCAATTACCATTAATCTGGGCCTAGTAAAGTGTCAACAATCTGTGGGTTTTTGTTTCCCATACTGAATTGAATCTGCAAAAAGTGTGTATATTACAATTTCCATTAATCTGGGCTAGTAAAGTGTCCACAATATGTGGGTTTTAGTATCCCCTGCTGAACTGAATCTGTAACAAGTGTGCATATTAAAATTTCCATGAATCTGGGCCTAGTAAAGTGTCCACAATCTCTGGTTTTTAGTATCCCATGCTGAACTGAGTCTGTAAAATTGTGTATATTAGAATTTTCATTAATCTGGGCCTAGTAAAGTCTATACAATCTTTGGGTTTTAGTATTCCATACTGAATTGAATTTCTAAAAAGTGTGTATATTATAATTTCCATTAATCTGGGCCTAGTAAATTATCAACAATTTGTGGGTTTTGTATCCCATACTGAACTGAATCTAAAATAGTGTCTATATTACAACTTGCATCAACCTGAGCCTAGTACAGTGTCCACAATCTGTGGGTTTTAGTATCTCATACTGAACTGAATCTGTAAAAAGAGTGTATTTTAAAACATGCATTAATCTGGACCATCAAAAAGTGTGGTGATAAGAAAGCAGGATGTGCTCATACCCATATGCAGTTGTGCATTTCTGTAGGGGAGCACATCCTGCACTTGCTAGTCCGTTGCTAATGGCAATCACCAGCAAAAATGCATACAATGGATGATGCCAGCAACGGACTACAAGTACCACATTGGACATCCTACATAAGATGAAATTTATGTGGATGTGGCAAGAATTCAAAACAAACACAGAACCAGAGATAGGTGCACACTGCCGTGACACTAAACCCTCACACTGGATGTTAAAAATTGAGAGTTAGTTCGACATATCCTACTAGGAGGACGTGTCTTAAGCCTCGGGCACCAGCGTCAAGGTCTCTCAAGTAGCCCGTGGGCCCTAACACTCACCTACCTGCGCCATATGGGCGATATCAGGGGCCAGTGGGCAATTACAGGAGCATTAGGACGACTCACAAACATCTCCTCTGTTACCTCCAGCATGTGGCCATGCTTGCATTAATCTGGACCTAGTAAAGTGTCCACAATCTGTGGGTTTTAGTATCCCATACTGAACTGAATCTGCAAAAAGTGTGTATATTACAACTTACATTAATCTGGGCCTAGTAAAGTGTCCACAATATGTGGGTTTTAGTATCCGATAGTGAACTGAATCTGTAAAAAGTGTGTATATTACAATTTCCATTAATCTGGCCCTAGTAAAGTGTCCGCAATATGTGGGTTTTAGTTTCCCATACTGAATTGAATCTGTAAAACATGTGTATATTACAATTTTAATTAATCTGAGCATAGTAAAGTGTTCGCAATCTGTGGGGTTTAGTATCCCTAACTGAACTGAATCTGTAAACTCGGTCTATTTTACAACTTGCATTAATCTGGGACTAATAAAGTGTCCACAATCTGTGGGTTTTAGTATCCCATGCTGAATTGAGTCTGTAAAAAGTGTGTATATTACAATTTTCATTAATCTGGGCCTAGTAAAGTGTCCACAATCTTCGGGTTTTTGTATCCCATACTGAACTGAATATGAAAAGAATGTCTATGTTACAATTTGCATTAATCTGGGCCTAGTAAAGTGTCCACAATCTGTGAGTTCTAGTATCCCATGCTGAACTGAATCTGTAAAAAGTGTGAATATTACAACATACATTAATCTGGACCTAGTAAAGTGTCCACAATATGTGGGTTTTAGTATCCCATACTGAACTGAATCTTCAAAAGTGTATATATTACAACTTACATTAATCTGGGCCTAGTAAAGAGTCCACAGTCTGTGGGTTTTAGTTTCCCATACTGAATTGAGTCTGTAAAAAGTGAGTATATTACAATTTCCATTAATCTGGGCCTAGTAAAGAGTCCACAGTCTGTGGGTTTTAGTTTCCCATGCTGAATTAAGTCTGTAAAATGTGTGTATATTACAATTTCAATTAATCTGAGCATAGTAAAGTGTCGGCAATCTGTAGGGTTTAGTATCCCTAACTGAAGCTGAAACAGTAAACTCGGTCTATATTACAACTTGCATTAATCTAGGCCTAGTAAGGTGTCCACAATCTGTGGGTTTTAGTATCCCATGCTGAATTGAGTCTGTAAAAAGTGTGTATATTACAATTTTCATTAATGAGTGCCTAGTAAAGTGTTAACAATCTGTGGGATTTTGTATCCCATACTGAACTGAATCAGAAAAAGTCTTTATATTGCAACTTGCATTAACCCGGGCCTAGTAAAGTGTCCACAATCTGTGAGTTTTAGTATCCCATACTGAACTGAATCTGTAAAAAGCGTGTATATTACAATTTCCATTAATCTGGGCCTAGTAAAGTGTCCACAATCTGTGGATTTTAGTATAACATATTGAATTGAATCTGTAAAAATGTGTATATTAGAATTTTCATTAATCTGGGCCTAGAAAGTGTACACAATCGTTGGGTTTTAGTATCCCATACTGAACTGAATTTCTAAAAAGTGTGTATATTACAATTTCCATTAATCTGGGCCTAGTAATGTCTCCACAATCTGTGGGTTTTAGTTTTCCATAATGAAATGAACTTGTAAAATGTGTGTATATTACAATTTCATTTAATCTGAGCATAGTAAAGTGTCTCTGCAATCTGTGGGGTTTAGTATCCCTAATTGAACTGAATCTGTATACTCGGTCTATATTACAACTTGCATTAATCTGGGCAAAGTAAACACCACAATCTGTGAGTTTTAGTATCCCATGCTGAATTGAGTCTGTAAATATTGTGTATATTACAATTGTCATTAATCTGGGCCTAGTAAAATATTCACAATCTGTGGTTTTGTATCCCGTAATGAACTGAATCTGAAAAAAATGTCTATGTTACAACTTGCATTAATCTGGGCCTAGTAAAGTCTCCACGATCTGTGGGTTTTAGTTCCCCATACTAAATTGAATCTGTAAAATGTGTGTATATACAATTTCAATTAATCTGGATATAGTAAAGGTGTCCACAATCTTTGGACTTTAGTATCCAATGCTGAACTGAGTATGTAAAAGTGTGTATATTGCAATTTCCATTAATCTGGGCCTAGTAAAGTGTCCACAATCTGTGGGTTTTAGTATCCCATGCTGAACTGAGTCTGGAAAAATGTGTTTATTACAATTTCCATTAACGTGTGCCTAGTAAAGTGGCAACAATCTGTTGGATTTTGTATCCCATACTGAACTTAATCTGAAATAAGTGTCTATATTACAACTTTTATTTACCTGGGCATAGTAAAGTGTTCTCAATCTGTGGGTTTTAGTATCCCATACTGAACTGAATCTGTAAAAACTGTGTATATTACAATTTTTATTAATCTGGGCCTAGTAAAGTGTCCACAATCTTTGGGTTTTAGTATCCCCTACTAAACTGAATTTCTAAAAAGTGTGTGTATTACAATTTCCATTAATCTGAGTTTAGTAAATTATCAACATTCTGTGGGTTTTTGTATCCCATACAGAACTGAATCTGAAAATAGTGTCTAATTTACAACTTGCATTACCCGAGCCTAGAACAGTGTCCACCATCTGTGGGTTTTAGCATCCCACACTGAACTGAATTTGTAAAAAGTGTGTATATTACAATTTCCATTAATGTGGGCCTAGTAAAGTGTCCACAATCTGTGGGATTTCGTATCTCAAACTGAACTGAATCTGAAAAAATGTCTAGGTAACAACTTGCATTAATCTGGGCCTAGTAAAGCATCCACAATCTGTGAGTTTTAGTATCTCATACTAAACTGAATCTTTAAAAAGTGTGTATATTACAACATGCATTAATCTGGAACTAGTAAAGTGTCCACAATCTGTGGGTTTTAGTATCCCATACTGAACTGAATCTGAAAAAAATGTCTATGTTACAACTTACATTAATCTGGGCCTAGTAAAGTCTCCACAATCTGTGGGTTTTAGTATCCCATGCTGAATTGAGTCTGTAAAAAGTGTGTATTATACAATTTCCATTAATCTGGGCTTAGAAAGGGTCAACAATCTGTGGGTTTTTGTATCCCATAATGAGACTGAATCTGAAAAAATGTCTATGTTACAACTTGCATTAATCTGGGCCTAGTAAAGTGTCCACAATCTGTGAGTTTTAGTATCTCATACTGAACTGAATCTGTAACAAGTGTGTATATTACAATTTCAATTAATGTGGGTTTAGTAAAGTCTCCACAATCTGTGGGTTTTAGTTTTCCATAATGAAATGAATCTGAAATAATTGTCTATATTACAACTTGTATTTATCTGGGTCTAGTAAAGTGTCCTCAATCTGTGGGTTTTAGTATGACATACTGAGCTGAATCTGTAAAAGTGTGTATATTACATTTTCCATTAATCTGGCCTAGTAATTTGCTCCACAATATGTGGTTTTAGTTTCCCATACTAAAATGAATCTGTAAAATGTGTGTATATTACAATATCAATCAATCTAGAGTATATTAAAGTGTCCGCAATCTGTGGGGTTTAGTATCCTAACTGAACTGAATCTGTAAACTTTGTCTATATTACAACTTGCATTAATCTGGACCTAGTAAAGTGGCCATAATCTTTGGGTTTTAGTATCCCATGCGAAATGAGTCTATAAAAAGTGTGTATATTACATTTTTCATTAAACTGGGCCTAGTAAAGTGTCCACAATCTGTAGGGTTTTGTATCCCATACTGAACTGAACCTGAAAAAATGTCTATGTTACAACTTGCATTAATCTCGGCCTACTAAAGTGTCTACAATCTGTGAGTTTTAGTATTTCATACTGAACTGAATCTGTAAAGAGTGTGTATATTACAACATGCATTAATCTGGACCTAGTAAAGTGTTCACAATCTGTGGGTTTAAGTATCCCATGACTGAACTGAATCTGTAAAAAGTGTGTATATTACAATTTCCATTAATGTGGGCCTAGTAAAGTGTCCACAATCTGTGGATTTAGTTTCTCATACTGAGCTGAATCTTGTAAAAAATGTGCAAGTATTACAACTTGCATTATTCTGGGCTAAATAAAGCGTCCACAATCTGTGAGTTTTAGTATCTCCTACTAAACTGAATCTTTAAAAAGTGTGTATATTACAACATGCATTAATCTGGATCTAGTAAGTTGTCAACAATCTGTGGTTTTTTGTATCCCATACTGAACTGAATCTGAAAACAGTCACTATATTACAAGCAGCATTAACCTGGAGCTAGTCAAAGTGTCCCACAATGTGTGGGTTTAGTATCCATACTGAACTGAATCTGTAAAAAGTGTGTATTTTACAATTTCCATTAATCTTGGGCGTAGTAAGGTGTCCACAATATGTGGGTTTTAGTATCCCTACTGAACTGAATCTGTAACAAGTGTGTATATTACAATTTCCATTAATCTGGGTTTAGTAAAGTGTCCACAATCCTGGGTTTTAGTTCCCCATGCTTTATTGAATTTGTAAAATATGTGTATATTACAATTTCAATTAATCTGGGCTTATGTAAAGTGTCCACAATCTGTGGTCTTAGTATCCCCTACTGGAACTGAATCTGTAGGAAAGTGTGTACATCTACCATTTCCATTCATCTGGGCCTAGTAAATTGTCAACCCAATCTAGCTGGTTTTTGATCCCATACTGAACTAAATCTGAAAATAGTGTCTATATACAACTAGCATTAACCTGGACCTAGTAAAGTGTCACAATCTGTGGAGTTTTCCAGCATCCCGTGCATAATACACTCGAACCTAGTAATGCATAGGTAAACTGCAAAAAGTGTGTAGTAGGCATTTTACAACTTCCTTTAATCTGGGCGCAGCAACTGTCCTGCCACTAACATATTTGGCTCTAGGCATCCTCTACTAGAACTGAGATCTGTAACAAGTGTGTATATTACAATTTCAACAATCTGGGCCTAGTAAGTTGTCCACATATCCCTGCAGCTTTAGCTCCCAGACTTTGTCGAATTTGTAAAATCGGTATATTACAATTTCAATTAATCTGGGCATAGTAAAGTGTCCACAATCTGTAGGTTTTAGTATCCCCTACTGAACTGAATCTTAAAAAAGTGTCTATATTACATCTTGCATTAAACTGGGGCTAATAAAGTGTCCACAATCTGTGGGTTTAATATCACATTGTCACCGCCAGTTCTGTGAGAAGGTCAGACAGACGTTCTCTCCTACCTTTTGTTTGACGTTCTTTGTTTTGGTTTCACTTTGTTAGCTCCTTTCCTTCTGCCAGGTGTCACTTATTTAGACTAATCGTCTTCCTTTATTTTCCTGGATGAAGTGTTTGCTGCTGGGGGCTGCTGCTGCTGTTTGCTCAGATAAGTCTTTTCCCCTTTATTGTGTTTCCTTGCTGGCTTGATTCTAGGTGACCCTGACTCCGTCCATGTTCAGTGCAGGGAGCCGGTGATTTTGTCCCCTCACTATTATAGGGTTTTCAGGTGTCACACAGCCCTAGGTACATGGGCATGCAATTGTCTACCATTGAGGCCTTTGCATGGGTGAAGCAGTTAGGGAGAGCTCTTAGGGTTTTATAATAGGGCTCACCCATATGCTCTATATATAACTTGCATTAATCTGGGCCTAGTAAAGTGTCCAGTATTACATACTATATATATTACAATTTCCATTAATCTGGGTTTAGTAAAGTGTCCACAATCTGTGGGTTTTAGTATCCCATACTGAACTGAATCTGAAAACTCTGTCTTAATTACAACTTCGCATTAATCTAGGCCTAATAAAGTGTCCACAATCTACGGTGTTCTGTAACCAATACTGTCCTGCATCAGAAAACTGTGTCTTTAGCGGACAGTGTAAAAACAATCTTACCGCATCTACAGACATAAACTCATTAATATGGCAGAAGCTGACACAGGGACTGAGGGAAGTGGGTTGTGATGCTGATGGGTGCAAGCGAGGACCGTGGCCCTAGGCGTAATGAAACTGTGCCTGCTTTGCCAGTGCCTGAAAAGACAAAGTCACCTTAACAGAAACTTCAACGTCCCGACTTAGCTGGGCGGCGCAGGTTGTGGCACTGTCCAGAAGTCGGGACCAGTGCGAACAGGTGGTCGGTTGGATTGCCTAAGATAATGCTTCCAATCGGTTAAACACCACCCTCTCTTCCACTAAGTCCAGTCTCTGTAGCCAAGAGTCTGGTCAACCGAATCCTCACTCTGATCCTACTTCCTCCCACCATGTCGATCCCACACTCGGATATTCACATGACCTCTTTTTCATCACCAGGGCTTGGTTTGGCT
>CM065593.1:232755722-232778720 GCA_033119425.1 Bufotes viridis
ACGGCAGGGTGGGTACTGATAGAAAGCGCGGCCGCCTGTCCACAGCCAACGTGACAAGCTTACGTTCATTAAAATGAACCAGGCATGGATCCCACAGAACTCATCCGTAGACAAGTATACCGGCCGCACCCAGCCATTGTTATACTCCAGCGCACTTTCTCTTTGCATTCTCTTTTCTATTTCCCAATGTTTTGGGGTCTTCCCAAATTCATAAAAATAAATAAATAAAGGGTAAAAAAATTAAATTAAAAAACAACAAAAACAGTGTTGGCTACCACCACCTCCTGCACCTCCTCCACTGCCGCTTTCACTTGCACCACCACATCCACCACCTCCTCAACCTCCTACTTCACTTTGACCTCCGCCTCCTAGTTCAAGATTATTATTTTTTGTTTTTTTCTATTCTATGTTATTTTAAGTCATTTACCTATCCACATTTGTTTGCAGGGCAACTGTCCTGCTATTACCCCCATTGTGCTTCCTTTTACAGCCCATTAGCCCTTACTACAGCCATTTTAGTGCACCAAAGTTCAGGTCCTCATTGACTTCAATGGAGTTCGGATTCAGATTCGAGTTCAGGTGAAGTTCGGGTCCCGAAACCGAACTTTGACTCAAAGTTCGGCCGAACCCGGCGTACCCGAACATCCACGGGTCCGTTCATCCCTAGAAGCGAGTAGTCAGGTGAGTATTTTGTTTTTTCTCTTCATCACTTTGGCAGAAGATAGTACTACTGTAAAATGTATAATTATTTATCTATAAGTATTGGGGGGCACTATAGGGTGCATTCATGGCTACTTAGTGACTATAGGGGGCATTATTCCTACTTGGGACACTATTTGGGGGTTATAACTACTGGAGGCACTGCAAGGGTCCATTATATTTACTGGAGGCACTATACAATGTAGGTGCCATTATACCTACTGGTGGTACTAAAAAGGCATTATAACTACTGGAGGTCCTATAGGGGGGTTTATTACTACTGTGGGCTCTTTAGGGGGCGTTATTACTACTGGGAAACTTTAAGGAGCTTTATCACTACTGCAGGTACTATGGGCATTATTATTATTATTATTTGGCACAATATGGAGGCCAATACTACTAATGGGAGCACTCTCAGGGAGCATTATCACTGTAGGAAGCATTATTACTAATGAGAATATTCTGGGAGACCATAATGAGGTGGTTATTATGGGGGACTTCAACTACCCAGATATAGACTGGGAAACTGAAACCTGTACATCCCATAAAGGAAACAGGTTCTTGGCAATAGCCAAAGACAATTACCTTTCCCAAATGGTTCAGGACCCAACTAGAGGGACGGCCATACTGGACTTAGTATTAACCAATAGACCTGATAGAACAACAGACGTGCAGGTCGGGGGACACCTGGGAAATAGTGACCATAAAGTAATAACCTTCCAATTATCCTTCAAACGAGAGTTTCTACAGGGAGGAACAAGAATACCGGACTTCAAAAAAGCAAAATTTAGCCAACTAAGAGAGGCCATAGGCCCAATTAACTGGGACATAGTCCTCAAAAATAAAAATACAACCACAAAATGGGAAATTTTTAAAAGCATTGTAACATCAAATTGTGATTGATGCATACCTTATAGAAATAAAAGGCTAAGAAATAAGAAGAAACCAATGTGGATAAATAGAACCGTAAAAAAAAGCAATAAATGACAAAAAGAAAGCATATAAATCACTAAAACAGGAGGGGAGCCAGGAAGCACTGGTAAACTATAAGGATAAAAATAGAATATGTAAAAAACTAATAAAAACTGCCAAACTAGAGACCGAGAGATTAATTGCCAAAGAGAGCAAAACTAAAATGTTTTTCAATTATATAAATGGTAAAAATTATAAACCTGAAGGAGTCGGCCCTCTACATAGCAATGAGGGGGGAGTTGCAGAAAGCGATGAGGATAAAGCCAAGCTATTAAATATTTTCTTCGCCACTGTTTTCACTGAGGAAAATAAACTATCAGATGAAATGCAAAATGTAAAAGTAAATTCCCCTTTAAAAGTGCCCTGTCTGACCCAGGAAGAAGTACAGCAGCGACTTAAAAAGATTAAAATAGACAAATCACCAGGACCGGATGGCATACACCCCCGTATCCTAAGGGAATTAAGTGATGTCCTAGCCAGACCCTTATTTTTGATATTCACGGACTCCATACTGACAGGGAATGTTCCACCAGACTGGCGTATAGAAAATGTGGTGCCAATATTCAAAAAGGGTCCAAAAACAGAGCCTGGAAATTATAGGCCGGTAAGTTTAACATCTGTTGTGGGTAAACTGTTTGAAGGTTTTGTAAGAGATGCTATCTTGGAGTATCTTAATGAAAATAAGCAAATTACACCATATCAGCATGGCTTCATGAGGGATCGGTCATGTCAAACTAATTTAATCAGTTTCTATGACAGCGGCGAATCAATGGATGTCGTATATCTGGACTTCTCCAAAGCATTTGACGCTGTACCACATAAAAGGTTAGTATATAAAATGAGAACACTTGGACTAGGAGAAAATATCTGTATGTGGGTAAGTAACTGGCTCAGTAATAGAAAACAGAGGGTGGTTATTAACGGTACACACTCAGATTGGGTCACGGTCACTAGTGGGGTACCTCAGGGTTCAGTATTGGGCCCTATTCTCTTCAATATATTAATTAATGATCTTCTAGAAGGCTTGCACAGTAATATATACATTTTTGCAGATGACACTAAACTGTGTAAAGTAATTAACACTAAAGAGGACAGTTTTCTGCTACAGAGGGATCTGGATAGATTGGGGGCTTGGGCAGAGAAATGGCAGATGAGGTTTAACACTGACAAATGTAAAGTTATGCACATGGGAAGGAATAATGCAAGTCACCCGTACATACTAAATGGTAAAACACTCAGTAACACTGACATGGAAAAGGATCTAGGAATTTTAATAAATTACAAATTAAGCTGTAAAAACCAGTGTCAGGCAGCTGCTGCTAAGGCCAATAAGATAATGGTTTGCATCAAAAGGGGCATAGATGCCCGTGATGAAAATATAGTCTTACCACTTTATAAATCACTAGTCAGACCACACATGGAGTACTGTGTACAGTTCTGGGCTCCCGTGAACAAGGCAGACATAGCAGAGCTAGAGAGGGTTCAGAGGAGGGCAACTAAAGTAATAACTGGAATGGGGCAACTACAGTACCCTGAAAGGGTATCAAAATTAGGGTTATTCACTCTAGAAAAAAGACGACTGAGGGGAGATCTAATAACTATTGTGGTAAGGTGCAGGGTGCCGTCCTAGATGGCAGGTACGTGTCACCGAGGTTGCTGGCCTCGGTGAGGTAAGAGCCCGTTTTTGTTGATGTCAGCAGCAGCTAGTGCTACTGACAGAGTTTAAATAGCATGGCTGCAAAGCCGATCCGGGCTGGCTCTTACCGGGAGCAGCTAAAGTGTAGGGTGGGTGGCTGCTCCCCACGACCCAGTCCTGGTTTTGGGCTGGGTTTAAAAGCTCAGCCAGCTCAGCAGCTGGAAGTGGTGATTATCCTGGAGCTGCTAACAGGGCTGAGGAGTCTCTGTCCTGGAGGAAAGAGCTCAGCAAGGAGGTGTTTTGTTCCTGGCTACCTGAAGCTGGATTCTCCTGCGGCTGGGCCGACAGCGTGGTGCGAACCTGCACCTACACCTCCCAGGTGACTGAACCTGTGTTGGCCTGTTTTTGTTTTGCCACGTTATTTCCGTTGTGTGTGAACTGTCACCAAAGAGACTGTTTTTCATTTATGGTGTGCAAGTGTGAATAAAACACTGTTTGTTGCACAATCTGGACTCCTTGTTTTGCCTCTAAACTGCACCCGCACCGCTGTCTACCAGAGCGACTCCCCACATTTGGTGTCGGATGCGGGCATGCGCAGTGAGGCTGGCGTGAACGCCGAAGTTTTGTTTTTCTAAAGTGCATGGAATATATTAAGCCAGCAAAGCTGCAAGCAGGAGTTTCTGGCAACATGGAGGCTGCTGTGAAGGCTCTCATAGAGGCTAACGTGCAGCAGCGGGAGACCAACCAACTACTGCTACAACATGTGATGGCGTTACAGGCGGCAGGAGCGTCCCACCACGCCCATGATGCCCGGAAAGCGGTCCGTGCGGCGATCCCAAAATGACCCCGCAGACGACGTTGAGACGCACCTGGCGGTTTTTGAGAAGGTCGCCGTGAGGGAAAAGCTACCCCGTGACCAGTGGGCCGAGGTGGTTGCTCCGCTCCTGGCATCCGACCCCAGCAAGTTTTTTTTGATTTGGCAGACGACCAGGCTGCTGACTATTCCACGGTGAAGGGGGAGATCCTGGCCAGACTGGGGTAAACGTGTTGGTCCGGGCTCAGCGGGTCCACCAGTGGGACTTCAAAGTGGCTGAACCCGCCAGGCCGCAGTACTATGAGTTGCTGCACAGGTTGCAAAAAATGGCTGCAGCCTGAGGTTCTAAGTCCGACTGCTATGCTGGACCGGCTGCTGGCTGACATGTTTTGGAGGGCCTTGCCTTACCCCCTTCAACACTGGATCGGCCAGGTATCCCCACCAATGCCCTTGAGATGGTCGACCTGGTGGAGCGATATGAGGCCACCAGAAACCTGCAGGGGGTTCTTTTGGGAGGGGGCCAGTCAAACCCCGAAATCTCCACCCCAGTCCCGGCGGCCGGCCAAACCCGCCCGGGATGTTCCTCTTGCAGATCCGTCCCCAGTGGTCTGTTGGCAGTGTCGGGAGCCTGGACACATAAGGGCCAACTGTCCACAGTGGGGGAACCCATGGAGACTAATTATGGGTACCGGGCTTCCATGTATGCCCGGAGACTGTGTGCGACCGGCATCCCCGGGACAATAGACAATCGTCATCTGTGCCAGGTGCAAGTCGGGGATAACCTGGCAGTGGCGCTGTTGGACTCAGGGAGCCTGGTAACCCTGGTAAGTGCTGCTCCTGGTACAGCCCACCCAGTATACGGGCCGGACAGTGGGTGTGGTGTGCATACACGGAGACTTAAAGGACTATCCCACTGCTGTAATGTCTCTGTCCACGGCGGTCGGCACCTGACTTGTGAAGTGGCGATCTCCACAAAGCTGCCCTATGAACTAATAATTGGGAGAGACTTCCTGGTTTTCCGTCACTGTGGCCTGAGATGAAAGTGACTAATAGCCCTGAGACAGGGTAACCCTAGCAGAGTGGCCTGATACTCCTGGAAGGCCAGAACCCTGGGAGCCCGAGTCTGAAGGGCCAGCGGTAGGGGTGACCACTGCTGCAGCGGTAGTGGGGGAGACAACCCCACTGAGTGTAATGGTGGGAGACACGGAGGACTTGCCACCGGGACCTGAGTTGGCAGACCTCAATGTCTCCGGGGAAAATTTTGGGACCGCACAACACCGGGACCAAACCCTAACCAGGGCCTGGGAGAATGTGCTGGAAATTGATGGTAAACCCCAGAAACCAGGGGCTGAATTAATGTTCCCACGATTTATTGTTCTGCAGGATATGTTGTATCGGGTGAACCAAATCCGAGGTGAACCTGTTGAACAGTTGGTGGTGCCCACAGCGCATCGCAAGCTTGTCAGTGGAGCTTGCCCACCAACATGTTCTTGGGGGACACCTGGGGTGGCAGAAAACCCAGGACCGCATACTGCAGCGGTTTTATTGGCCCAGTGTGTTCAAGGAAGTAGAAAATTATTGTAAGTCCTGTCCAACCTGTCAGGTAACTAGCCCCCAGCCACATTTCCGTAGTCCTCTGGTACCTCTGCCAACTATTGAAGTACCGCTTGAGCGAATTGCTATGGATTTAATTGGGCCTGTACCAAAGTCTGCTAGGGGCCACCAACACATTCTGGTAGTTCTCGACTATGCCACTGGTATCCGGAGGCGGTGCCTCTGCGACATACCTCAGCTAAGCTCATTGCCAAAGAGTTAATGGAGATGTTTTCCCGTGTGGGCCTGCCAAAAGAGGTTCTGACAGACCAAGGGACCCCTTTATGTCCAAAGTATGAAGGAACTGTAAATTGCTGGATAAAGCAGTTACGGACGTCCGCTTACCATCCGCAAACAGACGGTCTTGTTGAGAGGTTTAACCAAACTCTAAAAAATATGTTAAAAAGGGTGGTGTCTAGAGATGGGAAGGACTGGGACCTGCTTCTGCCCTATCTCATGTTCGCAGTGCGAGAGGTACCCCAGGCCTCTACTGGGTTCCCCGCCTTCGAACTGCTTTATGGCAGACACCCTCGGGGCCTGTTGGATATCGCCATGAAGCATGGGAACAACAGCCTGTCCCCCACAAAAGTGTCATTGAGTATGTCGCCCAGATGCAGGAACGGGATGGAAAGGGTGTTGCCCTTGGTCCGGGAGCATATGGAGGCAGCGCAACAAGCTCCAGAGTAGGGTGTACAACCGTCAGGCTCGGGTACAGGACTTCAATCCGGGAGATCGGGTTTTGGTTCTGGGTACCCACCCTTGACAGCAAATTCCTAGCTAGGTGGCAGGGCCCCTATGAGGTGATCGAGAAGGTAGGGGAAGTGAATTACAAGGTACACCAGCCAGGCGGCGCAAGCCGGAGCAGGTGTACCACGTGAATTTACTTAAGCCGTGGAAAGATAGGGACGCGGCCGACGGCCACAGCCCCCGGCCAGGGCTTCTAGGTGAAAAGGGTCCAGCCCCACAGTTCGAGGCCTGTGAAGCCGTAACCACGGTAAAAGTTGCAGACAGCCTGTCTTCCAAACAAGTTCAGGAAGTCAGGAGTTCTCAGTCGGAACACGGATGTGTTCTCGACCTCCTGGCCGCACGCCTCTCATCCGACATGACATCGTCACTGAGCCTCAGGCCAAGGTCCGGTTAAAACCATACCGGGTACCCGAGGCTCGGCGGCGGGCCATCGCGAGGAAGTGCAGTTAATGTTGAAGCTCGATGTCATTGAGGAGTCGAAAAGTGAGTGGGCCAGTCCCATAGTCCTAATACCTAAGCCGGATGGGACGTTGCGGTTCTGCAACGACTTTCGCAAGTTAAATGAAGTATCCAAGTTTGACGCTGCATCCCATGCCCCGAGTAGACGAGCTTGTTGAAAATTTAGGACAAGCCCGTTATTTTTCTGTGCTGGACCTCACTAAAGGGTACTGGCAGGTACCCTTAACGGAGGCGGCTAAGGAAAAACCGCGCTTGTTACCCCGCAGGGCCTGTATCACTACAAGGTGTTACCCTTGGCCTGCATGGCGCCCCGCCACTTTCCAGAGGTTAATGGACATAGTGCTGCGACCACATCGCCGGTACGCCTCGGCCTACTTAGATGATGTAGTCATCCACAGCACCGACTGGGAAAGCCATTTACCCAAGGTGCAGGCGGTAGTGGATGCCCTGAGGAAAGCTGGACTAACCGCCAATCCAAAAAAGTGTGCGATTGGGTTGGAAGAGACCAAATATCTGGGATATGTAATTGGGCGGGAGTCATCAAACCTCAGGTAACTAAGGTAGAGGCCATTCGTAGCTGGCCCCGACCGGTCACCACCAGGCAGGTAAAGTCGTTCCTGGGGATTGTAGGATACTACATGAGGTTTGTGCCCCACTTTGCCACAATAGCAGCGCCATTGACAGACCTGTTGAAGGGGCGAAAGTCTGGGAGGGTTAGCTGGAGTGAGAAGGCGGAGGAGGCTTTCTCCGCGTTGAAGTCGGCCCTGTGGGTCCCCGGTTTTGGTGACACCCGACTTCAACAAGGAGTTTGTCGTGACAGACCGACGCCTGGAGGTAGGCCTCGGTGCGGTACTGTCGCAGGAGGTCAACGGGGAAGAACATCCCGTTGTCTTCCTGAGCCGTAAGCTCAGTCCCGCCGAGTCCAGATATAGTATAGTGGAGAGGGAGTGCCTGGCTATCAAGTGGGCACTCGAATCTCTCCGCTACTACCTGTTAGGGAGGAGGTTCCGCCTGGTGACCGACCATTCCTCTCAAATGGATGAGTCAGGCCAAGGAGAGGAATGCTCGGGTCACCAGGTGGTTCCTATCCCTTCAAAATTTCAAGTTCTCCGTGGAACATAGGGCAGGTCGCTTGCAGGGAAATGCAGATGCCCTTTCCCGCGCCCACTGCCTCACATGTGTCCACCCCTCAGGGCTGAACAAAGGGGGGTGTGGTAAGGTGCAGGGTGCCGTCGTGGATGGCAGGTATGTGTCACCGAGGTTCATAGCCTCGGTGAGGTAAGAGCCCGTTTTTGTTGATGTCAGCAGCAGCTAGTGCTACTGACAGAGTTTAAATAGCATGGCTGCAAAGCCGATCCGGGCCGGCTCTACCGGGAGCAGCTAAAGTGTAGGGTGGGTGGCTGCTCCCCACGACCCAGTCCTGGTTTTGGGCTGGGTTTAAAGCTCAGCCAGCTCAGCAGCTGGAGGCTGGTGATTATCCTGAGCTGCTAACAGGGCTGAGGAGTTCTCTGTCCTGGAGGAAAGAGCTCAGCAAGGAGGTGTTTTGTTCCTGCCTACCTGAAGCTGGATTCTCCTGCGGCTGGGCCGACAGCGTGGTGCGAACCTGCACCTACACCTCCCAGGTGACTGAACCTGTGTTGGCCTGTTTTTGTTTTGCCACGTTATTTCCGTTGTGTGTGAACTGTCACCAAAGAGACTGTTTTTCATTTATGGTGTGCAAGTGTGAATAAAACACTGTTTGTTGCACAATCTGGACTCCTTGTTTTGCCTCTAAACTGCACCCGCACCGCTGTCTACCAGAGCGACTCCCCACACTATGTATAAATATATCAGGGGTCAGTACAAAGATCTCTCCCATCATCTATTTATCCCCAGGACTATGACTGTGACGAGGGGACATCCTCTGCGTCTGGAGGAAAGAAGGTTTGTACACAAACATAGAAAAGGGTTCTTCACGGTAAGAGCAGTAAGACTTTGGAACTCTCTGCCTGAGGAGGTGGTGATGGTGAGTACAATAAAGGAATTCAAGAGGGGCCTGGATGTATTTCTGGAGCGTAATAATATTTCAGGCTATAGCTACTAAAGATGGGTCGTTGATCCAGGGAGTTATTCTGACTGCCTGATTGGAGTCGGGAAGGAATTTTTTCCCCTTAAGTGGGGAAAATTGGCTCTACCTCACAGGGGTTTTTTGCCTTCCTCTGGATCAACTTGCAGGAAACAGGTCGAACTGGATGGACAAATGTCTTTTTTCGGCCTTATATACTATGTTACTAGACTCTAGATAAGTCATCAGTATCGGTGATCGGTGGGGACCACAGCTGATCAGCTATTTAAGAAGGCACCAGTGCACCTGTGAGCATTGTGGCCTTTTCCTAGGCCAGGGACAACATGTTCATCAGTCACGTGGCCCAAGCACAGCTCAGTGTCATAGAAGTGAATGTGGCTAAGCGCGATACCAAGCGCAGATGTACGGAGCTGTGCTTGGTAAGCATGGAGAAGGCCGCAGCACTCACAGGAGTGTCAGTGCTTTCTGAAACAGCTGATTGGCGGGATCCCAGGTGTCGGACACCCACTGATCAGGTATAAATGACCTGTCCGGAGGATAGGTCATCAGTTGTAAAATCTTTGAAAACCCTTTAAATGAAGACCTATCGTCTCTCCTGACATATTTGTTTTACTAGAATATTGTATTCCTCAAAAGGGAAAGTAGAACTTTTTTTTTATTAAACCGCTCTTCTGTCATTCTTCCTAGAAATTGCTGAATAAATTGACAACTGGGTGAATGGCAGAATCTAAGATGGCAGCCATATTTATAAGGTCTGTGACATCACCGGGCTGGCTGGCTGCTGATTGTCTGCATGCATGGCATTATGGGTCATCCCGCCTTACCAGAGTTCCTTGCCCCATGTCCTCACATGTGTAGCCGCCATTTATCCGCCATTTTAATAAAAGTTGCGATTCGTTACCACGAAGCGTGAGGAAATTCGTATTCGTTCAGAATCTAATTTTTCCTGAAACTCGGAACGAATTCGACTTCGTCAGCTTCGATTCGCTCATCTCTAGAGAAGATACTATAAAGAGATCTCATAAAGGTAAAACACAGGAATCGAGTGAGGAAGCAGTACAATTAGAAACATATAATGACCATAGCATAGGGACGCTAAGTTTTTCCCACCAGGCGATAAGAGGGGTACGGAGAAACAGCAAAATGGAAGAAAGGGAAGTGGAAAAGAAAGGATAACCCCCCCAAAAAAAAAGAAAAAAAAAAGAAGTCTTGTAGAGGGAAGAGAGGGGGAAAAAAACAACAGCCCAAGCAGCAAAAAGAGCAAGGGGAAGTAAAAGGGGTTTTTAACCTTAGTTCATAGGAACTTTCAGAACAAGAAAAATGTGTACTTGGGAAAGGGTTAAAATTTGCTCCCAGCAATAGGCTTAATAAATTAGAAGTGTTTCTAGACATACATAAGTAAATATCACTAAATACTACATTAACAACCAGATGGCTCCACTTAAAAACGCAGGCTTGGAGAATGGCATCATTCACACTGAGCTGCGCGACAAATCGTGTTTTTCCCTAATAATAAGGATAACGAATGTATAAATGCTTTCAAGAGAGGAATGCTGAAGGAATTGGAGAAAGTAGATGTGAGACCGAGGCCTTATAGTTTAACTAATGAAGAAAGACAAGCGCTAAAAAGGTTGGAGAACAACAACAGTATAACGATAAAACCGGCTGATAAAGGTGGGGGAGTAGTGGTAATAGATACGCAGAAGTACGAAA
The DNA here is from genome assembly GCA_033119425.1 of Bufotes viridis. Classification (NCBI taxonomy): domain Eukaryota; kingdom Metazoa; phylum Chordata; class Amphibia; order Anura; family Bufonidae; genus Bufotes; species Bufotes viridis. The sequence continues at coordinate 232,766,421 of CM065593.1, forward strand.
ATGAAATGCAGAGACTAATTGCTGATGAAAATACATATCGCAAACTAAAAGGAAATCCCTTATTTGAGTTTAAAGGAAAAATGACGAGGCTCATTCAGGAAGGTTTCAGAAATGAAATCATTAACAAACAAGAGCTGGATTATTTATTAATTAAACACCCTGTAATCTATCACCTGCCCAAAATTCACAAAAACCTTTTTAATCCTCCCGGGAGACCTATTGTTTCGAGGATCAATTCCCTGACAAGCAGACTCTCGGAATATGTGGTACAGATCCCCTCATACCTAAAATATTCAGGCAGCGTGATAGAACTAATAAAGACTAGTAGCCCCGACACATGGTTGGCTACGGTGGATATCAACTCCCTTTATACTATTATCCCAAAAAATTTGGGGCTAAAAGGGGTGGAGGTGGCATTAAATAGTGATCCTCATATGCATGCTCCACAAAGGAAATTTATTTTAGATTTAGACACCATACATTGAAAGTTTTAGCACACATCTTTAGTTAAAATTTTATAGAAAAAATTCTTAGCAAGAAAAAAAAAAAATTTGCAGAATTTTTTTTTTTTTTTTTTTAGCAGAAAGTTTAACCACATGGGACAAGCTATGAGATATGGAATATAGATACAGACGTATAGGTATCCATTTTTTGCCATATATCACACTCCTATCTAAGCCATCTTGCAAGGAATTATAGAATGAGTGATGCTGAAAAACTGAGAACTCATAAGATACATAATACACTCAAGTAGAATTTTTTTATAGTAAAGATCTGTCATATATTTGTTTTCTATAGATGTATTATTATGGTAGTCTTTTTAGCCATTAGCTAATTTTTCATATCTAATTTCATTGTTGTATTGAATGGTATTTATCACTATTATTATTATTTTTAAAAAAAAAATTATTTTCATTTTTACTTTTACATTCTTATATTTTTGATTTATTTTCATTTACTCCCTCACTGGACTGATCTGGATATTTAGGAATAATAAAATAGAATAGTCTCTTTCCTCTCCTGCATATTTGGTGATTTAAGAAAAGATAAACATAAAGATTTCCACTTAGAAAGAGAATGGAGCCATACCAGATTTTCAAAGTGCTCCTTTACCTGAGATCGGAACATAGAATCCATGCCAAGTTTTGTATGTGACAAAGATATCCATCGATATATAAGGAACCACATCACTGAAAGAGGGCACCCACTGATGAAGGGGAAAGGAGTCCCCGAAACGCGTTTGGGAGTTTGCCCTTATACACCTACAAAGGATATCCTGGATCAAAGATTCTAACATCCGCAGGAGAGAACACAGAACATCGCATCTAACCCTGAACCCTCCTCTCCGCAAACGCCGAGCTTCACCACGTGCGGGGCTGGCGCACGGACGCCGAGAGAGGTGAAGACAGGACAGTACATTGCCGGCCGGCAGAATATGTAAGTTGAATCGGCACTGAGCCGCAACCTTCTCGCTTTTCAGATACCGCACGGAAGGGAGCAGAGCGATTTAACAGCAGCATTCGCTCTGAAGATATCCTATATGACTGACATCATAATCTTTTAATAGAGACCTTTTCAACATAATTTAAGACTATCAATTATATAAACAAACCGAGCAACTTTCTCTTTATAAAGGAACTGAGGAAATTTCACAAAACATCTATGTTATAATCAGATAAAGGAAGAACTACTGTGATTAACCATTAAGGTGCCATAACACCTTGGATTTTTTTCTTTTTAATTTTTTTTTCTTTTTATTTTTCACAGGACTATTTGGGACCTACCGCCCCCTCCCTTTTTTTTGATTGTATGATTTTACATCACATTTTTTATATCACATCTTTATATATTGCATTATATTGTGTTGCTTACTACCATTTCAATTTTTTCTTTATTAACTCTTTATGCTGTTATTTGCACATTGCTGAGTTTGCACAATTAACTCCTTGCACATTGCACAATTTTTTCAACAGTATTATCTTTTCACATGTCACAGAATTATTTAAATACGCTGTAACATACAGCACCTGTTTATAGGTACCGGCATATATTTAATATCTACAAAAGCTCTTCCCAATTATCCTCAGCTACTAATTTAGCTCTTAGAGTGATCCCCATACTTGAAATTTATCTGCATAGAGTGAATTATTGTGGGACATTTTTTTTCTACATTACATTAATTGCAGATTTTAAGTGATTTTCCAAATAAATTGTAAACCACACGGACAGGTGTGCCAGCCTTTTATATTCATTGTATCTCTGTGGACTGTTAGGGTGTTCCATTTTGGCTAGAGCACCCTTGAATCATTGTTACAAACGGGTGAGCTATTCACTTCTTTCTTGATACAGTTATTTTAGATTGTGTTAACTTTTGTTTAAGTCATAATTATTTCATTTTCAAGAACACATATTACTTAAAATATAACGGGACGGCAATGGGGAAGAAATTCCCCCCAAGTTTCGCCAATTTGTTCATAGCCCTCTGTGAGATTGTGGCGATGTTACATCAACGATTGCCATTTAATTTGGAGACGGGGAGACAGGGTTTAGAAGAGCTGATTGTGGAATTAAATGTTAATAACTGGAAATTAAATTTTACGAGCTGTATCAGTAAGACTGAGGTTGATTTTTTAGATCTCACCATTTTTATAGAGGACAATTGCTTTAAAACAAAAACTTTCTTCAAACCTACAGATGTAAATGCTTATATTGATATTACGAGTTGCCATCATGGCTCCTGGCTTAAAAATATCCCCAAGCGGCAAATTAAAAGAATTTGTCATAACTGCAAAGAGATACAAGGTTATAGGGACCAGAGCCAGGTTATTAAAGAAAGATTCATAGAAAAGGGATATGAGGAGGAGGAGGAGCTAAACAAGTGCTGCAAAATGGTGGAGGAAGATGATAAAGCAAAAAATAAGGGGAGTAGCAAAGATTAGAGGGACACTTAAGAATATCATTCGGGAAAATTGGGGAGTTCTGAAAAATGACCCTGTTTTGGGGAAACAGATTCCCGCGCTACCTGTTATCATTTTTACAAAGGCCTCCAATTTGCTAACACAATTGGTGCACAGTGCTGCCCCTGTGATAAAAAAAAAGGACGGTAAATTCATGTGGTGTGGCTTTTGCCTCGCATGTAAGAATATAAGCAGGGAGAACAAGAAAAGGGCAGTATCTACGGGCCACTCAAAGTAACATAGTAACATAGTATATAAGACCGAAAAAAGACATTTATCCATCCAGTTCGGCCTGTTTCCTACAAGTTGATCCAGAGGAAGGCAAAAAAAACCTGTGAGGCAGAAGCCAATTTTCCCCAATTAAGGAGAAAAAATTCCTTCCCGACTCCAATCAGGCAATCAGAATAACTCCCTGGATCAACGACCCATCTCTAGTAGCTATAGCCTGTAATATTAGTATACTCCATAAATATATCCAGGCTCCTCTTAAATTCCATTATTGTACTCACCATCACCACCTCCTCAGGCAGAGACTTCCTTAGTCTCACTGCTCTTACCGTGAAGAATCCTTTTCTATGTTTGTGTACAAACCTTATTTCCTCCAGACGCAGAGAATGTCCCCTCGTCACAGTCACAGTCCTGGGGATAAATAGATGATGGGAGAGATCTCTGTACTGACCCCTAATATATTTATACATAGTAATTAGATCTACCCTTAGTCATCTTTTTTTTAAAGTGAATAACCCTAATTTTGATAACCTTTCAGGGTACTCTAGTTGCCCCATTCCAGTTATTACTTTAGTTGCCCTCCTCTGAACCCTCTCCAGCTCTGCTATATCTGCCTTGGTCACAGGAGCCCAGAACTGTACACAGTACTCCATGTGTGGTCTGACCAGTGATTTGTAAAGTAGTAGGACTATGTTCTCATCACGGGCATCTATCCCCCTTTTGATGCAACCCATTATCTTATTGTATATACTGGAGAGTGAATCTGGATCGCACATGCTTTTGATGTAATGACTGTCTCAGCATAATTACGTGGCGTATCCGCCCAATTTGTAATACATTGTATGCTGTGCATAAGAGGCATTAGTATACAGTTTGATCAAAGAGCATAGGCCCACTTTCCGCGACAAGGAAGCCTCTGCAAGTGGGAAACTACTCTAACCTATAAATGGCGCAGCCGTGTGCGGCGACCACCGGCACCCCAGCACCGCACCAGCAGCAGACAGCGGGACCCAGGAGCCACACAGCAACCCCACTGTGCAGCAAAGCCTTTTTGGCTCTGGGACCCACCGCCTCGCCAGCACAGCACTGAGGCAGCAATGGCAGACACGCAGTACTGCACCATGTGAACGAGTGCAAAGAGCTCACCCAGTCACGACCCTCAGGAAATGCATCTGAGAGATAGTAGGAGTTTATAAACCCCTTGCAGCTAAGGCTAATTAAAAATACCTAGTCCAAATGGGGAGGAGTGCTGACCCCAGAGGGGGGAAAAAGAAAATAAGTAATTACAATATATAATGGAGAGTGAATCTGGATCGCACATCCTCACTATGCTTTTGATGTAATGACTGTCTCAGCATAATTACGTGACATATTCGCCCAATTTGTAATACATTTTATGCTGTGCATAAGAGGCATTAGTATACAGTTTGATCAAAGAGCATAGGCCCACTTTCCGCGACAAGGAAGCCATTGCATTTCCTGAGGGTTGTGACTGGGTGAGCTCTTTGCACTCGTTCACATGGTGCAGTACTGCGTGTCTGCCATTGCTGCCTCAGTGCTGTGCTGGCGGGGCGGTGGGTCCCAGAGCCAAGGAGGCTTTGCTGCACAGTGGGGTTGCTGTGTGGCTCCTGGGTCCCGCGTCTGCTGCTGGTGCGGTGCTGGGGCGCTGGTGGTCGCCACGCACGGCTGCGCTATTTATAGGTTAGAGTAGTTTCCCACTTGTAGAGGCAACCTTGTCGCAGTTAGTGGGCCTATGCTCTTTGATCAAACTGTATACTAATGCCTCTTATGCACAGCATACAATGTGTTACAAATTGGGCGGATATTCCACGTAATTATGCTGAGACAGTCATTATATTTAAAGCATAGTGTTGAGGATGTGCAATCCAGATTCACTCTCCAGTATATATTGCCATTATCTTATTGGCCTTGGCAGTAGCTGCCTGACACTGGTTTTTACAGCTTAGTTTGCTGTTTATTGAAATTCCTAGATCCTTTTCCATGTCAGTGTTACTGAGTGTTTTACCATTTAGTATGTACGGGTGACTTGCATTATTCCTTCCCATGTGCATAACTTTACATTTGTCAGTGTTAAACCTCATCTGCCATTTCTCTGCCTAAGCCTCCAATCTATCCAGATCCCTCTGTAGAAGAAAACTGTCCTCTTCAGTGTTAATTACTTTACACAGTTTAGTGTCATCTGCAAAAATGTATATTTTACTGTGCTAGCCTTCTTCAAGATCATTTATAAATATATTGAAGAGAATAGGGCTTAATACTGACCCCTGAGGTACTTCACTAATGACAGTGACCCAATCTGAGTGTGTATCGTTTATAACCACTCTCTGTTTTCTATTACTCAGCCAGTTACTTACCCACATACAGACATTTTATCCCAGTCCGAGGATTCTCATTTTATATACTAACCTTTTATGAGGTACAGTGTCAAATGCTTTGGAGAAGTCCAGATATACGACATCCATTGATCGCCGCTGTCAAGTCTAGAACTTACCTCCTCATAGAAACTGATTAAATTTGTTTGGCATCATGAAGCCATGCTGATATGGCATTATTTGCTTATTTTCATTGAAATACTTCAAGATAGCATCTCTTAGAAAACCTTCAAACAGTTTACCAACAACAGATGTTAAACTTACCGTCCTATAATTTCCAGGCTCTGTTTTTGGAGACTCCAAAATAAAAAAACAGACATTTAAAATTAGAGGGAATATAACCTTTGAAAATACTGGAGTGGTCTACGTACTGAAGTGCCTGTGTGGCCTCCAGTACGTCGGCAAAACATCAAGGAAATTAAAACCTGTATTCAAGAACATATCAGGCCTTGAGACCCATAGCGTTTCCCTACATTTTAAAAAATGTCATTAAAAAATCCTTAAGGGACTATCCTTTATTGGGATTGAATTGGTTAGGGCCCCATGGCGGGGAAGAGATCCTATCAGGCAAATAAATCGGAAAGAAGTAGAGTGGATGTTTAAACTAGGTACACTCCAACCACAAGGATTCAACATAGAATGTGACCTGAAACCCTGTCTTGTGTGAGAAATGTATCCTTATGCTAGAGAGATCTGTGCATATTGTGCAGTACAGAAGGACCTTCGGATGAATGGGAAAGTTGTAAGAGCTGATAGGTTGTAATTTCCCATGTGAGAGGAATCACATCATGGATGACGTAGAAGGAGTTTTTATGAATGGAGAGAGGTAATAAAGTGTGTTGCAAGTATGGAGGAGCGTATAATAGAAAGGGAATTGTTAGCTGCCAGTGTGAGAAGTCACAAATGATACTGTATGTATGAGTTATTTGGTTACAAGAAAAGGAGTTTAGAAACTATAGGAATTAGTAGGGAACTGAAGAAATAGGAAGCAAATATATAAGAGGAAGAATACTCTTTTTATCTATTTTGTTTCTTATTTAACATGTTATATCAAACTTTGTTTACAGATGTTCTAATGTATTTTATATTTTTCTACTTTGTGTATGGATGTTTACACAGGAGTGTGTTGAAAAAGAGGAGTACATTGATTTGTGAAACTCTTTGAACCAAGATTAGCTCTTTGAGTTTAACAACTCCTGTGTATTGGACTGGAACAAGCAGTGCTTCAATATTTGTGCAATCTCTCGATATCCCACAGGAGAAGGAGTTGGAGGAAAGCAGTGCATTGGTTCAGGGTAATCTGGCTCTCTATGTCTGAAAATTTGAGTGATTCTGTGCTAGATTGAAGATTCCCCTTGGTGAAACTGCAGCACGGTCCTACCTTGAAAACACATTGACTGTCTTTGTGAGTACTACCCACTTCACATTTGAACCCCCGATTCTTGAAAGGGAGCCCCCTCCTTCCCCCTCTGCACAGTTGTGGCAGACGAGGGCGGTTCCCATGGCAACAGGACGCCTTCTCAGGCATTCTGCTGTCCATGGTACTGAAAAGATCTGTGCTAAAGGCAGAGATCTGTTCAGACAGAAATGTAAGTGAAATACAGTACAGTACACTATATAGTGTACTGTACTGTATTATACAGACATCAGACCCACTGGATCTTTAAGAACCAAGTGGGTCTGGGTTAAAAGAAAAAGTGAAAAAAAGTTTAAAACAAAATCCCTACACATGCTATATATCACCGTGGCCGTAACGACCTGATCTATAAAACGGTCAGGTTATATTCCGCGCACGGTGAACGCCATAAAAAAATAAAAATAAAAACTATGATGAAATTGAAATTTTGCCCACCTTACTTCCCAAAAAAGGTAATAAAAGTGATCAAAAAAGTCGTATGTATGCCAAAATAGTACCAAACTGGTGCCTCATTCTGCAAAAAATGAGCCCCTACATGAGACAAGGGCCCACAAAATAAAAAAACTATGGCTCTCAGACTATGGAGACACTAAAACATGTTTGTTTTTTGTTTCAAAAATAATATTATTGTGTAAAACGTAAAAAAATAAAAGAAAGTATACATATTATGCATCACCACGTCCGTAACGACCGGCTCTATAAAAATATCATATGACATAACCCCTCAAGTGAACATTGTCAAAGAAATAAAATAAAAACGGTTTAAAAATGTCACCTTACATCACAAAAAGTGTAATAGCAAGCGATCAAAAAGAAATATGCCCTCCAATATAGTGCCAATCTAACCATCATCTCATTCCGCAAAAATGATACCGAACCTGAGACAATTGCCCAAAAGCTGAAAAAACTGTGGCTTTCAGATTATAGAGACACTAAAACATGATTTTTGTTTGTTTAAAAAATAATATTGTGTAAAACCTAAATAACTAAAAAAAAGTATACATATTAGGTATCCCTGCATCCGTAACAACTATAACGTAACGTCTATAAAAATAATACATGATCTCATCTGTCAGATGAACGTTGTAAATAAAAAATAAAAACGGTGCCAAAACAGGTAGATTGGGCAAATTTTCCATTTCAATCCATTTGTTCCCGTAACAAAGCAATGTTAAACAGCCAAACAAAACTCAATATTTATTACCCTGATTCTTTAGTTTACAGAAACACCCCATATGTGGTCGTAAACTACTATATGGTCACACGGCAGGGCACAGAAAGAATAGAACGCCATATGGTTTTTGGAAGGCGGTTTTTGCTGGACTGGTTTTTTGACACCATGTCCCATTTGAAGCCCCCCTGATGCACCCCTAGTGTAGAAACTCCAAAAAGTGACCCCATTCAGGAAACTACACCCCTCAAGGTATTTAAAACTGATTTTACAAACTTTGTTAACCCTTTAAGTGTTCCACAAGAGTTAATGACAAATGGAGATGAAATTTCAGAATTTCTATTTTTTGTTACTTTGCTTCACAAAAAGTGTAATATAGAGCAACCAAAAATCATATGTACCCTGAAAGTACCAAAAAACTGGCACCTTATCCCATCGTTTCACAATGGTGTCACTTTTGGAGTTTCTACTCTAGGGGGTGCATCGGGGCTTCAAATGGGACATGGTGTCAAAAAAACAGTCCAGCAAAATCACGCCTTCCAAAACCCATATGGCGTTCCCTTCCTTCTGCGCCCTGCCGTTTGGCCATACAGTAGTTTCACGACCACATATGGGGTGTTTCTGTAAACTACAGAATCAGGGCAATAAATATTGAGTTTTGTTTGGCTGTTAACCCTTGGTTTGTTACTGGAAAAAAAAATGATTAAAATGGAAAATCTTCCAAAAAAGTGAAATTCTGACATTTAATTTCCATTTTTCATTAAATCGTATCGGAGCATGCAAGGGTTAATAAAGCTTGTAAAATCAGTTTTGAATACCCTAAAGGGTGTAGTTTCTTAGATGGGGTCACTTGGGAGTTTCCACTGTAGGGTTGCATCAGGGGGGCTTCAAAAAACCAGTCCAGCAAAATCTGCCTTTCAAAAACCACACGGCACTTCTTTCCCTCTATGCCCCGCTGTGTGGCCGTACAGTGGTCTCACGCACCATATCAGGTGTTTCTGCAAACCGCAGAGTCGTGGGCAGTAATATAGAGTTTTGTTTGGCTGTTTACCCTTGCTTTGTTAGTGGAAAAATGGATTAAAATGGAAAATTTGTCAAAAAAATTGAAATTCAGAAATTTCCTCTCCATTTGCCATCAACTTTTGTGGAACACCTAAAGGGTTAATGATGTTTGTAAAATCAGTTTTGAATACCTTGAGGGGTGTAGTTTCTAGAATGGGGTCATTTTTGGGTGGTTTCTATGATGTAAGCCTCACAAAGTGACTTCAGACCTGAACTGGTCCGTAAAAAGTCGTTTTTTGTAAATTTCTGAAAATTTTCAAGATTTGCTTCTAAACTTCTAAGCCTTGTAACGTCCCCAAAAATGAAATTGCATTCCCAAAATGATCAAAACATGAAGTAGACATATGGGGAATGCAAATCAATAACTTTTTTGGAGGTATTACTATGTATTATAGAAGTAGAGAAATTGAAACTCGGAAATTTGCAAGTTTTTCCAAAATGTTAGTAAAAAAATTTTTTTTAATAAAAATTTATTTTTTTTACTCCTTTTTACCAGTGTTATAAAGTACAATATGTGACGAAAAAACTCAGAATGGCCTGGATAAGTAAAAGCGTTTTAAAGTTGCCACCACATAAAGTGACACTGGTCAGATTTGCAAAACATGGCCTGGTCCTTAAGGTGAAATATGGCTGTGTCCTTAACCTTCTCAGGACCGCCTAACGCACGGATACGTCCGGCAGGCGGCCCTGTTGTTCTGGCTGGACACATCCGTGCGTCATCTTGCGAGTTATACTGCAGCCTGCCAGCGATGATCAATCGCTGGCAGGCTGTAGAAGTTAAATAAATGAAATCAAACATGTATATCAGACGCGCTGCTTTGTAGCAGCATCTGATATGTCTGCTACCTGGTCCTCTGGTGGCGCCCCATTTGCTGGGATCGACCACCAGAGGACCAGTAGCGTCTCTGCAAAGAGCACCATAGCACCAGCCACTACACCCCCTGTCACTTAGCTAACCCCTTGTTAACCACTAATCACCCCATATAGACTCCCTGATCACCCCTGTCATTGATTACCCCTGTAAGGCTCCATTCAGACATCCATATGTGTTTTGCGGATCCATGGATCCGCGAAACCTGACACTGCAATGTGTTTTCCGCATTTTGCAGATCCGACATTGGCCAGAACATATAGAATGTATTTTCTTGTCATCGCATGCGGACAACAATAGGACATGTTCTATATTTTTGCAGAATGGAAGTCAGACCGGAAGTGCGGATCCGCAATTCGGATCCAGAGGACAAAAGTCTGTCCTTATAAAATGAATAGGTCTGCAATTCCGTTCATAAACAGAATTGTGGAGCGTGTAATAGGGCCTGGGTCCCTTATCACCGCCAGTTAGTTAGCTACTTGTTAGGTAGTTAGCTCCCAGCCCACTGCACCGCAGTCACTGATTTTGGCAGAGATTTTTTCATCCACATTGATTGATGCGAATGAAGAAATCTGTGCCGTCCATTTTTTTTTTCAGCCCAGAGGCTGAACGGAAAAAAAAAATATCATTACCCGTATGCTCAATATGAGGAGAATAGCAGAAACTCCTAATGCTGGCCATACATGTAATGATTGCGGAGACCCTCAAATGCCAGGGCAGTACAAACACCTCACATGTGACCCTATTTTGGAAATAAGACACCCCAAGGTATTCCGTAAAGGGTATGGTGAGTTCATGTAAAATTAAATTTTTTGTCACACGTTAGTGGAATATGAGACTTTGTAAAAAAAAAAAAAAAAAAAATTATATCAATTTCCGCTAACTTGTGCCAAAATTTTTTTTTTTCTGTGAACTCACCATGCCCTTCACGGAGTACCTTGAGGTGTCTTCTTTCCAAAATGGGGTCACATGTGGGGTATTTATACTGCCCTGGCATTTTAAGGGCCCTAAAGTGTGAGAATCCAAATGCGTAAAAATGCCCTGTGAAATCCTAAAGGTACTCATTGGAATTTGGGCTCCTTTGCGCATCTTGGCTGCAAAAAAGTGGCACACATGTGGTACCGCCGTACTCAGGAGAAGTAGGGCAATGTGTTTTGGGGTGTATTTTTATATATACCCATAGTTTCTGTGAGAAATATCTCTGTAAATGACAACTTTTTAAATTTTTTTATACAAAGTTGTCAGTTTACAGAGATATTTCTCTCACCCAGCATGGGTATATGTAAAAAATACACCCCTAAACACATTGCCCTACTTCTTCTGAGTACGGCGATACCACATGTGTGCCACTTCTTGCAGCCTAGGTAACGTAAAGGGGCGTAAAGTCCAACGAGTACCTTTAGGCTTTACAGGGCTGCTCACAATTTAGCCCCGCCCAAAATGCCAGAACAGTAAACACACCCCACAAATGACCCCATTTCGGAAAGTACACACCCCAAGGTATTCACTGAGGGGCATAGTGAGTCCGTGGGAGATATTTTTTTTTTTTTGCCAGAAGTTAGCAGAAATTGAAACTTCATTATTATTTTTTTTTCCTCAGAAAGTGTCATTTTCCGCTAACTTGTGGAAAAAAATGAAATAATACACGAACTCGCCATGCCTCTCCGCGAATACTTTGGGGTGTCTTCATTCTAAAATGGTGTCATTTGGGGGGTATTTATACTATCCTGACATTCTAGCACCTGAAGAAACATGACAGGCGCTCAGAAAGTCAGAGCTGTTTCAAAATGTGGAAATTCACTTTTTTGCACCATAGTTTGTAAACACTATAACTTTTACCCAAGCCAATAAATATACACTTATTGCATTTTTTTTTATCAAAGACATGTAGAACAATAAATTTAGAGAAAAATTTATATAGAAATGTCATTTTTTTAAAAAAAATTTACAACAGAAAGCGAAAAATGTCATTTTTTTGCAAAAATGTCGTTAAATTTTTATTAATAGCAAAAAAAGTATAAATATCAGCAACAATGAAATACCACCAAATTAAAGCTCTATTAGTGAGAAGAAAAAGGAGGTAAAATTCATTTCGAGTGGTAAGTTGTATGACGGACAATAAACGGTGAAAAGTGTAGTAGAATTGTAAAAAGTGGTCTGGTCATTAAGGGTGTTTAAGCTAGGGAGGCTGAGGTGGTTAA
>CM065593.1:235212316-235748366 GCA_033119425.1 Bufotes viridis
TAAGATGAACAATCAGGTTACTGCAACCTCATGATCAAACTCTATTTGCCCCTGCATACTGTAAGGTACTTCAAGGTGATCCCCCTTGTAACAAAAACCTACTAGCCCCCCTGAGCTTCGCTTGCAGCTCACTGGGGTAGAGCTATAGACCATGGAATTTACAGTTGCTCACAGTTGCTCAGTGTGTTGTCTACTTTAAATATTAGCCTCACATCCAGTGTTGGACTGGGGTACCTAGGGCCCACCAGTAAAATTTATTTTGGGGGCCCATTGTACAGATACATTCAAATATAATAAATAATCTAACAAGTTTTTTTATATGAACATAAGCTGGTTGAGGTACATTGAATATATGTATGTAGTGCAGTAAATCTAATGTGTTATGTGCCACTTGTGCAGGGGGTGGGAGACTAGGGGCCCACCTTGATCAGGGGCCCACCGGGGGATTCCCCTGTACCCTGTGGGCCAGTCCGAGCCTGCTCACGTCCCACTGAACTTAGCTACAGCTCACAATGGTAGGGCTATGGTATAGGGGGAAAGATTACCAGCTGTAAAGTATCCTGACCACTGCCTGGTAGAATTGGCTACATATGTTCCCTAACTGGCGTCCCACTCAAGTGTTTCTTGTGTTGGACATGCCAGTCATTCATCGGGAGTGTGTTAGCACGGGAACACAAACAAACAAAGATGCCGCACGCTGCTGATAGTGAGCGTGCAGTGATGTGTAGCCTCCGACAACCCATATGCACACCAGACCAGTGTCTTCTAGTGCCCTTACAAATTCTTCTTGGTTGACAGGTTCAGAGTTCCTGCTGTGCCAGACCAAGGAGACTTCTATTGATGGCATCTTTAGTCTCCAAGACTCTGACAGTGATCCAAAGATTCATCCTGAAGTTTATTCCCTTCTATAATCAGATCCAAAGGGAAGTTTGGATTGGGCTGTCAACGTTTCAAACACTTCTCCAGATGACTAAAGCTTGTATGCGCCATTGTAAGTTTAGTTTACATTGTACACTGCTATCCTACTGAGAAAACAAACACTGATGGTTGTGGTTGGAACATGTATCATCAGCCCTCTCTGCAAAGTATATTGTCCTAAGTGAGTCAATTATGATATGTAATGTACAGCAGTGTGTATGACGAACCGGGTGAACTGCCATAGACTTCAATAGGCAGGCGAATTTTAAAAGCCACAGGGACTCTTTCTGGCCACAATAGTGATGGAAAAGTTGTTTCAAGGGGACTAACACCTGGACTGTGGCATGCCGGAGGGGGATCCATGGCAAAACTCCCATGGAAAATTACGCAGTGGACGCAGAGTCGGGTTTTAATCCATAAAGGGCATGAATCAACTAACATTCCTAAATTGTTTGGAATAACATGCTTTAAAACATCCAGTGTGTGTATATGATCAGGTATGATGTTGTATCGATCAGGTAGTGTAAGGGTTACACCCGCTTCACAGACATTGACAGACCGAACTCCCCTTTTAATGCACCGCAAACAACCACAAACAGTCCATTTGCACAACCGCAAACTCCCCATTTGCACATGGTTGGATACCAAGCTAGCCTTGTCCCGGTGATGTCATTGAAGGTTTCTTCCTCCACCCAGCCACGTACAACACCAAGGGTCCCCAAAAGGTGAATCGAATTGATTTTTCGAACGGGGAGATGGTTAAAAAAACGCTAGCTCCCTCCCCTTTGTTTTTATCCACAGTGACTGCGTCTGCGCCGTGCAATTTACTGTCACACCCGATATGAGTGGTATTTTCTGTAGTACTATTCTCATCAGTTTAATCCCTCTAACGTCCCCAATCTGGGGTCCATTTATTGAATTGATTTTTCGAATGTGGAGATGGTTAAAAAAATGATGGCTCCCTCCCCTTTGTTTTAATCCACGGTCACTGCGTCTGCGCCGTGCAATTTACTGTCATCGGTCATACAAATACTCGTTGACGGCTTTTTCTTGTTGGAGCAGGCGGTCGAACATTAGGAGTGTTGAATTCCAACGTGTCGGGCTGTCGCAAATCAAGCGCCTCACTGGCATGTTGTTTCGCCGCTGAATATCGGAAAAGTGCGCCATGGCCATGTAGGAACGCCTGAAATGGCCACACACCTTCTTAGCCTGCTTGAGGACGTCCTGTAAGCCTGGGTACTTAGACACAAAGCGTTGTACGATGAGATTCAACACATGTGCCACGCACGGCACGTGTGACAACTTGCCCAAATTCAATGCCGACAACAAATTTGTTCCATTGTCACACACCACTTTGCCGATCTCCAGTTGGTGCGGGGTCAGCAACTGATCCACCTGTGCATTTAGGGCGGACGGACAGGAGTGCTGGTCCTGTGTGGCTCTCTGATTCAGCCAAGTCGTATCCGGGATGTGGAATAGCCCCTGGGGAGCTGGGGGGATTCAGTTGATGTGCAGCCAGACGCCGCAGCAGAAGAGGACTCAGCCGAGGAGGATATCGAAGAGGATGGAGTAGGAGTAGAGGAGGTGGCCGTAGGTCTGCCTGCAAGTCATGGCAGTGTCACTAACTCCGCTGCGGAGCCACGCATTCCATGCTTGTCAGCCGTCAGCAGGTTGACCCAATGAGCAGTGTACGTGATATACCTGCCCTGACCGTGCTTTGCAGACCAGGTATCAGTGGTCAGATGGACCCTTGCCCCAACACTGTATGCCAGAGATGCCATGACTTCCTTTTCAATAACATTGTAGAGGTTTGGGATTGCCTTTTTTGAAAAAAAATTTCGTCCGGGTACATTCCACTGTGATGTCCCAATAGTGACACATTTTTTGAAGGCCTCAGACTCCACCAGCTGGTATGGTAAAAGCTGGCGGGCTAAGAGTTCCGTCAAGCCAGCTGTCAGTCGCTGGGCATGGGGGTGACTCTGTGACATTGGCTTCTTACGCTTAAACATTTCCTTAACAGACTGTGGGCAGATGAGCAGGTACTACTGAAGGTGAGAGGCGGAGTGGCGGTTGGTTGAGAGGGGGCAGGGAGGACAGCAGTGGTTGACGTGGCTGAAGATGCTGGACCAGGAGGAGCATGGTGGCTTTGAGTTTGTGTGCTGCTTGTACGCATGTGTTGATCCCATAGGCGTTTGTGATGTGAGATCATGTGCCTTCGCAAAGCAGTTGTACCGAGGTGGGTGTTGGACTTCCCACGACTCAGTTTCTTTTGGCACAGGTTGCAAATGGCATCGCTGTTATCAGAGGCAGACACACAAAAAAATGCCACACTGCTGAGCTTTGCAATGACGGAATTCTGGTGGTGGCAACAGCATGTGTTGACTGGCGTTCTGTCTGGCTGACCCCGGGTGCCGATAAATGCTGTCTGACTGTGCCACTAACTCCTTGCGACGACCTCCCCCTGCTTCCAACTCGTCTCCTCCTTCTCTCTGTCTCCCCTTCTGAACTTTTCCCCTCTTCTTCTCTTCGAGCAGGAACCCACGTGGCATCCGTGGACACATCGTCATCATCAACCCCTTCACTTGTATCTGACACCTCAGCAAAGGAAGCAGCAGCGGTTACAACATCATCATCATCATCACACTGTACGTCCATGTGTGTAATCCTGCCTGACTGAGACATATCCCTGTAATCTACATCATCTGGCAATAATGGTTGCGCACAGGGGCGGATTAAGTGAATGATAGGCCCGGGGCTGTCTACCCAACTCGGGCCCCTCCCTCCATTTTGAGTTTATGTTTTCTGTATGAATAGGCTGCGGTGCTTCGTGAGCGCTACAGTCTCTTCCTATGCCATAGGACATCACATTCATTGTTCACATGGCCTAGCTGCAGGCGCAGCTCTGTCTCATCTGAGTGATTGGGGCTGAGCTGCAATACCAAGCGCAGTGCTATCAAATGGACAGCGCTGAGCAAAGAGGCTGCGGCGCTCACTGGGACATCGCGGTCTCCTCAAACAGCGAATTGGCAGGGGTGCCAGGAGTCGGAGCCACACCATCTCATAACTCTCTGAGTACAGATGTTATAGATGTTACCTGCAGTCCTATGTAACACCCCACATAACACAATAGTTCACTGTGTTATGTGGGGTGTTACATAGGGAACATCTACTACATTATCTGCACACAGAAAGTTATCACTGTTATCTGGGCTGTTACATAGGACTGCAGGTGACAAATTACAATATGATTATAATAAAAAAAGACTTAGGGGAGAATATGAGATGTAGGTCACAGCAGTGAGAATACAGCACCACATACCTCTTACATCCAGGGATATCTACTGTCATGTAGAACTTCTCTTTCTTCTTCTTCTCCGTCTGACCCAGACCACCATGACAAATTCTTTCAGCCACATCTCGTCTCTACAGGGTTTGTTACACAGACATGTTAGGTTTCTCATAATTGGGGTCATTTATCAAACTGCTGTAAAGTAGAACTGGCTTAGTTGCCCATAGCAACCAATCAGATTCCACCTTTCATTTTTCAGAGGAGATGTCAAAAATGAAAGGTGGAATCTGTTTCTATAGACAACTAAGCCATTTCTACTACAACAGTTTGATAAATTATCCTGAAAGGTCCCTATAGTGTCTACAGCAGTTTTAATGTCCCTAGAGTGCCCCCAGCAATAATAACAGCACCCTATATTGTGCTCCAGGTAATAGTCCCTGTATAGTGTCCCCAAAAATAATGTCCCCTAATAGCAACACCCCCATACTGCCCCCATATAGTAATTTCCCCACACTGCCCCCATACAGTAATTTCCCCCACACTGCCCCCATACAGTATTTCCCCCCATACTGCCCCCATACAGTAATTTCCCCTACACTGCCCCCATACAGTAATTTCTCCCACACTGCCCCATATAGTAATTTCCCCTCACTGCCCCATACAGTAATTTCCCCAGACTGCCCCATATAGTAATTTCCCCACACTGCCGCCATATAGTAATTTCCTCACACTGCCCCATATAGTAATTTCCCCACACTGCCCCCATACAGTAATTTCCCCCACACTGCCCCATATAGTAATTTCCCCACACTGCCCCATATAGTAATTTCCCCACACTGCCCCATATAGTAATTTCCCCACACTGCCTCCATACAGTAATTTCCCCACACTGCCCCATATAGTAATTTCCCCACACTGCCCCATATAGTAATTTCCCCCACACTGCCCCATACAGTAATTTCCCCACACTGCCCCATACAGTAATTTCTCCCACACTGCCCCATATAGTAATTTCCCCACACTGCCCCCATACAGTAATTTTCCCCACACTGCCCCATATAGTAATTTCCCCACACTGCCCCATATAGTAATTTCCCCACACTGCCCTCATATAGTAATTGCCCCCACACTGCCCCATACAGTAATTTCCCCCACACTGCCCCATACAGTAATTTCTCCCACACTGCCCCATATAGTAATTTCCCCCACACTGCCCCCATATAGTAATTTCTCCCACACTGCCCCCATATAGTAATTTCCCCACACTGCCCCCATATAGTAATTTCCCCCACACTGCCCCCATACAGTAATTTCTCCCACACTACCCCATATAGTAATTTCTCCCACACTGCCCCCATATAGTAATTTCCCCCACACTGCCGCCATACAGTACTTTCCCCCACACTGCCCCATATAGTAATTTCCCTCACACTGTCCCATATAGTAATTTCCCCCACACTGCCCCCATATAGTAATTTCCCCCACACTGCCCCATATAGTAATTTTCCCCACATTGCCCCCATATAGTAATTTCCCCCACACTGTCCCATATAGTAATTTCCCACACACTGTCCCCATATAGTAATTTCCCCACACTGCCCCATATAGTAATTTCCCCACACTGCCCCATATAGTAATTTCCTCCACACTGCTCCCATAAAGTAATTCGCCTCCACACTGCCCTCCCATGAAAATATTTGCCCTCACACTGCCCCCATGTCCTCCTCTGGCCTCCAAAAGCACACACAGAAAAAAAACAACCACTAAAAGCTAATACTTACCTGGGTTCGGGATGGTGAGGCAGGCCGCAGGCGCGCAATTCTCATTGTCCTGCGTCCCGGCACAGGCACGTGATGATGTCATCACGCACGCCTGCACCGGGAATATACTACCACATAGGCCTCAGGCCTACTAGGCCTGAAGCCTATGGTGTTGATCGGCGGCGGGGCAGGGAAGTATGCTCTCCTGTGCCCCGCCGCAGTATGTGGGCACTCGGGTCGGCATTGGGCCCCCCAGTGATGCCGGGCCCGGGGCTGCCGACCCGAACGCCCCTATGTTAATCCGCCACTGGTTGCGCATCACTAATTGCATCCAACTGATGTGTAAATAACTCCTCTGACGGATCAAGTGAAGCGGCTGTGGTGGCTGTGGTGGTAGTGGTGGTGGTGGCGGCGGGCGGGAGCATGGTAACTTGAGAGCAGGTGACCGAAGCTGAGCTGGATGAGAATGGTGCGTCAAGGTTCTTAGTGGAAGCTGTTGAAGATTGGGTGTCCTGTCTAAGCCAGTCAACTATGTCCTCAGAATTTTTCGGGTTCAGGGTACGTGGCCTCTGAACACTAGGCATTATTCAAGGGACAGTGGAAATCACAGCACCATGACCACGATGGCCCCTGCGGGTGGCCTGCCTCTGCCTGTCATTTTTTTTTAGATAAGTGGTACTACGCATGCTAGGTACTGTGCCACCCAGTATGAGTGGTGGGCACTGGCAGTGGGCACACTACAGTCTGTGGAAGTGGGCTTGACACACACTGGCAGCAGGCAAGCAACTGAAATTAGATTGATGTGTAAAAATTAAATGCCTTATTTATCGGCAAGCTACTGTGCCACCCGGTATCAGTGGTTGGCACTGGCAGTGGGCACACTACAGTCAGTGGAAGTCGGCCTGACACACACTAGCAGGCAAGCAACTAAAATTACACTAAAGTGTAAAAATTAAAAGCCTTTTTTTGATGCAAAGTCCTGTGCGACATGGGATGACAGTGGTGGGCACTGGCAGTGGGCACACTACAGTCAGTGGAAGTCGGCCTGACACACACTAGCAGGCAAGCAACTGAAATTACACTAAAGTGTAAAAATTAAAAGCCTTTTTTTGATGCAAAGTCCTGTGCGACATGGGATGACAGTGGTGGGCACTGGCAGTGGGCACACTACAGTCTGTGGGCCTGCAGCAACTCACACACGGGCAGGCCAGGCAACTGCAATATATATATATATGGTGGGGGAAAAAAGCAGACTAATGTTGCAGCCCTAAAAAGGGCTTTTTGGGGTGCTGTCAGGAAGCCGTCCTTACAGCAGAGATCAGATGAGTCTTTTAGGACTGGAGTGGACACTGAATACACTAGCCTAGCTATCGATTTCCCTATTAAATCAGCAGCAGCTACACCATGTGGAGCACGTTCTGCGCCCACAATCAGAGTTAATTCGTTCTGTTAGTGAAACAGTTATTTTTTTTTTCAGGATGTTGTAATATTTTGCCCTGTCTAACAGTGTTGTGAAGTGAAATTTATCATAGCGAATGGCTTCTGTTAGCTGTTGCGTTACATAGCGTCAGTATTAGTCCACTCTTAAATATTATGCCGTGTTCAATTGAGCAGCGGAGCCAAATCTTTCCTACCAAATGCATCCGGTTAGCTGTTGCATTACACAGCATCAGTATTAGGCCACGGTTAAATATTTCACTCTGTTCAAATGAGCAGTGGAGCCAAATTTTGCATAGCAAATGTACAGTGTTCATTTTGGGGCATGGTCAGATATCATAGTCAAGTATCAGAATAATGTCAGTGTAAGGCAAAATACTATCTGTGACACCTGACTCTGATTTGACCCTGACCTGTGAAAAAAGCCAGACATCAAAGTCAGAATGAGTTATAAATTTACTGTTTATTTGTATGCTAAATCACATAGCCAAAGTGCATAGCTGACTATAGCTGAGCCTATATCTCTTTGATATGTGCAGTTACTGTACAATAATAGGAATTTTACTACTCTTATGAAAACGTGTTTATTTTACTTATTTGTCAGAGCTGATAAAACTGTAAAACAACCTATAGCTCAATGGTATGATTGCTGTTTTGCAAACCAAAGCTTTTTGGTTCAAGACCCAATAGAAAACTTAATAACAATAATGTATTTTTAAATCCTAGCTAGGAGACAAATTGAATTGATGTTTGACTTTGATGTCTGACTTTCCTCACTTGTCGGCTTCAGTGTCAGAATCAAAATGAGTTTTAGGCTTCTTTCACACGAACGATGCGGATTGTGTCAGTGAAACTCATACCATTTCGCAAGAAGTTCCATTAGTTTTGTCTGCAATTGTGTTTTGTGTTTCAGTTTCTTCCACGTGGGTGCAATCAGTTTCGATGTGTTTTTTACACGTGTGGAAAAAAAAAAGAAGATTTATGAACAACATCTCCTAGCAACCATCAGTGAAAAACGCATTGCATACGGATGTTTGACTTTGATCTCTGACTTTTCTCACTGGTCAGTGTCAAATGAGTTTCGGATATAATGTATATTTGCTGCTAAATTACATAGCCCAAAAAAAAAAAAAAATGAAGTAAACTTTTGCACCTTAAGTGAAACCTCTATTGTACCGTTAAACCTTTAAGTGAACCCTCTATTGCACTCTAAAGTAAGTGAACACTAGTGATGAGCGGCAGGTGCCATATTCGATTTCGACGAAATTCGCGAATATTCGAATGAATATTCGTTTCATATTCGTCGAAATCGAATATTCGTCATTTTTTCTAGTTATCGCGATTAACATGCGATTTAAATAATCGCATATTGCGATTTGTACTTAAGGCTACTTTCCTATTGGTTTCATATCTAGAATTAGCGAGGATGACGAATATGACGAATGTATTCGTCTATTCCTAAAAACGAAGATAACGAAGTATTCTACATCTTCGTTTTAGCAACCTATTCGTCAACTTCGCTAAGTCTAGCAATCAAATAGGAAGGTTGACTATACAGACAGCTGTGTTAAATTCGCTATGCGACTTTTTTTTTTTAATAAATAGAATACTTATAATAATTTTATCAAGTAATATAATTATTGTATTAAAAAAAAAAAAAATCGCATAGCTAATTTAACACAGCTGTCTAGTAAGTCAACCTTCCTATTTGATTGCTAGAATTAGCGAATAAGCGAAGTTGACGATGACGAGGCGAATAGGTAGCTAAAGCGAAGATGTAGAATACTTCGTTATCTTCGTTTTGAGGAATATGACGAATACATTCGTCATATTACGCTATTCGCTAATTCTACCAAGCCAACCATAACTTCTGTGCTCATGGAGCGTCCCCATCACCATGGGAGCGTCTCCATATACTAAAATGTACTGTCGGATTTGAGGAATTACGTTGAAATCGCAATGCGATTAATTCAAGTTATATTAATCGCATTGCGATTTCAACTTAGAGCTGGGTTTATAATGGGTCAGCTTGCTAGAATTAACGAAGTTAACGAATATGGAATATAGCAGCAGTGCTACGTTGAAATCGCAATGCGATTAATTTAACTTAAAGTATTCGCATTGCGATTTCAACTTAGCACTGCTAGTGCATAGCTATACTCCATATTCGTTAATCTAGCCTATGTAAGATAGCAGTGCTAAGTTGTAATCGCAATGCGATTAATATAACTTGAATTAATCGCATTGCGATTTCAACGTAATTCCTCAAATCCGACAGTACATTTTAGTATATGGAGATTCTCCCATGGATGGGGACGCTCCACATGAGCACGGAAGTCGGCAGAAGCGACAACGGGCACTGACTAGAGCAGCCAGGAAGCCAGGAATCCTCAGGACAGGTAAGAACTACTTTTGGGAAGTAGGAAGAAAAAATATAACTAAAAAAAAAAAAAACGAATATTCGAAATAGCGAATTTATAGCGCTATATTCGAAATATTCGCGAATTAGCGAAGTGCCGATATTCGCTAAAAAAATTCGCTTTTCGAATATTCGCGCTCAACACTAGTGAACACCCTATTGCACTCTAAATTGAGTGAACCCTCTATTGTACCCTAAAGTAAGCGAACCCCCTATTGCACCCTAAATTGAACACCCTATTACATCCTAAGGTAAGTGAGCCCCCTATTGCACCCTAAGGTAAGTGAACTCCATATTGCATCCTAAAGTAAGTGAACCCTCTATTGCACCCTAAAGTAAGCAAACCCCTTATTGCACCCTAAAGTGAACTCCCTATTACATCCTAAAGTGAGCCCCCTATTGCACCCTAAAGTAAGTGAACCCCTTATTTCACCCTAAAGTAAGTGAACTCCATTGCAACCTAAAGTATGTGAACTGCCAATGCACCCTAAATTAAGTGAACCCCGTATTGCACTCTAAAGTAAATGAGCACTGCGTCACTTTGAAACAAATTCACCGTCACTGTGCAGTGCAATAAAATTGTAACCCACGTGGATCCCTCCATACTATGAGCCGACTGGTATTTTACTAAATAAATGTTTTGAGGGTTAAAACCAGAAGAAGAAGAGTTTGGTGAATGACATTTTTCAAAACTTTGCTAATCTCTAATGCATGTACACGCAAATGCTATTGACAGGTTTCCTTTGATTATTCTGCTGCTGATGTGCATGAGAGAAGTCTCTGATTAGTGAGAGTGGCATTCTCTTGTAAAACAATGGAAGATAGTAAACAAACGTGGCCGTGCTATAATCATTCCTCTAGCAACACCAGTTGCATGTAGAATTCCACTGAGTGAGATGCAATCATGATTTATTGAATGTGCCTAAAGAAATGATGGCAGAGGTCCTCTCTCCAGCTTTGTCATGCATGTCTGACACTGCAGGACACTGTATGTGAAGAAGAACTGTTACAGGACAAATAACATGGAAATGACAGCATAGAAAACTTAATAAACCAAATATAACAATAACCACTAGTCATGGGGCCAAAATTGACCAAATAACTCAAGTATCAACTCAGCCTTACAGGTTGATGTTACCGCCAAGTAGAAGCGCACTCCTTTTACACAATCATCAGCTGATTCCACATAGATGTCTACAGAACCTGTTCTATTAAACGCTTATACACTGAGATTCCCCCAACAGAGTGGAGAGGGTGTCAGCAGTAAGTTTGTGTTGACGTCAATGATTATTTTGCCCTTCCTCTGATCCGTCAGAACAATAACCCCCAAAAAACGGATCCTGTCTCTTGAGCATCCGCCGTCACTCAGTCAGCATTTGGTCAGTAATCCATCAGTATTGCTAATTCCAAAAAAAACAGGAGTGGATCCAAGACAGAGATGACACGTGAATGGAATATTTGTATATCTTCTGTGTTTTGTACCCACTCCTGCTTTTGGCTACCAAATCAGAAGCCAATTCTGATGGGACCATACAGGCCTTACAGCTGCTACACAGACAGAATCCGTTGTGCATCTAATTTTTCCTTCCTTCTGACAGATCAGAAAACGGGTCAATTAAATGATGATGTCAGCAAGGCCGAAAGGCAAAATAGTGTCCCAGTCATGAAGTGCGGAGGGAGGAAACATTATAAGAAGTCCACAGAGTGGACCTATGACATAGTGGTGAGGTGGAAGCAGCATGATGAGACTACAGAGTGGCCCAGAGTTGGCGGCAGCATCAGGAGGCCACAGAGTGGCAAGGTGACATAGTGTTGATGTGGCAGCAGCATCAGGAGACCACAGAGTGGCAAGGTGACTTAGTGTGGAGGTGGCAGCAGCATCAGGAGACCACAGAGTGGGAAGGTGACATAGTGTGGAGATGGCAGCAACATCAGGAGACCACAGAGTGGCAAGGTGACATAGTGTGGAGGTGGCAGCAGCATCAGGAGACGACAGAGTGCCCCGGTGAAAGAGTGTGGAGGTGGGTGGCAATAACAGTACCTGCTGACTAAGGTGGGTGCATGAAGGAGCACTTGGCATCAGATTTTTTGCATCAGGTGGGTGGCATCATCAGAATTGTAGCTGAGGCAGGTAGCCAGAAGAAACCTGTTTTTTTCATTAAAAGTGTTGGTGTGGCACCATGATTGATCTAGTCTGATCCATCAGGCATTGGTGGGTGGAATTTCTGGCTTATGCATGCCTGATTTATCTTGACAAAGGTCAGTCTCTCCACATTTTGGGTGAAAAGGAGAGTTCTTCTTGGGGTAACTATGGCCCCGGCCGCACTAAACACCCGCTCTGATGCCCCACTACTGGACGGGCAGGACAGCTTTTCCAGGGCAAACTCTGCCATTTGAGGCCACAGATCCAGTTTGGCTGCCCAGTAGTTCAGCGGATCTTCAATGTGGGGTGGCTCGGTGCTGTCCAAGTATGACACCACCTGCTGGTTCAGATCCTGCTCCAGGTCTAGCTGCTACTGGGGAGTAGTTTCTTCACTAGGTGGTGAAGAAAGCTGCTCATTAGTGACTCTAGACTCAAGTTGCTGCTGATGGAGCTGGAACTGCTCCTACCCCCCCCCCCACCCTGCCAAAGCAGCCATGGCAGTGGAACATGAGCACAGAGGGCCCCCCGGTCAGACCTGCGAGAGGATGGACGATGGCGCAGATAGGCATAGGATGTCTCTGTAGTAGTTCAGTTTGTCCTCCCTCTCAGCGGGTGTAAAAAAGGCCCCCATTCTGGACCAGTAGCAAGGGTCCAACAAGGTGGAGAGCCAGAAGTCATCCCTCTGCCGAATGGTGACAATTCGGCTGTCACTACGCAAGCAAGTGAGCATGCAGCGGGCCTTTTGTGCAAGTGACTCGGAGGGACTCCCTGCCTCCATCTCCACTGCATACTGCCAGGGTGTGTCTGGGTCCTCTGTCTCATCTTCCTCAGCGCCCTGTAGCTGCTCTGGCTGCTCCTGCTCCTCCTCTCCTGTCAGCTGAGTATAAAAACCACCCATTTCGCTACACATTACCTGTGCTCCAATGCTTCCACTCCTTCTTCTCTTCCATGCACCACGTCTCCAGTCCCCTGACCGGCCAGATTTACAAGCATCTGTTCCAGGACATAAAGCGGGGGAATGATGTAGTTTATCCCGTACTCCTGGAGACTGACAAATAACGTGGCGTCTTCAAAGGGGCTGAGCAAGCGGCAGGTGTCACGCATGAGCTGCCAGTGGCTGACATCGAATTTACACAGGGGAGTACTGCTATCCGCTTGCATCATCAAGAAATCATTGATGGCCTTTCTCTGTTCGTTAGTCAAACCAACATATGGAGGGTGGACCAGCAGAAAATGGGAATGACTGACAGATCTCTTCGGCTGAGGTGGTGGAGCCTTGACTGCCTGAGACCCGGAGTGTGCCAATGGGTCTGTGATCAGCAAGATTCTGTCCGCACCACAAAAAAGTAGAACATGTTGTACCGAATTCCCACGGAATTGCTCTGTAGTGCTTCAGTGAACTTCCACTCCATCCCTCCACTCTGCTCCATATCTTGTGTATTCCGGACCCATTTAAGTGAATGGGTCCGCATCCTTAGAGCGCACTCAGCCAGTGTCCGTATATTGCGGACCCGCTGTTTGTGTGCCGCAATACAGGCACGGGCCACACGCGTTCATGAGCTTTCAGTATAATTCAGAGGCTGAGCCTGGGAAGCCACAGCAATCTGCTATAGAGATCTAGTCTACTGGATTTTGCTTTATATTTGAACTGAGCTCTTGGTGAAGACACCTGCAATGTTTTGTTAGCACACAGATGAGCTTCATTTTGTTGCTATTGGTTTGCTGCTGGAATAAAGATAAAAAGACCAATTAGGACTTTTAAACTGATAGAGGATATTCCACTTTCTCTATTGGACCCTAAAATCATGTGATTACAAGGTGTACGCAAGCATAGATGAGCTGCTGGGTCTTAGCAGACCAGATCAGCTCTTCTACAATACCCCAACAGGTGGAGATTTTCCTTTGTAGCTGGAACTCCTTTGGATTTCCCAGTTACAGTGGAAAAGTCCAAAAACTATATTGAAATAAAAAAGTAAAGAAAATAGAATAAGCTAAAAATAATATACTTACCAACACAAAATAGGGAACCAATTTTAATAAGTTTTTTTTGTATCAACTTGCATATCTAGAAAATAAAAAGCTATTATTCGAAAAAAATGACAAATATTGTTTGCAAATTTTTCACCAAATTAAAAAATAAAATAAAAATAAAAATAGAAAAAAGTTTATAAAACACATATAAAAAAAAAAAAAAAAACATGAAACATCCTAAAAATTATTTTGGTAGTCTAACAAATAAAAATGTTTGGGTTATTAAACCACCATGTGTGATAAATCACAAAAAAAATGTTCTTTCATAAAAGAGGAGACATCGTATGTGTCCTTTATACTTTCCCTCTTTTTATGATCAATTCCTGATTTCACCTAAAAAAATGCATTAGGAAACCTAGAGCCTTTTCTGCCCATACCCTAGGGCAGGGATGGGCGAACTGCAGCTCTCCAGCTGTTGTAAAACTACAATTCCCACCATGCCCTGCTGTAGGCTGATAGCTGTAAGCAGTCTTTGCATGCTGGGAGTGGTAGTTTTGCAACAGCTGGAGAGCCGCAGTTTGCCCATCCCTGCCGTAGGGTCTTTAAGGGGTTAACCTTCAGAAACTTGTGAATTTGTCATCGCTAGAAATGTCCCGAACTATTCGCCGGCGAACAGTTCCTGGCAAACATCGCTTGTTCGCATTCGCCACGGCGGGCGAACATGTGCGATATTCGGTCCATCCCCTATATGTCATCATTGAGCAAACTTTGACCCTGTACCTCACAGCCAGCAGACACATTCCAGCCAATCAGCATACCCTCCCTCCCAGACCCTCCCACCTCCTATTAAAAAGCAAGGACAGCATCCATCTTAGATTCATTCTGAATCTGCAGTGTTAGAGCAGGGAGAGTGCTGCTGCTGCTGAATTAATATAGGGATTTTAGGGAAAGCATTAGCTACTAGTGTTCTGTGTCCACTCCAGTCCTCAAAGACTCATCTGCTGTAAGGACAGCGTCCTTACAGTATCCCAAAAAGCCCTTTTTAGGGCTGGTACATCAGTCTGCTTCTTTTTTATATATTTTATATATATATATTATATTGCAGTTGCCTGCCCGTGTGTGAGAGGCCGCAGGCCCACAGACTGTACTGTGTGCACACTACTCATATAGGGTGGCACAGTACATTGCAGATAAAAAAATCATATAATTTTTACCCTTTAATATAATTTCAGTTGCCTGCCAGTGTGTGTCAGGCCCACACAGACTGTACTGTGCCCACCACTCATATAGGGTGTCACAGTACATTGCACGGCGCACACGCAGTGCCCCGAATTGGAAGGAAGAGGACCGACCAACCATCTTTTTTCATCTCCCTGTTCCTAAAATCTATTCTATACACGTCCCCTAGTAGGGGACATAACAGGGATTAAACTGATAGGAATAGTACTACTTAACACACCACTCATATAGCGTGTCACAGTACATTGCACGGCGCATGCGCAGTGCCCCAAATTGGAAGGAAGAGGACCGACCAACCATCTTTTTCCATCTCCCGGTTTCTAAAATCTATTCCATACACCGGCCCCTGATAGGGGACAAAACAGAGATTAAACTGGTAAGAACAGATTTTTTTTAATTTTAAAAAAAGAGGACAGCCTCTGCGGAGCTGGGTATTTTTTGGCCGCGTTACTGAATGCTCATGCACAGTAGCTGTAGGCTCATGCGACCTTTTGCGGAGGTGACAAACCTGGTCAGTCAAATCCAAGGCAACATCATCGACCTCATCCCATATGCGTTTTTTTCTGGAGCGTGCCCTGCAAAGAGTGCTGGATCAGGCCATAAATGAGCATGAAGAGGAAGAGTTGTGGTCACCATCACCACCAGAAACAGCCTTGTCGTCGTCGATTGCTGGACCTGCGGCAACGCAGAGAGAGGAGTCTGAAGAAGAGGAATCAGAGGAGGAAGATGGAAGACCAACCACAGCAGGCGTCCCAGGCGGCTTGTTGTCACCTTTCGGGGACCCTTGGTGTTGTACGTGGCTGGGTCAGTGAGGACAAGGAACGGGACATGGTTAGCTTGGTATCCAACCTTGTGCAAATGGGGAGTTTGCGGTTGTGCAAATGGACTGTTTGCGGTTGTTTGTGGTGCGTTAAACGAAGAGTTTGGTCTGTCACTGTGAAGCGGGCGTAACCCTTACACTACCTGATCGATACAACATCATACCTGATCGTATACACACACTGGATGTTTTAACCACTTGCCGCCACGCTAACGCCGATGGGCGTCAGCGCGGCGGCTCTCTCTGGTCTCAGTCACGCCTATCGGCGTCATCTCGTGAGACCTGAGATTTCACATGAACGCGCGCGTGCGTGCGCGCTCATGTGATCGGAGCCGGACAACTGAAACTACAGCCTGCCAGCGCTGATCATGCGCTGGCAGGCTGTAGATGCGAAAAACGCATTTAAATCGCATATCAGACGCTGTTTTGTAAACAGCGTCTGATATGCCTGCTGTCTGCTCGTCTGGTGGTCCCTTTGTTTGGGACCACCAGAGGAAACAAAGGTAAAGTGCACCAATCACTACACACACACCCCCCACCCCCATCACTGATTAACCCCTGATCACCCATGTCACCCCCTGATCACCAATGTCACCCCCTGATCACCCCCTGTCACCCCCTGTCACTAATCACCCCTCTACAGGCTCATTCAGACGTCCGTATGTGTTTATGGATCCATGGATCTGCGGATCCATGGATCTACGGATCCGCAAAATACGGACACCGGCAATGTGCTTTCCGCATTTTGCAGATCCGCGACAGAACTATATAGAAAATGCTTTTCTTGTCCGCAATTGCGGACAAGAATAGGACATGTTCTATATTTTTGCGGAACGGAAGTGCAGACTCGAAGCGCGGATCCGTAATTCCGGATCCGAGCGGGACAAAGTCTGTCCCCATAGAAATGAATGGGTCCGCAATTCCGTTCCACAAACAGAATTGCGGACGTGTGAATGGGGCATAAGGGTCCCTTATCACCGCCAGTTAGCTAGCTACTTGTTAGGTAGCTAGCGCCCAGCCCACCGCACCGCAGCCACTGATTTTGGCAGAGATTTTTTCATCCACATTGATCGATGCGAATGAAAAAATCTGCGCCGTTCATTTTTTTTTTTTTTTCAGCCCAGAGGCTGAACGGAAAAAAATCTCATTACCCGTATGCTCAATATAAGGAGAATCGCAGAAACTCCTAATGCTGGCCATACGTGTAATGATTACGGAGACCCTCAAATGCCAGGACAGTATAAATACCTCACATGTGACCCCATTTTAGAAAGAAGATACCCCAAGGTATTCCGTGAGGGGTATGGTGAGTTCATGCAAAATTTTATTTTTGTCACAAGTTAGTGGAATATGAGACTTTGTAAAAAAATATATATATATCAATTTCCGCTAACTTGTGCCAAAATTTTTTTTTCTGTGAACTCGCCATGCCCCTCACGGAATACCTTGGGGTGTCTTCTTCCAAAATGGGGTCACATGTGGGGTATTTATACTGACCTGGCATTTTAGGGGTCCTAAAGCGTGAGAATCCAAATGCGTAAAAATGGCCTGCAGAAATCCTAAAGGTACTCATTGGTTTTAGGGCCCTTTGCGCATCTTGGCTGCAAAAAGTGTCACACATGTGGTATCGCCGTACTCAGGAGAAGTAGGGCAATGTGTTTTGGGTGTATTTTTACATATACCCATACTTTGTGTGAGAAATATCGCTGTAAACGACAACTTTTTAAATTTTTTATACAAAGTTGTCAATTTACAGAGATATTACTCTCACCCAACATGGGTATATGTAAAAATACACCCCAAAACACATTGCCCTACTTCTCCTGAGTACGGAGATACCACATGAGTGACACTTTTTGCAGCCTGGATGCGCAAAGGGGCCCAAATTCCAACGAGTACCTTTAGCTTTACATGGCTGCTCACAATTTAGCCTCGCCCAAAATGCCAGAACAGTACAAACACCCCACAAATGACCCCATTTTGGAAAGAAGACACCCAAAGGTATTCGCTGAGGGGTATGGTGAGTCCATGAAAAATTTAACTTTTGTCAAAAGTTAGCGGAAAGGGAGACTTTGCGAGAAAAACAATAAAAATCAATTTCCGCTAACTTGTGCCAAAAAAATCTTCTGTGAACTCGCCATGCCCCTCACGGAATACCTTGGGGTGTCTTCTTTCCAAAATGGGGTCACATGTGGGTATTTCTACTGCTCTGGCATTTTAGGGCCCTAAAGCGTGAGAAGAAAATGCGTAAAAATGCCCTCCTAAAAGGTACTCATTAGAATTAGGGCCCCTTTGCGCACCCAGGCAGCAAAAGTGTCACTCATGTGGTATCGCCGTACTCAGGATAAGTAGGGCAATGTATTTTGGGGTGTATTTTACATATACCCATGCTGGGTAGAGAAATATCTCTGTAAACTGACAACTTTGTATAAATTTGTTTTAAAAGTTGTCATTTACAGAGATATTTCTTCACCCAGCATGGGTATATGTAAAATACACCCCAAAACACATTGCCCTACTTCTCCTGAGTACGGCGATACCACATGAGTGACACTTTTTGCAGCCAAGATGCGCAAAGGGGCCCTAATTCCAATGAGTACCTTTAGGATTTCACAGGGCATTTTTCCGCATTTTTCTTCTCACGCTTTAGGGCCCCTAAAATGCCAGGGCAGTATAAATACCCCACAAGTGACCCCATTTTGGAAAGAAGACACCCCAAGGTATTCCGTGAGGGTCATGGCGAGTTCACAGAATTTTTTTTTTTTTGGCACAAGTTAGCGGAAATTGATTTTCTTTTTTTTTCTTTTTTTTTACAAAGTCTCATATTTCACTAACTTGTGACAAAAATAAAATTTTACATGAACTCACCATACCCCTCACGGAATACCTTGAGGTGTCTTCTTTCTAAAATGGGGTCACATGTGGGGTATTTATACTGCCCTGGCATTTTAGGGGCCCCTAAAGCGTGAGAAGAAGTCTGGAATCCAAATGCGTAAAAATGGCCTGTGAAATCCTAAAGGTACTCATTGGAATTAGGGCCCCTTTGCACCCAGGCTGCAAAAAGTGTCACTCATGTGGTATCGCCGTACTCAGGAGAAGTAGGGCAATGTGTTTTGGGTGTATTTTATATATACCCATACTTTGTGTAGAAATATCTCTGTAAACGACAACTTTTTAATTTTTTTACACAAAGTTGACAATTTACAGAGATATTTCTCTCACCCAGCATGGGTATATGTAAAAATACACCCCAAAACACATTGCCCTACTTCTCCTGAGTACGGCGATACCACATGAGTGACACTTTTGCAGCTAAGATGCTAAAGGGGCCCAAATTCCAACGAGTACCTTTAGGTTTTACATGGCTGCTCACAATTTAGCCCCGCCCAAAATGCCAGAGCAGTAAACACACCCCACAAATGACCCCATTTCGGAAAGTAGACACCCCAAGGTATTCACTGAGGGGCATAGTGAGTCCGTCTGAGATTTTATTTTTTTGCCAGAAGTTAGCAGAAATGGAAACTTTATTATTTTTTTTCCTCAGAAAGTGTCATTTTCCGCTAACTTGTGAAAAAAATGAAATGATACATGAACTCACCATGCCCCTCCGTGAATACTTTGGGGTGTCTTCTATCTAAAATGGTGTGATTTGGGGGGTATTTATACTATCCTGACATTCTAGCACCTGAAGAAACATGACAGGTGCTCAGAAAGTCAGAGCTGCTTCAAAATGCAGAAATTCACTTTTTTGCACCATAGTTTGTAAACGCTATAACTTTTACCCAAACCAATAAATATACACTTATTGGATTTTTTTTTATCAAAGACATGTAGAACAACAAATTTATATAGAAATGTAGTTTTTTTAAAAAAAATTTACAACAGAAAGTGAAAAATGTAATTTTTTTGCAAAAATGTCGTTACATTTTTATTAATAGCAAAAAAAGTAAAAATGTCAGCAGCAATGAAATACCACCAAATGAATGCTCTATTAGTGAGAAGAAAAGGAGGTAAAATTCATTTGGGTGGTAAGTTGTATGACCGAGCAATAAACGGTGAAAGTAGTGTAGTGCCGATTTGTAAAAAAGGGCCTGGTCACTAGGGGGGTGTAAACCTGTGGTCTTCAAGTGGTTAAAGCATGTTATTCCAAACAATTTAGGAATGTTAGGTGATTTATGCCCTTTATGGATTAAAACCCGACTCCGCATCAACTACATAATTTTCCATGGGAGTTTTGCCATGGATCCCCCTCCGGCATGCCACAGTCCAGGTGTTAGTCCCCTTGAAACAACTTTTCCATAACTATTGTGGCCAGAAAGAGTCCCTGTGGGTTTTAAAATTTGCCTGCCTATTGAAGTCTATGGTGGTTTGCCCAGTCCGCCCATTCGCGAACATAAGCGGGATTTCACGTTCGCCATTTGCGAACGGAAAAATTTATGTTTGCGACATCTCATCGCCAACGCCACCCTCATACACAGATCCCGACAGCTGAGTTATGCCCAAAATAAAGTTCAACTCAACATTAGAGATAGAAACAGATACACATCTGCTCTGATTTGTGTGATATAGGTCATGAGATACCCATTTTTACAACGTTAACGTATTTGTGTGATTCACTACATTAGATCATATAAATGCAGCTATGTTCACATATCTAGCACAAACTCCAGATACTCTGTTTCGACATATATAACATAGTCGGATATTACCGGACACCACTGAGAATTTCTGATTCCCTATGGGTTATAATGAGATCCAATGAGGATCCAGTAGTTTTCCGGCATAGATACTGGCATTTGGTCAGACAAATACCCATATATAAAAAATGTGGATCTAGCGGTCACCAGAAGGATCCGGCTGTGCCAGATACAGTAAACTCCGGTAGTCTGTTTCTCTGTTAGAACAGACTATCGGAGTTTGTGTCAGATATGTGAACCTACCCTGAGCCAAACTATTTTAAATTGATGGGAAAATGATCTCTGGCCATATGTTGTAAAATGTGACTATAGTATATAACCTACCACCGCAAGTCCATAAATCATCAATTTTTCATAGTAACTTTTATAACACTTTTAGTCACCATGATTGATAAATTACTATTAAAACATAGTGTTTCATTTTCCATTTAGTTGACATTTAACAAGAAACACTTTACAAACAACAATTTCCATAATAATTATGAGAATAATTATGTTCATCTGGACATCATATGGCACAGTGAGATGTAAATAACTGTTCTCTCTTTATCCCCCTTCCCTCATTTATACAGCTTGAAAACAATTAATTACAGTACTATTTATCTTATAATTTGTCATATTCCTCAAACCATTCCAGAGAAGCCCCTCTATACTGCTAATATAAAGGGCTTTACGCGGTCAGTAACAGTATTTCAGTAGGTAGTATCCCAACATAAATGTCATAACACAAGGTTTCCCAAACGAACATTGCCAAGAGCATCACACTGCCTTCACCAGCTTTCCTTTTTACACCAGTTTCAAATACAAGTTGCGTAGTAATTGCCCAAACAAAGTTAGTAACTAGGTTAACTTGAATCCTCTGACAAAATGCATTCCTCTGATTTTTTGCCAAAGCTTCCTCAGCAGCAGAACATAATTATCCCATTGGTGACAGGGAACTGCTTGTAATCAAGTTGGCCCTTGAAGAGTGGCATCACTTGTTGGAGGGGGAACATTCAGGGGCGAATTAAGTGCATGATAGGCTCGGAGCTGTCTACCAAACTCGGTCCCCTCCCTCCATTTTATTTTCTGTATGAAGAGACTGCAGTGCTTCGTGAGCTCCACAGTCTCTTCCTAGGCCATATTACATAAGATTCATCTAGGACACAGCAGCACACAATGCTCGAGACTAAAAAAATACCCCAAATTAAGTGAAAAATTTAGGAGCCAAATTTAAAATACATATATTATAATAAAAAAGACTTGGAGGAGAATACAGCACCACATATCTCTCACATACAGTGACCTGATCTCCGCTCATGTAGACCTTCTCTTTCCACTTCTCCCCTATTTGACCCAGACCGCCATGACAAATTCTTTCAGCTGCATCTCTTCTCTGCAGAGTTTGTTACACAGACACATTATATTTCTAAATTTTTACATCAACCTCCCCATCCTGGTGTCCCGACAAATTCATACTGCTGCCACTCCTAATACTGTGCCCGTGGTTTTCCCCATTGCCCCAGGTACTATACTGCTAAAGAAATAGTGACCCCAGTAGACATAATTGGGGTCATTTATCAAACTAGTGTAAAGTAGAACTGGATTTCCAAAGGAGATGTCAAAAATGAAAGGAGGAATCCGATTAGTTACTATGGGCAACTAAACCAGTTCTGCTTTACACCAGTTTAATAAATTACCCAAAATGTCCCTATAGTGACCACAACAGTT
This sequence comes from Bufotes viridis, assembly GCA_033119425.1. NCBI lineage: Eukaryota > Metazoa > Chordata > Amphibia > Anura > Bufonidae > Bufotes > Bufotes viridis. Next base: position 235,234,720 of record CM065593.1, read on the forward strand.
ATAATGCCACCTAGAGTGCCCTCAGTAATAATAACACCCTATATTATGCTCCAAGTAATAATCCCAGTATAGTGTCCCCTAATATATCCCTGTGAAATGCCCCTACAGTGCCTCCCCAATAGCAACGCCCCCACACTGCCCCCATATAGTAATTTTCCTCCACACAGTAATTTCCTCCACATAGTAATTTCCACCACTCTGCCCCCACATAGTAATCCCCCGATGGTAATTTTCCAACACACAGTAATTTCTCCCACACTGCCCCCATATAGTAATCTGGACCCACATAGTAATTTGCCCCCACACTACCCGCACAGAGTAATTTCCCCCACACTGCCCCCACACAGTAATTTCCCACCACACTGCCCCCACATAGTAATTTCCCCCGACACTGCCCCCACATAGTAATTTCCACCCACACGGCCCCCATATAGTAATTTCTCCCCACACTGCCCCATATAGTAATTTGCCCCACATAGTAATTCCCCACCACACTACCCCCCACATAGTAATTACCCCCCTCCCCTGCACTGCCTCCATATAGTAATTTCCCCACACACTGCCCCATATGGTAATTTCCCCCACACTGCCCCATATAGTAATTTCCCCCACACTGCCCCCACATAGTAATTTCCCCCCACACAGTAATTTCCACCACTCTGACCCCACATAGTAATTTGCCCTCACACAGCCCCCATATAGTAATTTGCCCCCACACAGCCCCCATATAGTAATCTGAACCCGCATAGTAATTTGTCTCCCCCCACTGTTCCTTCACCAATATGTCCTCCAAACTGTGAGGGCACAATCCTACTTACAACTTGCATATTACAGTCACACACAGGAAGGATGGAGCAGCACTGTAGAACAATAGGCTGGTGACAGTGCAGACAGCCAAGTGTCACACCCGCTGTCAGTCATGTGTCAGGGGCTGCGATGACAGGCAGCCGCTCTCATCTGTACACATGTGCTGCTTTCCTCCTTCAGTGCACTGCCATGACACTGCCTCGAAGCACGCTGGGAGCAGTCATTTGACCCCAGGAGAGGACGTGCTGCGGGATGTGGAAGCGTCTGGCAGAGGATTGTGTACCCTTCTGACAGACTACACGTCCTGCATACCATAAGGTAGATCAGGATGTGATGCGTAGTTTCTAAACAACTACTTCCCCACAATGGCGGATTATAATAGGGGTGTTTGGGTCAGCTTTGGACCCCCCAGCGATGCCGGACCTGGGGCTGCCGACCCAAACGCCCCTTTTATAAACCACCATTGGGCACATTTACTTTAACTTACCTGCAGTCTGCTCATCGTCTCAATCCCTGCTAAGCTTGGTGGTTACTGTTCTTTGCATGTTTTAATTTTGTCCTACATTTCCATCCATATGACAAGAATTTTAAAAGGGATACCTTCGCTTGTTCGTTAGATCGTGCTCGTATCATTTCTGTTGATCCGGTTCAACTGAAGGACAACCAACCTGCCAAAATATTTGTTCATGTTTCCCAGAAAAAACAGGTTCTGGTCTGGGGACACCCCTCCAAAGTTGCTGGCAATCATGGTCTTTGCAAGACTACAAATCTGATTACCCAATATTACGGGTGGCCAGCAGTGACTAAAGATGTCAGAGATTTTGTTGCTGCCTGTCCTATCTGTGCCAAGAATAAGTCTCCATAACAAAAAGCTGCTGGTCTCTTGCGCCACTTGCCTGCGCCTGATGTTATGTGGCGGCATATCACCATGGATTTTATCACTGACCTTCCTTCTTCCACTGGGTGCTCTGTAATCTGCATGGTGGCTTACCAGTTTTTGAAAATGTCTCCTCTCTGCCACCCAACAAGCCAAGCTTTTGCTGGTATGAAGAGGGTCGCTCCAGGACACAATATCTGGCTATCCACACAGAACTATACACAAAGGTAATAGTGCCTATTGTAAAAAATACAGATTTTTAGTAATTTTTAGGAAAATAATGTGAACCATATATTATATTGGTATCCTAGATGTATGTAAGGTTTTAAGCAACTTTCTGTTAATAAGTGCCTATACTAGTCCTCTCAAAGCCAGTATGAGCAGGTACTGTTTATCTGGACAAAGGTCCATTAACATATCAATGGCAGCAACTAGTTGTCAACTGCCTAAAGAATGTGAGACAGTTGTCCAGTAGGTGGTACAGTGGCTAGTGGGGAGGGAAAATGCTGGACATTCCAGCTACTTTTATCAATCTTTAAGAGCTAACCAGAAATTGCTAGAAAACCAAAAGGAGCAATCATTCAGCTGATCGGCAAAAAGGCTTTAGAATATATAAGTGCACTGCTGAACGGCAAATATATTCTTCTTTTTTCGCCTTATACACAACTAAAAAGGCTTTAAAATATATAACTGCACCACTGATCGGCAGATGTATTTTTCCTTTTTCCACAAATACACAACAAAAAGGGCTGTAATTTTCGCACTTCACCACACAACGGCTAATAAGCCTTTTTTTCCCACTAATATGAGCCAAAAAATGCTTTAAAACATATAACTGCACCGCACAAGGGCAAATAAGAAGTAGAAATATTTCCTTGTAATAAACCCTGTTAATGGCTGTATCAAACAGCACGTGCACCCTAACAAGAACAGTTTGCTCTAATTGCAGAGCTGTGTAATGGCAATTTGGGTCCCCAGTCAGTGCAGCAAGGTGTAATAGGATTGTTCCTATTACCCAGGCTGTAACCTCCCCTACTGAACTACATAAATGCTGTGGAATGATCCCTCCCTATCCTTTCCCTACACCTTGAATAATCTTTCCCTGCACTTGTAAATCGCTTTTTTAGCACAAAAGTTTTTTCTAACACTGTCCCTAGTGCCTGGTGACGTTTCTCCCTGCACTAAGTACACTGGTAAATGGCAGAATCCAAGATGGCTGAGGCTATTTATAGGGCTGTGACATCACAGGGCTGGCTGGCTGCCGATTGGCTGCATGCATGGCATTATGGGTGATCCCGCATTCCCAGAGTTCCTTGCACCATATCCTCACATGTATAGCAGCCATTTTAGGAAAAAAATGTGATTCGTTACCACGAATCGCAAGGAAATTCTGATTCGGTGCGAAATTCAATTTTTCCTTAAATTCGGTTCGAATTCCACTTTGTCGGCTTTGATTCGCTCATCTCTACTTCCTTACATACTCATCAATAATAGTAATTGTAATAGCATTATTTCCACACTGTACAGTATACATATTTTATTTGTGGTCAGGGCTAAACATGAAGGAATGATCCCTATCTACTGGATACCTAAAAGCGGTTAGAATTATGCCGGAATCGTGACGCTGAAGAGACGCCTGAAGGGGGCCAAAAAGGACAACAAACTTGATCAAAGAGCTTTATTACAACCTCCAATTGCGATTTGGCTACCAAAGAGTGAGCTGCAGCCAGGGTAATTGGATCGGAAGTAGTGAAGCGTACCAAGGCATTGTGGCACCGTAGATGTCCGCTTCGGGAAACTTGTAAAAGAGAATTAGTTCGGGACAAGGCATCGGCTGCTATATTTTGGATTCGGGTACATGAACGTGTGTAATGAATTTGGTGTAGTAACGAGTGTAGCACCTGGCGCCTAACAAAAGATATCAGTTGGACCAAGCCGTTAATCAAATATTCATGACCGCGACATTGACATAAACATACACCATGTAACCAGCCCATCCCGACCCCCTGCATGCACAGTTGCCATTATAGGATAAAGTTCAAACAACGCTGAAATCTGTGGAACCCGGGATTAACCAACCTCACTCGGCCACCCACCAGCTAGCCAGTGGGGGCCAAAAAAGGGCAGCAAAACCTGAGTTCGATGTGACCTCAGAAAACTAGGAGAATTACTGTACACCTCTGGAATAAAAGAGAAATACCGTACCAATGCCTGAGAAAGTCAGCAATCGCCTGAACATCAAGGCATATATAAACACTTGATCCTGGAGCGATAAACACAAGAAATCCTTTAATCTTTACCAATGCCACTAACGTGGTATCATGGTGAACTGATGAAATAACAAGTCGAATACGTGTGCATAAAAACGTGCGTCAAGCGTAACCCTATTCGGAATCTGTGGCCAAATCCGCAGTGCGGACCAACATCCTAACAGTGCCTCTATATATATATATATATATATATATATATATATATACACACACATACATATAAACTAAACACTCATATATATGTTTTTTTTTAAAACTAACACTGGAGCCTGAACTCACAATCGTCCCCGCGCTTCCAGCTGTGGCCACATAGAGGGCGCCAGAGCCACAACTATGCGTGTCTGTGGAACCCAGCCAGCAGATCAGAGCGAGGGGCAGAGGTGAGTGCATGCCTGAATAGTGCGGGAAGAGAGACTGACTAAAACAGACACCGTGCATCCTACCTCACTAGTAGCTCTGCATGAGGAACTATAAATTGGAAAACACATGACAGCCAGCTGCATAGCAGAGCTGAATACATGGTCGAGTGACCCCTGTAAGCGACTCCTGTGACGTGCTCTCCACATAGTGTAAACTCACACTAAAGCCATATTAAGAAGCCTAACATACCCTGTCTAGAACACTAGACTCAATGTCCCTTCCCCATAATAAATGTATGTTTTTTTTTGTTTGTTTTTTAGACAATTCATTTATTTTATAACACACCCTTTTTTTTTTTTTTTAACCCCTTTAGGACACTTGACGTACCGGTACGGCATGTTTCCCGAGTCCTTAAGGACACATGACGTACCGGTACGTCATGAGTTGTTCCGATCACTGCTGCTCAGCTGGCAGTGATCGGAACAAGGTACCTGCTGAAATCATTCAGCAGGTACCTTGTTACAATGCCCAGGGGGTCCATATGGGCGATCGCTGCAAACCGCAGGTCAATTCAGACCTGCGGTTTGCAGCGCTTTGTGCGATCTCTGATCCACACGGTCTGTGACCGCGGGGATCAGAGAGTTAATGCCCCCAATGTCTTGATTTTTAACCCCCCCTGCAGCCCCCAATCATATTGTGGCTGCGGGGGTGCAGGGGGGGTGGTTGCGGGCGGCGGGAGGGGTGCGGGAGGCGATCCCCCGCCCGCCTCCTCTGTAATGTATCCCTGGTGTCTAGTGGGTCTATCATAGTGTCAGCACATTGCTGACACTCTGATAGAAATGGCTGGCATCTGTGCTTGATCACATGCCAGCCGTTTAACCCCTTCTATACCGCGGTCCGTACGGACCGCGGTATGGAAGGGTTAACAGGGAGGGAGCTCCCTCCCTCTCCCATCGGGGGGCTGCTATGCCTTTGCAGCCCCCCAACAGGATGGGATCACAGAGGGAGGGGGCTCCACTCCCTCCCCATCACCCCCTGCTCAGTTCTGGCAGCGGGTGATGGTTGCCATGGAGACAGGACGCTTTCAGAAGCGTCCTGTCTCCATGGTGCTGAAAGTCTGAATAGACCTGCTAAAAGTCCATTCAGACTTTGTAAAGTACAAAATACAGCACAGTGCACTATATAGTGTATTGTACTGTATTATACAGACACCAGATCCACTGGATCTTTCAGAACCAAGTGGGTCTGAGTCAAAAAAAAATGAAAAAACACATATCACTGAATAAAAAAATAAATAAAAATACACTACACATATTAGGTATCGCCGCGTCCGTAAAAACCTGCTCTATAAAAATATCACATGACTGAACTCCTCAGGTGAACGCCATAAAAAAAACAACCAAACAATGGTGTAAATAAGCAATTTTTTGGCACCTTACATCACTAAAAGTGTAATACAAAGCGATCAAAAAGGCGTTTGCCTCCCAAAATAGTACCAATCAAACCGCCATCTCATCCCGCAAAAAATGAGCCCCTAACTAAAATAATTGGCCAAAAAATAAAAAAACTATGCCTCTCAGACTAAAACATGATTTTTTTTGTTTCAAAAATGCTTTTTAGTGTTAAATGTAAAAAAAAAAATTAAAAAGTAGACATATTGGGTATCTCCACGTCCGTAAGAATCTGCTCTATAAAAATATCACATGACATAACCCCTCAAGTAAACACTGTAAAAAAAAATTGATAAAAACTTTGTCAAAAAGCCATTTTTTTGCCACCTTACATCACAAAAAGTGTAATAGCAAGCGATCAAAAAGTCATATGACCCCCCAAATAGTGCCAATCTAACCATCACCTCATTCCGCAAAAATGATACCCAACCTGAGACAATTGCCTAAAAATTGGAAAATATATGGCTCTTAGACTATGGAGATACTAAAACATGTTTTTTTTTTATTCAAAAAGGATATTATTGTGTAAAACCAAAATAAATAAAAAAAGGTATACATATTATGTATCGCCGCATCCGTAAGGACCTGCTCTATAAAAATATAACATGACCTAACCCCTCAGATGAACGCCGTAAACATAAAAAATAAAAACGTTGTCAAACAAGCCATTTTTTTGTCACCTTACATCAGAAAAAGTGTAATAGTAAGCGATAAAAAAGTCATATGCACCCCAAGATAGTACCATTCGAACCGCCATCTCATCCCGCAAAAAATGAGCCCCAACATAGGACAATCGCCCAAAAAAAAAAAAATATATGGCTCTCAAACTATGGAGACACTAAAACATGATTTTTTTTTGTCATAAAGTGACAATGGTCAGATTTTGAAAAAATGGCCTGGTCCTTAAGGTGAAATAGGGCCGTGTCCTTAAGGGGTTAAACACACACCCTTCCTGAACCTTACTACTCCCCCTTGCTGAGTGAATTCATCTGTGCACCCCCTGGATAGAAACAACATGCTGAAGCCTAATTTGTCCGCCCCTCCCCCCCTGCCTGTCTAACAGCACTGCAGCCTGTGCAATACTTTATCGTGTCATGCTGCGTGGGGAGAAGAGCGAGGCTCCCTGGCAGACCACTCTGGTGCGGTGCTGCTCCCCCTTACCTGGGGAGCCGAAACACCGCCGGCCAGACTTAAAGCAAAGATGCTGCTGGATGAGGCAGCTACTTATCTGGACCGTAGAAAGTCATTCCCCGGAACTGCCATGTAGCGCTGCACCCTTGCTGCTCCCTGAGGACGGTATGTAGAGCTCCCACACCATACCCTGGAGACGACGTTCACTGCTAGATATAGTCAGCATCGCCCCTCCCACAAATACAGGCCAATAAACCGGCCTTAACACATGTCACTCTTGTGTCTCATTTATTACACTCAACTTAAAGAATCAGATCCAGTAAGAGGGTGTGTATATATATATATATATATATATATATATATATACATATATATATATATATATTTATAATAATTTCTTACACTATAAACTGAACACATATAGAAAACCAAACAAATAATGCACTAGACCAGGCATGCTCAACCTGCGGCCCTCCAGCTGTTGCTAAACTACAACTCCCATAATTCCCTGACAGCCTACAGCTATCATCCTACAGAAGGGCATCGTGGAAGTTGTAGTTTTAAAACAGCTGGAGGGCCACAGGTTGAGCACTAGACCAAAATTATGACTTTATTAAATTGATTAAATGGGTTGTGAAAGAATGGGAGGGGGGGGGGGGCGAGCTGGCAAACTTAGGCTACTTTCACACTAAGGTTTTTACTGGATCCGGCAGGGTTCAGCAAAATCACTTCCGTTACTGATAATAAAACCATCTGCATCTGTTATGAATAGTATTGAGCGCGAATATTTGAATTGCGAATTTTAATCGTGAATGTCGCCACTTCAAGAATTAGCGAATATTTCGAATATAGTGCTCACAAATAGTGTTGATCTCAAATATTCTAATCTAATTTATCGCGATTTTATCGCGAATATCGGCACTTACCAACTTAGCGACCAATAGGAATGTTGTCTACCCCTTAGTGTTGATTGTGAATATTCTAATCGCGAATTTTTATCGAGAATATACTACATTGAAGATTTTTGCAATCCAGTAAATAATGACTGGAGATCACGAATTCTTGAATTTGCAAATTTATGGCAAATATTGCAAATTCGAATATTGCCTATGCTGTTCATCACTAGTTATGAACGGATTCGGTTGTATTATCTTTAACATTGCCAAGATGGATCCGTCATGAACTCCATTGAAAGTCAATAAAGGACAGATCCATTTTCTATTTATGGCAGATTGTGTCAGAAAAAACGGATCCGGCATGACCCCCCATGCCAATTAATGTGGACGGCTCTGCATCCCAAGACGGAAAGCAAACTACAACATGTTGCGGTTTGCTCTCCGGTATGGGAATGCAACTAAATGCATTCCGTTCTGTTCAGTTAAGTTTTGTCCCCATTGACAATGAATGGGCACAAAATGGAAGCATTTTTTTCCGGTATTGAGCCCCTATGACGGAAAACTAAAACACTAGTGTGAAAGTAGCCTTATCTGTTTCCCAGGTCCTGCTCCTCGCTACTTCTAGATGCCTGTGATGCTCCACTGGCGTCCCTCCATGTCACCATTCAGTTTGACATTGCCACAGCGGCGACTGGCTCCCCTTACATCCCATGACACAGTCTTCACCACAGCCAGTGATTGGCTGCGGCGATGTCAAATCGGATGTTCACATCGTAGGCCTGGAGGAGAAGGAACGGGAGCCGGCGATGGAAAGTGGGTAAGTAAACTTTATTTTACAGGTCCAGCCAAGCTACTCCCTAATTCTTGCACAACCCCTTTAAAGCAAAACCCAAAAGAAGCTTTGGTTCGGAAATGTATGTGCTGTGCTCTATTTTGGTTGGAATATTCTATCTTTTCTTACCTTATGTGCTATAATTATATGTAATACGTTAGTATCACCATGTTATCTTAGGTATTTCCCTCCTAAAAGTACTTAAGTGTATTTTATCTGTTTATCTAATAAAATCAAGATTTTATTCTCCAGTTGTTTTTTTGTGCGTTATTTGCAGGTTTTCTATTCATAAAGAACATCAGACTCAAAGTTCTCTTGTACAAGTTGGTACCCTGTTTCACTGGACCCTTTGAAGTGATGAAGCAACTGAATCCAGTCTGCTTTAAGTTGCGCCTTCCAGCTTTTTATATATACCTAACTTGTTCCCTTCTCAAACCTGCAGTGTTACTGAAGATGTCAAGTATTATTCTGGGCCTTAAGAGAATCAGAGGCAAACCCTTCATCCTGCAACAAACTTGACCAAAGAAGAGAGGGGCAGCTGCCCCTTCTGTGCTAAACATACCTAGGGGGCCGAACCCACCCCCCGCTGCTCTCTTAGAGCTGTCTGGCCACCAGGCAGGCTCTGTCTCCACACACAGACTGTGATCTGCATGCCCTTTCTTCTGTTCCCCGAGTGCATGTGCACACTCCCTTCGCCTCATAAAGGGCCAGGGTGTGCATACCAATCTTCACTAGCGAATGGCTGGCAACTCTGGGGTACTTCAGCCACCTTCGCCAGTGGTAAGGTGCCTGAGCAATAAGATCTCTTAGCATGCTAACTCCCTTTGAAGATGTCCTGTTATTGTCTGCCTGTGTACTGACCTGTGCCCATATTTGACCCTCAGGTTTCTGACCTGACTTGAACGTGTTACATGGGTTAATCCTACACTGATTGCCCTGAACTCGGATTTATTACTATATTGCACGTACTCCGTCAGCCCTGACCGGGGCATATCTTTGACTACAATTCTGTCCGACCCCTCAATGCCCTGCACCTTTGTCTCTGAGTGCCATAGGTCAGCTGTCAACCCTATAGGAACAACTCTACATGGTAGTGGACTTGTGATCCCCTGGAGCAATGTCCAGATTCCTGTATAGGACAGGGTGAATAAGAGGGCACTGCTGGGATAACGTCTTTTGGTTTAGCCCAAAGTCAAAACTGTTGGTTGACACAGTGGTTCCACACCCACTGCCCACTGGAGATGTTCTGACCCATTAATGTAGCCATCAGAATTTGGCCTTTGGCTGTTCATTTGTTGCTTAACCACTTGAAGACCACAGGTTTATACCCCCCTAGTGACCAGGCCCTTTTTTACAAATCCGCACTACACTACTTTCACCGTTTATTGCTCGGTCATACAACTTACCACCCAAATGAATGTTACCTCCTTTTCTTCTCACTAATAGAGCTTTCATTTGGTGGTATTTCTTTGTTGCTGACATTTTAACTTTTTTTGCTATTAATAAAAATGTAACGACATTTTTGCAAAAAAATGAAATTTTTCACTTTCTGTTGAAATTTTTTTCCAAAAAAAAACTACATTTCTATATACATTTTTCACAAAATTTATTGTTCTACATGTCTTTGATAAAAAAAAAATCCAATAAGTGTATATTTATTGGTTTGGGTAAAAGTCATAGCGTTTACAAACTATGGTGCAAAAAAGTGAATTTCCGCATTTTGAAGCAGCTCTGACTTTCTGAGCACCTGTCATGTTTCTTCACGTGCTAGAATGTCAGGATAGTATAAATACCCCCCAAATCACACCATTTTAGATAGAAGACACCCCAAAGTATTCGCGGAGGGGCATGGTGAGTTCATGTATCATTTCATTTTTTTTCACAAGTTAGCGGAAAATGACACTTTCTGAGGAAAAAAAATAATAATAAAGTTTCCATTTCTGCTAACTTCTGGCAAAAAAAAAACAAATCTCAGACGGACTCACTATGCCCCTCAGTGAATACCTTGGGGTGTCTACTTTCCGAAATGGGGTCATTTGTGGGGTGTGTTTACTGTTCTGGCATTTTGGGCGGGGCTAAATTGTGAGCAGCCATGTAAAACGTAAAGGTACTCGTTGGAATTTGGGCCCCTTGGCACACCCAGGCTGCAAAAAAGTGTCACACACGTGGTATCGCCGTACTCAGGAGAAGTAGGGCAAATTGTTTTGGGGTGTATTTTCACATATACCCATGCTGGGTGAGAGAAATATCTCTGTAAATTGTCAATTTTGTGTAAAAAAATGTAAAAAGTTGTCGTTTGCAGAGATATTTCTCACACAAAGTATGGGTATATATAAAAATACACCCCAAAACACATTGCGCTACTTCTCCTGAGTACGGCGATACCACATGAGTGACACTTTTTTGCAGCCTGGGTGCGCAAAGGGGCCCTAATTCCAATGAGTACCTTTAGGATTTCGCAGGGCATTTTTACGCATTTGGATTCCGAACTTCTTCTCAGGCTTTAGAGACCCCTAAAATGCCAGGACAGTATAAATACTCCGCAAGTGACCCCATTTTAGAAAGAAGACAACCCAAGGTATTCCGTGAGGTGTATGGTGAGTTCATGTAAAATTTTATTTTTTGTCACAAGTTAGTGGAATATGAGACTTTGTAAAAAAATAAAAAAAAAGAAAAATATCAATTTCCGCTAACTTGTGCCAAAAAATAAATAAATTATGTGAACTCGACATGCCCCTCACGGAATACCTTGGGGTGTCTTCTTTCCAAAATGGTGTCACATGTGGGGTATTTATACTGCCCTGTCATTTTAGGGGCCCAAAAGTGTGAGAATCCAAATGCGTAAAAATGCCCTGTGAAATCCTAAAGGTACTCATTGGTTTTAGGGACCCCTTACGTATCTTGGCTGCAAAAAAGTGTCACACATGTGGTATCGCCATACTCAGGAGAAGTAGGGCAATGTGTTTTGGGGAGTATTTTTACATATTCCCATACTGTGTGTGAGAAATATCTCTGTAAATGACAACTTTTTTAAAAATGTATACAAAGTTGTCAATTTACAGAGATATTTCTCTCACCCAGCATGGGTATATGTAAAAATACACCCCATAACACATTGCCCTACTTCTCCTGAATACGGTGATACCACATGTGTGACACTTTTTTGCAGCCAAGATGCGCAAAGGGGCCCAAACTCTAATGAGTACCTTTAGTAATGAGATTTTTTTTCCGTTCAGCCTTCGGGCTGAAAAAAAAAAAAATGAACGGCACAGAATTTTTCATTCGCATCGATCATCGTGGATGAAAAAAATCTCTGCCAAAATCAGTGACTGCGGTGCGGTGGGCTGGGCGCTAACTACCTAACAAGTAGCTAACTAACTGGCGGTGATAAGGGACCCTTATGCCCCATTCACACGTCCGCAATTCTGTTTGCGGAACGGAATTGTGGACCTATTTATTTCTATGGGGACAGACTTTGTCCCGCTCGGATCCGGAATTACGGATCCGCGCTTCCGGGTCTGCACTTATGTTCCGCAAAAATATAGAATATGTCCTATTCTTGTCCGTAATTGTGGACAAGAAAAAGCATTTTCTATATAGTTCTGGCAATGTGCGGATCTGCAAAATGCGGAAAGCACATTGCCGGTGTCCATATTTTGCGGATCCGCAGATCCATGGATCCTCAAAACACATACGGACGTCTGAATGAGCCTTACAGGGGGTGATTAGTGACAGAGGGGATGACAGGGGGTGATCGGGGGGGTGACATGGGTGATCAGGGGTTAATCAGTGATGGGGGGTGGGGGGGGTGTAGTAATTGGTGCACTTTACCTATGTTTCCTCTGGTGGTCCCAGACAAAGGGACCACCAGACGAGCAGACAGCAGGCATATCAGTTATATGCAGTGATATGCGTTTTAAATGCGTTTTTTTTCCGCATCTACAGCCTGCCAGCGCATGATCAGCGCTGGCAGGCTGTAGTTTCAGTTGTCCCAGAACCGATCGCATGAACGCGCGCGCACGGCGCCCGCGTGTTCATGCGAAATCTCGGGTATCACGAGATGACGCTGATAGGCGTGATTGAGACCTGAGAGAGCCGCCGCGCTGAGGCCCATCGGCGTTAGCGTGGCGGCAAGTGGTTAACATATTCTACTCCTTGATAAGTGTCTTCGGAAGGATGTGTTTACATTACATTTTTCTCCCATGTTCAATGTATACACATGATGTATATGATAAACCTATACCTGCACCATACAGTACATCCATACATGTATCACAATTTGGTTCCATTGCAGAAAAACATACATATATGTGTTATTTCGCTGGAATCTGCAGAATAGAAAAGCATAGTGAGGTACTCCTTTGCAACCTTTTCCCCCCAATGTATATGCTAAATATAGAACAAAATGTGATGTGAACATAGCCTAAAAACGTAGTCAATGCTATTCGCATAGCCTGTCAGTGGTTCTAATGTCAGGGCTAATTAGTCTATATGTAGCCCGCTGATGACGTCTTTGATTCTGCAGACTGCAGTCATGTGCAAGTCTACGCCATCTACTCTCTTTTCAAGTGTTCGCAGATTATCAGGAAGCAAGGGACATACAACTGCAGAATAAGACTACACAGCGTATTTTTGCAGTCTGTTACCATGGTGACAGATAGGTCTACATAATAACATAATAATTATAAAATTGCTTCATTTTAACAGTTAAATTACAAATTCCACTCTGCATCTGTAAATGATTGTCACCCAGTATCTTAAGTATTGGTACATTTTTTTACTTGTGACATTTTTTTGTTGTTCCATCATATTCTTTTGATAATATCAGAAAGACACTAATGAAAAACTGATGGTATTCATATCTATATTAGGAAAATTTTGAAGAATGCATAAATAACCGATAAATACAAGAAATTCTTCTTCCCAGAAAGCAATTTACATGTTATTTTATTTATTTAATCTAATATGCTGGTTTAAACTGCCTGATGTTCAGGGCTGATTATCATCGGTAATGGATGTTACAGCAAATTCTTGTTCTTGATAACCGGCCTGTTTTAAGGTGCCGCATATCACCTGATGAATGAGAACAATCGATAATGCAGAAAGCTAAATTATCATTTTATGGGCCGCAGATTGTGCCGACTAAACAGCATTCTGCTGCCCAGAAAAAATGCAGCTGTATTTGTTGCGGACAGTGGGTGTTGACCCACTGTGCCAAGTAACCAGTTTGGCTAAACCTAAGGGCGTTGTACTGGAGGTTCCCTGGTATTCACCCTTTAACCCCTATATAAGGATCTGCTGCAAGGAACAAACCGGGCTGCTACCTTGTTGAGTAGTCCTGGTTCAGTTGGCTGCTGACCCATAGGAGTCAGACACCTATGCGAAGCACCAAGAACACAGGCAAAAGTGTAGTCTGAATACAGTCCAATAGTCAGGGCAGGCTGAGTACTTGCATATTCCAAATAGCAATTCCAAGGTCAGGGCAGGCAGAGTTTGTGTGTAATCCAGGTCACCGTTCCAAGATCGGGGTAGGCAGCAAGGAGCACAATCGGAAGACAGACAGGGTTTGGTACATGGAAATCTAGATGAGAGCACCTTCACCTTCACTTCTAACAAGTAGAAACCTTAAAGCTCAGGTGAGAAGGTGCATCCAAAGCCCAGCTAAATAGGAGGCTGATCAGCAACTTGACCTGCAACTGGACAGGGGCAGGAGAAAGGGATTAACTCTCCTCTCCTTCACTAAGCACATTATGAGGAACAGCAATAGCAGTAGCCATTGCTGGTCTTCGTACTGTGGAGGTGATCACTTTCTGTAAATGCAGAGCCTTACCCCAACTAACAAGCAGGCAATTGTTGGGAAGAAACACCTTCTTCCCCATAATTAGCTGCTGGTCGGAGCGTATAAATCCGGCATTAGTCTCCTTTTGTCCATATTGTTTATCTTTACTATTTGGTGCTTCTAAAATTGCTGCTGACTTGAAACAGAAATCACAGAAACCAGCTTAGATGCTTTCACCCTAGCACCACCTATTATGGTATGTTACAGTTCCCTTAACCTTATGTATATATGCTGGCAATGAAATTAGAAAGGACTTGAATGCCTTTTTTTCATTCATGTGATACTAACTAGAGTTGAGCGAACACGTCGCAAAGTTCGAGTTTGGGACCTGAACTTGACCTGATCTTGACCTGATCTTGACCCCGAACCTCATTGAAGTCAATGGGGATCCAAACTTTGGGGCACTAAAATGGCTCTTAAAGAGTCATGGAAAGGGCTGGAGGGCTGCAAAAGGTAACAAAATGTCAGTAAGAGCATGACAAGTGTCCTGCAAACAAATGTGGATAGGGAAATAACTTAAAATAAAATAAAATAAAATAAATAAAAAATAATAATATTGAACTAATAGGAGGAGGTCTATATGGAGGAGGAGGTTGAGGAGGCGGTGGACGTGGCGGTGTAGGTGGAAGCAGCGGTGGAGGGGGAGGAGGTAGCCAACACTTTTTTTTTTTTATTTAATTTGGGTAGACCACAAAACATTGTGGAATATATAAAATAAAACAAAGAGAAAGTGTGCTGTAGTATAACAATGGCTGTGTGAGGCCGAGTATACATGTCTATTCTGCACAAGGTACAGACAAGTCCTGTGGGATCCATGCCTGGTTCATTTTAATGAACTTGAGCTTGTCCACATTGGCTGTGGACAGGCGGCTGCTCTTGTCTGTGATAACGCCCCCTGCCATGCTAAACACACGTTCAGACAATACACTGGCTGCAGGGCAGGCCAGCACCTCCAAGGTGTAAAGGGCAAGGTCAGGCCATGTGCCCAATTTGGAGACTAAGAAGTTGAATGGGGCAGACCCCTCAGTCAGTACGTGTAGGCGTGTGCACACATACTGTTCCACCATGTTGCTGGAATGCTGCCTCCTGCTAAGACGTTCCATATCAGCTGGTTCTTGTGGCATGCTGAAAAAGCTTTTTCACATTTCGGCCATGCTAACCCTGCCTTCTGAGGTGCTGGCGGTGCCCCAGCTGCGTGGGCTACATCTTCCTCGCCCTCTGCCTTCGCCTTGTGCTTCCACTGAGGCCCCAGTGTCAGGTGGGAATGCCATCAGCAGCGCGTCTACCAGCGTGCGCTTGTAGGGGGTATAGATCACCCAGCAATCTAAACGCCGCCGAATTTACAGAATATATTTCCCAATCAGGTATGCAGGGCAGGGGTACTTTAAAAGAAAAAAGGGGTCATGGAGCGTCCCCATCATCCGGCATCTATTCGCGCCGCTAAAGGATTTTTTTAAAAGTGTGTAGTGCCACACGGGGCCCCCACGCTGCAGATTTATCATGGAGACATCATGGAGATTTTACAGCATATAACTACAGCACCCAACAATCTAAACGCTGCCGAATTTGCAGAATATATTTTCCAGTCAGGTGTGCAGTGCAGGGGTACTTTGAAAGAAAAAAGGGGCATAGATCACCCAACAATCTAAACGCATGACTCCTCATTATTTGCGTTCATTTACCAAACTAACAGATGGTTTATCTTAGGTGACAATTTAACAGTAAGGCAGTTGCGGTGTCATAAATAGAATACATTTCTTTATGTCACACAACAGTGTAATGGAGCAATTCAATATAATTACTTCACTATCACAAAAAATGTGAATTTTCCAAACAACAATGTAACAGCCGAAGTTAACGGTTTAATTGGACTGTCAGAAATGCAGCGTAGGATCCAAATGTGCTATCTAGCACAAAAACAGTGTTTTTTGCAAACAACTATGCAAATAACAGTATCAGCATATCAGCATGGCTTCATGAGAGATCGGCCATGCCAAACAAATTTAATCAGTTTCTATGAGGAGGTAAGTTCTAGACTTGACAGCGGCGAATCAATGTATGTTGTGTATCTGGACTTCTCCAAAGCATTTGACACTGTACCTCATAAAAGGTTAGTATATAAAATGAGGATGCTCGGACTGGGAGAAAATGTCTGTATGTGGGTAAGTAACTGGCTGAGTAATAGAAAACAGAGGGTGGTTATTAATAGTACACACTCAGATTGGGTCACTGTAACTAGTGGGGTACCTCAGGGGTCAGTATTGGGCCCTATTCTCTTCAATATATTTATTAATGATCTTGCAGAAGGCTTGCATAGTAAAATATCTATTTTTGCAGATGACACTAAACTGTGTAAAGTAATTAACACTGAAGAGGACAGTTTTCTGCTACAGATAGATCTGGATAGATTGGAGGCTTGGGCAGAGAAATGGCAGATGAGGTTTAACATTGACAAATGTAAGGATATGCACATGGGAAGGAATAATGATTAATAAACAGCAAACTAAGCTGTAAAAACAGTGTCAGGCAGCTACTGCCAAGGCCAATAAGATAATGGATTGCATCAAAAGGGGCATAGACGCCCGTGATGAGAACATAGTCCTACCACTTTACAAAACACTAGTCAGACCCCACATGAAGTACTGTGTACAGTTCTGGGCTCCTGTGAACAAGGCAGACATAGCTGAGCTGGAGAGGGTTCAGAGGAGGGCAACTAAAGTAATAACTTGAATGGGACAACTACAGTACCCTGAAAGGTTATCAAAATTAGGGTTATTCACCTTAGAAAAAAAGACGACTGAGGGAAGATCTAATATCTATGTATAAATATATCAGGGGTCAGTACAGAGATCTCTCCCATCATCTATTTATCCCCAGAACTGTGACTGTGACGAGGGGACATCCTCTGCGTCTGGAGGAAAGACGGTTTGAACACAAACTTAGAAAAGGATTCTTCACGGTAAGAGCAGTGAGACTATGGAACTCTCTGCCTGAGGAGGTGGTGATGGTGAGTACAATAAAGGAATTCAAGAGGGGACTGAATGTATTTCTGGAGTGTAATAATATTACAGGTTATAGCTACTAGAGAGGGGTCGTTGATCCAGGGAGTTATTATGATTGCCTAATTGGAGTCGGGAAGGAATTTTTTTCCCTCAAGTGGGGAAAATTGGCTCCTGCCTCACAGGGGTTTTTTGCCGTCCTCTGGATCAACTTGTAGGAAACAGGCCGAACTGGATGGACAAATGTCTTTTCTCGGTCATATATACTATGTTACTATTTTACTAAATGCAGAATGTTACGGTTTTATTGGAATATTAGAAAAGCAGAGTAGGATCCTAATGTGCTATCTAGCACAAAAACAATGTTTTTTGCAAACAACAATAAAAATGCAGTATGTTACGGTTTTATTGGAATATCAGAAATGCAACGTAGGATCCGAATGTGCTATCTAGGACAAAAACAGTGTTTTTTGCAAACAACTATGTAAATGCAGTATGTTACGGTTTTATTAGAGTATCAGAAATGCAGCGTAGGATCCTGATGTGCTATCTAGCACAAAAACTGTGGTTTTTGCAAACAACTATGTAAATACAGTATGTTACGTTTTTTTTGGAATATCATGTGTGCCAGGGATATTATTTTAATTATTTTCTGGTAGCTCAAAATCCATTTTTTGGCCAGTCAAGTACATCTGCGGCCTGAGGTGTATACATGGCAGTGAAAATTAATTAATTACATTAGTCAGTCACATATTTTTGTGACCTAAAGTGATATTTTATCTGTCTGCCACAGGCACTGCATATCTGACAGTCCAATAAAACCGGTAAATACTGCAGTTACCTTGCTGCTATAAAAAGCACACTTTTTTTGCTAGATAGTTACGGGCTATGCTGCATTTCTGACAGTCCAATTAAACAGTTACATACTGCAGTTACAGTGCGGCTATAAAAAGCTAATTTTTGTGTGCTAGATAGCAAATTTGCGTACCATGCTGCATTTCTGACGGTCCAATAAAACCGTTAAATACTGCATTTACATTGCTGCTATAAAAAAAACACAGTTTTTGTGCTAGATAGTAAATTTGCGTTCTACGCAGCATTTCTGACATTCCAATAAAACCGTTAAATACTGGAGTTACATTTAGAATTGAGCGAACACCTGGATGTTCGGGTTCGAGAAGTTCGGCCGAACTTTATGAAAATGTTCGGGTTCGGGATCCGAACTCGACCCGAACTTGACCCCAAACCCGAACCCCATTGAAGTCAATGGGGACCCGAACTTTTGGGCACTAAAAAGGCTGTAAAATAGCCCAGGAAAGGGCTAGAGGGCTGCAAAAGGCAACAAAATGTAGGTACATCCCTACAAACAAATGTGGATAGGAAAATGACTTAAAATAAAATAAAATAAATAAAAATTAACTAATATCAATTGGCAACTTGGAGGAGTAGGTGGAAAAGGAGGTAGGGGTGGCATTAGGTGGGAATGCTATGGGAGTTGAAGTTCTCATCACAGCCAAAAAGGATTTATGTCTGCCTGCAGTACTACAGGCCTCATTCACAGACTCAGGGCCATGGCAACCATACATGGGAGTTGAAGTTCACATCACAGCCAAGAAGGATTCATGTCTGCCAGCAGTGTCACAGGCCTCACTCACAGACTCAGGCCAATGGCAACCATACATGTGAGTTCAAGTTGTCATCACAGCCAAAAAGAAATCATGACTGCCTGCAGGGCCACAGGCCTTATTCAAACATTCAGGCCCATGGGACCCACAAAGAGGAGAGTTAATATCACGCCAAAACAGTATTGATTTCACCCAGCAATGCCACAAGCCTCATTCACAGATTCAGACCCATGGCACCCACAAAGAAGAGAGTTACAAGCATGCCAAATCAGTATTGATTTCAACCAGCATTTACTAATTCAGGAGCATGGAGACCATGGCACCCGCAAAGAGGAGAGCGGTCCCATAACAGCAACAAAGGGCTTAGGTCAACCTGCAATGGAACAGGCCATTATCATTTATAAAGGCCCCTGAAATCCAGACAGAGGAGAGGTCATTGGAGAGTAAAAAGAGTTTAATGTCTCCCACCAAGACAGCAAGCAATTAAACGAAATATAGGCCCCTGACACCCAGAGTTGAGGTCATACAACATCAAAAAGAGGATAGTCATCCACCAAAGCAACAGGCGATTATCTGAAATTTAGGCCCCTGGCACCAAGACAGAGGAGAAAGGTCCCATAGCAGCAAAAGAGGCATCATGTTACCCACCAATGGAACAGGCCACTTTCAGTAATTTAGGCCCAAGCACCCAGACAGATGAGAGAGGTCCCATAGCAGCAAAACGAGTATCATGTTACCCAACAATGGAACAGGCCACTTTCAGTTATTTAGGCCCCAGCACCCAGACAGAGGAGAGAGGTCCCATAGCAGCAAAACAGGCATCATGTTACCCACCAATGGAACAGGCCAGTTCCAGTTATTTAAGCTCCTGACACCCAGACAGAGGAGAGGTCATTTGACAGCAAAAAGAGGTTAATGTCACGCACCAAAGCAGCACGCGATTAAATGTAGGCCCCTGGCACCCAGACAGAGGAGAGGTTTATTCAACTTGGTGTTGCCCAGAAAATAATGGTACAATTAAAAAAAAGAGGATTCAATAAAGAAGTGCACTGGAGTACAAAAATGTATGATTGAGGGCGAGGCAGTTATAAATGTCTATTCTGCACAAGGGATGGACAGGTCCTGTGGGATCCATGCCTGGTTCATTTTTATGAACGTCAGCTTGTCCACGTTGGCTGTGGAAAGGCGGCTGCGTTTGTCTGTAATGACGCCCCCTGCCATGCTAAATACACGTTCAGACAATACACTGGCCACAGGGCAGGCCAGCACCTCCAAGGCATAAAAGGCCAGCTCTGGCCATGTGGACAATTTGGAGACCCAGAAGTTGAATGGGGCTGAACCATCAGTCAGTACGTGGAGGCGTGTGCATACGTACTGTTCCACCATGTGGCTGAAATGCTGCCTCCTGCTAACACGTTCCCTATCAGCTGGTGGTGCATTTAGCTGTGGTTCTGTGACAAAGCTTTTCAACATTTCGGCCATGCTAACCCTGCCTTCAGAGGAGCTGGCTGTGACACAGCTGCGTTGGCGACCTCTTGCTCCTCCTCTGCCTTCGCCTTGTGCTTCCACTTGTCCTTCCGTGTCAGTTGGGAATACTCTCAGGAGCGCCTCTACCAGCGTGCGCTTGTACTCGCGCATTTTACGGTGGGCACGTTGTCTTTGTACCGGGGATCCAGCAGGGTGGCCACCCAGTACTCTGCACACATTAAAATGTGGGCAACTCTGCTGTCGTTGCGCAGGAACTGCAGCATGTAGTCGCTCATGTGTGCCAGGCTGCCAAGGTAAGAACAAGCTATGGTCATCGTCCTCCGTATCCCCCCAGCCACGCACCAGTGATGGGCCTGAGCTGTGTTGGGTGCAACCCCGCTTTGAACCTGTGTCATCCTCATCCTCCTCCACCTCCTCCTCATCCTCCTCGTCCTCCAGTAGTGGGTCCTGGCTGGCCAACTTTGTACCTGGCCTCTGCTGTTGCAAAAAACCTCCCTCTGAGCCACTTCTAACAGACTGGCCTGAAAGTGCTAAAAATGACCCCTCATCCTCCTCCTCCTCCTGGGCCACCTCCTCTTCCATCATCGCCCTAAGCGTTTTCTCAAGGAGACATAGAAGTGGTATTGTAACGCTGATAACGGTGTCATCGCCACTGGTCATGTTGGTGGAGTACTCGAAACAGCGCAACAGGGCACACAGGTCTCCCATGGAGGCCCAGTCATTGGTGGTGAAGTGGTGCTGTTCCGCAGTGCAACTCACACATGCATGCTGCAGCTGAAAATCCACTATGGCCTGCTGCTGCTCGCACAGTCTCTCCAGCATGTGCAAGGTGGAGTTCCACCTGGTGGGCACGTCGCATATGAGGTGGTGAGCAGGAAGGCCGAAGTAGCGAGCAGTAGCAGGATGAGAACGCTGGAAGCACGGACAGACGGCCCGCACTTTATGCAGCGGCTCTGACATGTCGGGGTAGTTGTAAATGAATTTCTGCACCACCAAATTCAGCACATGCGCCAGGCAAGGGATGTGCGTCAAACCGGCTAGTCTCACTAGCTTCAAAGAGATTTCGCCCATTATCGCACACCACCAGGCCGGGCTTGATGCTCGCCGGCAGCAACCACTCGTCAGTCTGTTGTTCTATACCCCGCCACAACTTCTGCGCGGTGTGGGGCCTGTCCCCCAAACACATGAGTTTCAAAACGACCTGCTGACCTTTACCACGAGCTATACTGAAGTTGGTTGTAAAGGTCTGTGGCTGACCGTATGAGCAGGTGGAAGAAGAGGAGGAGGAAGCCGAGTAGGAGGAGGAGGCAACAGTAGGCAAAGAATGATGCCCTGCGATCCTTGGCGGCAGAAGGACATGCGCCAAACAGCTCTTCGCCTGGGGCCCAGCCGCCACTACATTTACCCAGTGTGCAGTTAGGGAGATATAGCGTCCCTGGCCGTGCTTACTGGTACACGTATCTGTGGTTAGGTGGACCTTGCCACAGATGGCGTTGCGCAGTGCACACTTGATTTTATCCGATACTTGGTTGTGCAGGGAAGGCACGGCTCTCTTGGAGAAGTAGTGGCGGCTGGGAACAACGTACTGTGGGACAGCCGCCGCCATCAGCTGTTTGAAGCTGTCCGTATTCACCAGCCTGAATGCCAGCATTTCAAAGGCCAGTAGTTTAGAAATGCTGGCATTTAGGCCCAGGGATCGAGGGAAGCTAGGTGGGAATTTACGCTTTCTGTCCAAGTTTTTTGAGATGGAGAGCTGAACGCTGCTGAGTGACATGGTGGAGATGCTTGGTGATGGTGGTGGTGTTGGTGGCACATCTTCTGTTTGCTGGGCGGCAGATGCCAACGTTCCTCTAGAGGCGGAGGAAGAGGCTGAGGCAGCAGCAGAAGATGGACACAGATGTTTAGGATTTCTATTTCAGGGATTTTATTTAACCACAGAAAAAAATCTATCCTTTGACGGACAGTATTACACTTGGCCAGCAACAGCTTGGAACCACAGATTTAGGGGATTGGTATTTTGGCAATTGAATTTCACCCCAGAAAAAAATCTATCCTTTGACGGACAGTATTACACTTGTACAGCCACAGCTGGAACCCCAGATTTAGGGGATTGGTATTTTGGCAATTGAATTTCACCCCAGAAAAAAATCTATCTTTTTACAGACAGTATTACACTTGGACAGCCACATCTGGAACCCCAGATTTAAGGGATTGGTATTTTGGCAATTGAATTTCACCCCAGAAAAAAATCTATCCATTGACAGACAGTATTATAATTGGCCAGCCACAGCTGGAACACCAGATTTAGAGGATTGGTATTTTGGCAATTGAATTTCACCCCAGAAAAAAATCTATCCTTTGACGGACAGTATTACACTTGGCCAGCAACAGCTGAAACCACTGATTTAGGGGATTGGTATTTTGGCAATTAAATTTCACCCCAGAAAAAAATCTATGCTTTGACAGACAGTATTACACTTGGACAGCCACAGCTGGAACACCAGATTTAGGGGATTGTTATGTTGGAAATTGAATTTCACCACCGAAAAAAAATCTATACTTTGACGGACAGTATTACACTTGGCCAGCAACAGCTAAAACCACTGATTTAGGGGATTGGTATTTTGGCAATTGAATTTCACCCCAATAAAAAATATATCCTTTGACGGACAGTATTAAACTTAGCCAGCCACAGCTGGAACACCGGATTTAGTGGATTGGTATTTTGGCAATTGAATTTCACCCCAGAAAAAAAATCTATCATTTGACGGACAGTATTTCACTTCGACAGCCACAGCTGTAACAACAGATTTAGGGGATTGGTATTTTGGCAATTGAATTTCACCCCTGAAAAAAATCTATCCTTTGACGGACAGTATTACACTTGGCCAGCAACAGCTGAAACCACTGGTTTAGGGGATTGGCATTTTGGCAATTTCTATCCTGTGTTTCAAGGTGTGACAATGAGCACAACCCCTGATGTAGGATATTGCAAAAAAAAGTCTACTATTGAACCCAAAAATGTATGTTGAACTTGGTGGCAGCTCAAAATATGTGCTGGTGCACCAAAAGATCACAAAATGGCCGCCGATCACCCCAGAAAAAAGTGACAGAAAAACTGTGATGGCCTCTTGGGGCAAGTAGTATGACGCTTGTTGATTGGCAGCCTTTCAAACAGCGCCATAGAAATCGCCGCACACTGAACACGAACACGAACTTTTACGTAAATGTTTGGGTCCGGGTACCGAACACCCCAAAATTTGGTACAAACCCGAACTATACAATTCGGGATCGCTCAACACTAGTTACATTGCTGTTTTAAAAAATCACAGTTTTTGTGCTAGATAGCATATTAGCGAACTACGCTCCATTTCTGATATTCCCATAAAACCGTAACATACTGCATTTTTTATGTTGTTTGCAAAAAACTAAGTTTTTGTGCTAGATAGCACATTAGGATCCTACGCTGCATTTCTGATTTTACAACAAAACCGTAACATACTGCATTTACATAGTTGTTTGCAAAAAACACAGTTTTTGTGTTAGATAGCATATTAGCGAACTACGCTCCATTTCTGATATTCCCATAAAACCGTAACATACTGCATTTTTTATGTTGTTTGCAAAAAACTAAGTTTTTGTGCTAGATAGCACATTAGGATCCTACGCTGCATTTCTGATATTTCAATAAAACCGTAACATACTGCATTTACATAATTGTTTGCAAAAAAAACAGTTTTTGAGCTATTTAGAATATTTGGATCCTACACTGCATTTCTGGCAGTCCAATAAAACCGATAACTTCGGCTGTTACATTGTTGGTTGGAAAATTCTAATTTTTTGTGATAGTGAAGTAATTGTATTGAATTGCTCCGTTATAATGTTGTGTGACATAAAGAAATTTATTCTATTTATGACAACGGCATTGCCTTACAGTTAGTAAACTTAGTTGTTGACTATTGCCAGTTGAATTGTCATCTGAGATAAACCATCTGTTAGATTGGTGGGTGAACGCAAATAATGATGAGAACGTCAAATAAGGGATGTGGCCCTGTTCGTGGTGCTGGTAGCGTGGTGGAGCTACTGTTGCAGGGAGAGGACGTGGTCGTTCTGTGCCAGCTACACGCCCAAGTGAAACGTCTTCCTCAGGTGCAAGTAGGCCACAGAACCTTCAGCGTTATTTAGTAGGCCCGAATGCCACTCTATGTATGGTGAGGCCAGAACACGTACAGGTGCTAGGAGATTGGGTAGCCTCCAGTACCTTCACATTGTCTCCCACCCGGTCCACTGCTGAAAGCTCAGAGTTAGCACTTCACCCCCTTGCAAATCAGTCTAGCAGTCTGAGTCCTAAGTCATGCGTTTAGATTGTTGGGTGATCTATACCCCTTTTTTCTTTCAAAGTACCCCTGCCCTGCATACCTGACTGGGAAATGTATTCTGTAAATTCGGCGGTGTTTAGATTGTTGGATGCCGTAGATATATGCTGCAAAATCTCCATGATGTTTCCATGATAAATCTGCAGCATGGGGGTCCCGTGTGGCTTCTATACAATTTCAGAAAAATTCTTTAGCGGGGCGAATAGATGCCGGATGATGGGGATGCTCCATGACCCCTTTTTACTTTCAAAGTACCCCTGCACTGCATACCTGACTGGGAAATATATTCTGTAAATTCGGCAGTATTTAGATTGTTGGGTTAACTATACCCCTTTTTTCTTTCAAAGAACCCATGCACTGCATACCTGACTGGGAAATATATTCTGTAAATTAGGCAGCGTTTAGATTGCTGGGTGATCTGTACCCCTTTTTTCTTTCAAAGTACCCCTGCACTGTATACCTGACTGGGAAATATATTCTGTAAATTCCGCGGCGTTTAGATTGTTGGGTGATCTATACCCCTGACAAGCGCACGCTGGTAGACGCGCTGCTGATGGCATTCCCACCTGACACTGGGGCCTCAGTGGAAGCACAAGGCGAAGGCAGAGGGCGAGGAAGATGTAGCCCACGCTAGCATGGCCGAAATGTGAAAAAGCTTTGTCAGCACGCCACAGACAAGAGCAGCCACCTGTCCACAGTCAATGTGGAAAAGCTTACGTTCATTAAAATGAACCAGGCATAGATCCCACAGGACTTTTCCGTACCTTGTGCAGAATAGACATATATATCGGCCTCACACAGCAATTGTTATACTCCAGCGCACATTCTCTTTGTTTTATTTTATATATTCCACAATGTTTTGTGGTCTACCCAAATTAAATAAAAATAAAAAAGTGTTGGCTACCTCCTCCTCCTCCACCGTCACGTCCACCGGCTCCTCTACCTCCTACTCCATATGGACCTCTTCCTCCTAATTCAAGATTATTTTTAATTTGTATTTATTTTATTTTAAGTAATTTCCCTATCCACATTTGTTTGCAGGGCACATTTTGCTGCCTTTTGCAGCCCTCTAGCCCTTTCCATTACTCTTTCAGAGCCACTTTAGTGCCCCAAAGTTCGGGTCCCCATTGACTTCGATGGGGGTTCGGGTTCGGGGTCAAGTTCAGGTCAAGTTCGGGTCCCAAACTCAAACTTTGCACTTACTTGTATCCGTAGGTGCCCCTCCGTTCGCCCACTGTAGCCCCCGGTACCAGCGCATGCGCTGCTGCTAGTTTTGCCTTGGGCAGAGACATCCTCTTTTGCCCTGGGCTTCGCCTTCTCCCAGGCTGGAGCGCTGGCCAATCGCAGTGCTCAGCTCATATCCTGCAACCTCCCAGGATATGAGCTGAGCGCTGCGATTGGCCAGCACTCCGGCCTGGGAGAAGGAGATGCCCAGGACAAAAGAGGATGTCTCCGTCCAAGGCAAAACTAGCGCCAGCGTGTGCGCCCGTACTGGGGGCTACAGCGGACGAACGGAGCGGCACCCAGGGATACAAGTAAGTGCAGGGACATCCCTGGTCCTCTTTAAAGCTGGGGCGGCGACACCCATTGCACTACCAAATATCGATATATAGCAGTGCAGCCATTTAACTGAATAGGGTCATAGTGCAACTCACAAGTTGCCACAACCCCAGAATCACAAAAAAATTCAACTATTGTTACATTTTTTAAATGATTCTGGGGTGGCAATCATAACAACTCCAGAGTGGCACATTAAGTTTAATAGCTGAACGACTATACAGCGATCTTTGGTCCTGCGAAGGGTGTCGCAGCCAAGATCGCCATGAAACCCTAGCTACTGTAAGTTCCAGATTTCATGTAATCCCTATATAAAAGTCCTGTAAAACTAAAGCTCACTGAACCTATCCCCAACCCGGGTCTATCTATTGAAGCCATTAAAGCTAGAGTAGTTCAAACAAGTGCTGAACATACTTGTATCTACCATGATTTGTTAAATCGAAAAAATTAAAACACTGGAAATTTCTATATTTTCCAAGAGATTGCAAAATCATACAGAGAAAAGTAAAGTATACCTCACTTGACGGAACAATCCCTGCTGTGTTGGCAAGAAAACAACGAGGCAATTCAGAGCAACTAATCAATTATCACTGGAATGTGAAGCCCTAAATAGAAAATATTGACCCTCACTAATGTGCCTTGCTCTGTGTACTAGAAAACATGCTCACAAAATACAGACATAAACTCTCATTTGTCACTGATAACCTATATGTTAATTCTTATTACAATCATAGTATTTCTTACCATTGTATTGCCTGGGCTTACTGCAGCATGTCAAATCTTTATTGTTATAAAAAAAATAAAAAATATGTACAAAATGTGAATTGAAGAAGAATTTCATATAACTGTAACTGTGATTTCAGCCTAAAGAAAACTGATAAACAAAAATTATGAAGATGATAATAACAGTAATGAGTAATCCTTATACTTACCTCTGCCAAGTAATGCGATGCAGGCCTCTTCCGGCCTGTGTCCCGCGCTGTACGGCTCAGGCGGCGCGATGACGTCATCGCGGCGCCTACGCCGGCCTCTGATAGGCTGCCGGCCTAGACAGTGTCGGCAGCCTATCAGAGGAACAGGAAGGACACATCTCTCCCCTGCTTCTCCGCACATCCTTCTGTTTGTATCGCTGTCCTGAGGACGGCGATACAAACAGATCAAGATGAGCCGAGCGCTTCCACAAGCACTCATCTCATCAGTGCCCTGCCGCCGCCGCACACATTGCCCCGCTGCCACTGGGGGGGATTTCAACAGACCTGTCCCCCCCGCATTATTTCCTACGCCCATGTCAGTAGGGATGGCTGATGTCGGATACCTAAAGATCTGAAATTGATGGCCCATCCTGAGGATAGATCATCAGAAGGCTAGTGAACCCTTTTAACCCCTTACAGACTGGGCCTATTTACTTTTTTGCATTTGTTATCCTCCTCCTCACATTCCAATAGCCATAACTTTTAACATTTCCCATTCACATAGCCATGTAAGGGCGTATTTTTGTGTGGGACAAGATACATTTTTTATGGGACCATGTATTTTATTGGAAAATGGGGAAAAAAATTCCTTATGATATTACAACATTCACTGTGTGCTAAAAATGACACAGTGGGACAATACAATTATGGTGATATCAAATTTGTATCATTTTAATTTTGTTTTATTACTTTTAAAAAATAAATAAAAAATCTTCCTTCATTGTTATAAGTACACCAATCTCCCCACAGGTGAGGGCCATTAACCCCCCCTCCCCCCCCCAAATCATGTGCAGGCGCCATTAACCCCCCTCCCCCCAAATCATGTGCAGGCTCCATTAACCTCCCCTCCCCCCCAAATCATGTGCAGGCTCCATTAACCCCCCCCAAATCATGTGCAGGCTCCATTAAACCCCCCCCCCCAAATCATGTGCAGGCTCCATTAACCCCCCAAATCATGTGCAGGCTCCATTAACCCCCAAATCATGTGCAGGCTACATTAACCCCCTCCCCACAAATCATGTGCAGGGTCCAGGCTTCCCCCAAATCATGCGCAGGCTCTCCCCCAATAGAGTCCAGGGTCCCCCCACCCAATACTTACCTCCCTGGAAGCGCTGGATGCAGGCCTCTTCCGGCCTGTGTCCCGCTCGGTACTCTGCTCAGGCGGCGCGATGACGTCATTGAACCGCTCTGATAGTCTATCAGAGGAGCAGGGGAGGGAGACGCCTCTCCCTCCCCTGCCGCACAGCACAGCGATCTGTATTGCTGTCCAGAGGACGGCGATACAGATCACTATGGAGATGAACGCTTCCACAGTGGAAGCGTTCATCTCCTGTCACCTGGAGCCCCCCTTTACGGAGCCTCACTATTTGAGAAACACTGAACTAATGGTACTTTCACACTAACGTTAAAGTTTTCCGATATTGAGTTCCATCCTAGGGGCTCAATACCGGAAAGAAAATGCTTCAGTTCTGTCCTAATGCATTCTGAATGGAAAGCATTTAGTTCAGTATGCATCAGGATGTCTTCAGTTCAGTCACTTTTAAGGTATGCTGCGGTATTTTCTCTGGCCAAAATTCCAGAACACTTGCCAGAATGACGGATCCGGCATTATTTTCCATTGAAATTTATTAATGCCAGATCCAGTACCAAGTGGTCCGGAAAAAGTTATCCGGTTTTCAAAATCTATTTTTCCGGATGACACTGGAGAGACGGATCCGGTATTTCAATGCATTTGTCAAACGGATCCACATCCGGATCCAGAAACAAATGCTATCCTTTAGCACACGGATTTCCTGATCCGGCAGGCAGTTTCGGCAACGGAACTGCCTGCCGGATTCCTCTAATGCTAGTGTGAAAGTGCCCTTAGTGATCACTCTTCTTCAATTTTCTTTAGTGAATGCCAAAATCGAAAAAAAACTAAAAAAACACGCAATTTGCCATTTTTAGTCACCTTGTCCCCCCGACAAGGTGACTAAAAATGGCAAATTGCGTGTTTTTATTGTTTTTTCCATTATGCCATTCACTACACAGGATGCAGAAATGCCTGATATGTATTTTTTTATTGTTTATATATTTTTATATGTAAATGAGGGGGGATTTGAACTTTTTTTTTTTTTACACAATAACTTTTAGTCCCTGTAAGGGGCTAGAACCTGGGATCTTTTGATCCCTTGTCCGATACACCACAATAGAGATCTATTATGGTGAATGGGATTCTGCCTCTCTGCCTGCTTAGCCATGCCTCATGCATAGGTTTGCAGGCAGATTACCATAACAGGCCTAGGAGCCTTCAGCAGACCCCTGGCTGTCATAGTAACTGATCAGAGCCTGTGATTTCACTGCCTAACCTCACAAATGTCACAGTTGCTATTAAAAAAGGCATCTGAGGAGTTAAATGACCAGTTTCTGTGTCATCACCCATCCCAGTCATTGAGATCGGGTGTCTGCTCCATACAAACTTTTAAGCGCATAATGCCGTAGAAAGATAGATAGATAGATAGATAGATAGATAGATAGATAGATAGATAGAAAAGAAAATGTTATGGGCAGCATAGCGATATTTAAGTAAATATGGAAGAGGCGATCCACCGACCCAAAAAACTATAATAAAAATAAATTCCATGGCACTTCCAAAAGAAAAAAGTATTTGTTTAATCACCAGATAGCAACGTTTCAGTCCTCTTAATGGGACTTTTCTCAAGCAGTGACCGTCACGTTGCTATTTGGTGATTAAACAACTCCTTTTTTTCTTTTGGAAGTGCTACGGAATTTATTTTTATTATTGTTTTTTAGTTAGATAGATAGATAGATAGATAGATAGATAGATTAGAGTAGAATAGACAAATAATTATGTAATGGGGCTATAGGATGCTTCTTATAATGATAAGAGGTAAAATAGCTTCAAACCCTCCAAATATTGTGCAAATGGCGTAGACCTTAAACAGAAAGTAATTTAATAAGTTTTATGACTTTATTAGTTATAAGTTGTAGTTAACTCTTTTAAGACATTTATTGTTATCAAGTCCTACCATGTCTTATTACAGTTAAATACGCAAATATGTATAGAGGCGGTCGGCACTGCCCAGAGTGAAATATATACAGTACATATGTGGACTACTCTTGCGTACATTTGTTTGTGATCTCCGGCGGTGCTCAGCTGACCCACAGCTTCAACTCTTGAATCAACTCATAGATAGATGAAAACAAGCAGTCACCAATATTCTTTCTGCGGTTTTTATTGTTCCATTAAAACACAGTGGATGTGGGTACAGCAACAGCCGCTTCTCGCTTCCTGCGCTTCCTCAGGCCTCAACGTGACAACTCTGGTGTATACACCTAAAATACCCTTACGCCAGCTACGTCACCATCACTACATAAGACAACTCAAAACCAAAACTATACAAATACCGCTAAATCGTTCTTATCATTTAACACCAAAGGACCAATTGCAACTGTCTTGATAATCCATGAAGCTTCTTTTTGTAGTAGTATACGGTTTCTGTCCCCACTATGATCTGGGACTTGCAATCTCTATTCCTACACATTAGTGTTAAGCGAGCTTGGTTGGCCAAACACCATGTGTGCTCGAGTCAGTGTATTTAAATCTAATTTAGCCTCTATTTCTGTGCAGAAGATTGCTGTACAGTGAGGGAATCCCTCAGTGGGAGTCCGTGGCTTAGGAGTCCCTGCTCTGACTCCATAAATAGCTATGTCCATATATGGACCAGCATTCAGGCTTTACTTCCTTTGTAAAGGAGAGAAATATAGTGCAGTACCACTGGGGTGTAATATAATTTGCTTTTATTGCACTTACTTGATACAGACTTGTCATAAAACAGATAATTCGTATGCCCTACATATGTATCTGTATAGAGTAGTGATTAAGGTTCTTGGCTCTATTGTAGAAGGTTGTGAGTTCAAATCCCAGCAGAAACTTCTCCGAAATAGACATAAAATTTGGGCATACAAATTATACGTTTTATGACAAGTCTGTATCCGGTTAGTGCAATAAAAGCAAATTATATTACACCCCAGTGGTACTGCACTATGTTTCTCTCCTTTCCATATATGGAGTCAGTGCTTGGGGACACCCTAGTGTATTGAAATCTAATTTAGCATGTATTTCAGAAAAGTTTCTACTGGCATTCAAATTCATGAACTACTGAATTAGAGGCATAAGATATGAGACTTCAACTCATTTTTTTAGTGACTGGCTATGCAGCTATATATATAAATTAAGTTTGTAGCCATAATATATTTACACATATTATATATTGAGTTTATATAATATATTATAATATATGCAAAGATATTATAGCTAAAAACATCAGTAGTAGTTTCCCACAAGTTATGAATTATAACTTTATCTATATATATATATATATATATATATATATATATATATATATATATATATATATATATATATATATATATATATATTTATATATGATTTTTATTTTTTGTAGGTAGACATGTATTTTGTGCCATACATTTTTTACTATAGATATACTGTATAAACATACTTTTGATATATATGAATGCATAATATGTGGGAAACTACTACTGATGTTGTAGCCATAATATATTTGCATATATCATAATATATTATATATTCTAAATATATAATAATATGTGTAAATATATTATGGCTAAAATCTTATATACATATATGTTTAAATTAAGTTTACCCTTTTGCACCACAGACCAGAACTTTAACCACTACACTATATAGCTGCATAGACAGTCGCTAAAAAAAAGGTGTAGTAAGTAGAAGTCTCATATTATTTTTTTTATTATTATTATTTTTTTTTTTTTTTATTTTTTTTAATTGGCTATGCAGCTATTATAGCTGAATGGTTAGGTGCCTTGCCTCTAATGCAGAAGGTCATGAGTTCAAATCCCAGCAGGAGCTTTTCTGAAATATAGCCTAAATTAGATTTAAATACTGGGTGTCCCCAAGCACTTACTCCATATATGGACATAGCTATATATGGAGTCAGAGTAGGAATTCCTAAGCCAGGGACTCACACTGAGGGATTGCTTCACTGTACAGGGATCTTCTGCATAGAAATAAAGGCTAAATTATATTTAAATACACTGGGGTGTCCCCAAGCACTGACTCCATATATGGACATATCTATATATGAAGTCAGAGCAGGGACTCCTAAGCCAAACTAGAGTCCCGACACTCCCCACTCTTCAGAGCAGGGGGTGCCTGGTTAAATGCTCGGGGACTTCCATTGTGCTCGGGTGCTCAGTAGAGCACCCGAGCATCACAAAGTGTTCTACACAAGCACTTTGGTGCTCGATCAACACTATTGCACATGTGAATACATAATTTCTCGCTTCATGTATCTGTTCTAACAATCTAGATCAGGCATCCTCAAACTGCGGCCCTCCAGCTGTTGCAAAACAACAACTACCAGCATGCCCGAACAGCCTACAGGTATCAGCCTACAGCAGGGCATAGTTGGAGTTGTAGTTTTACAACAGCTGGAGGGCCGCAGTTTGAGGATGCCTGATCTAGATGCTCCCATTCTTGTCTCTAAGGACCATCTATGTTCCCTAAATCTCAAATACAGACATCTTATGTTTTTTCCTATATAAAATCTACCACACGGGCAAAAAATAACATATACCACAAATTGTGTCTTACAGAGTATGAAGTGTCTCACCACATGTTCAACCCCTCCTATTTTAAGGTACCGTATTTTTCGCCCTATAAGACGCACCTAGGTTTTTGAGGAGAAAAATAAGAAAAAAAATTTTTGAACCAAAAGGTGTGCCTAATGGTGTTATGTGGGATCTGTGGATGGCATTGTTATGGGGGGTCTGTGGATGGCATTGTTATGGGGGGTCTGTGGATGGCATTGTTATGGGGGTCTGTGGATGGCACTGTTATGGGGGTCTGTAGATGGCACTGTTATTGGGGACTGTGGCTGGCACTGTTATTGGGGACTGTGGATGGCACTGTTATTGGGGACTGTGGATGGCACTGTTATGGGGGACTGTGGCTGGCACTGTTATTGGGGACTGTGGCTGGCACGGTTAAGGGGGTCTGTGGCTGGCACTGTTATGGGGGTCTGTGGATGGTACTGTTATTGGGGACTTGGCTGGCACTATTATTGGGGACTGTGGCTGGCACTGTTATTGGGGACTGTGGCTGGCACTGTTATTAGGGACTGTGGCTTGCACTGTTATTGGGGACTGTGGCTGGCACTGTTATTGGGGACTGTGGATGGCACTGTTATGGGGGTCTGTGGATGACGCTGCTATAGGGGGATCTGTTGATGACACAAAAATAGCATTTTATGCTATGTGTCATCCACAGACCCGATAACATGCCATCCACAAATCCCCATAACAGTGCCATCCACAGAATGACCCCCCAATAGTGTGTCTTTTATCCAGGCTTTACTTACTGTACTACTGTAACTTTCCGGCAGGCATCAGGCAGGAGGCTGGGCCGGCAGGCGAGCGCTGACAACGTTACTCACTATGTCCCGTGCTGGCCCCGCCCACTTTATGAATGAAAAAGGCGGAGCAGGCGCAGTACGTAGTGAGTTACGTTGTCAGGGCCCGCCCGCCAGCTCAGCCTCCTGCCTTCTGCCTGCTGGAAAATTAATACAGTAAGTAAAGTCTGGATAAAAAGACTACTGTTAACTTAATCAGCCTACACCATTCCCTACAGTTAGGTTTCCTACAGTGAGCGGGCCCGGTGTAGCAGAATAAAGTGACTGCACCGGGCCCGCTGTAATTACAGAGCTGGATGCCTGCACCTTCTCCCTCCTCCCTGCCCGCTGATACACCCGCCGACCGCACTGCACAGCATGCGGTCGGCGGTATACAAACTGCAGCATTCGCCCCATAAGACGCACTGCCTTTCCCCCCCACTTTTCGGGGGGAAAAAGTGCATCTTATAGGGCGAAAAATACGGTAGTTATATCTGCACATAAATATACACATGGAACAATGCCCATAACTAAAATTACCTTGTGGGGTATACTTCCCTAGCCAATTCAAGTCCTCTTCTTGGAGGCGACTTCTTATTATAGATGTCGCGAGCATAAAATTTTCCGTTCGCGAACGGCGAACGCGAATTTACACAAATGTAAGCGAATGGGCAAACCGCCATAGACTTCAATAGGCAGGCAAATTTTAAAACCCACAGGGACTCTTTCTGGCCACAATAGTGATGGAAAAGTTGTTTCAAGGGGACTAACACCTGGACTGTGGCATGCCGGAGGGGGATCCATGGCAAAACTCCCATGGAAAATTACGTAGTTGACGCAGAGTCGGATTTTAATCCATAAAGGGCATAAATCACCTAACATTCCTAAATTGTTTGGAATAACGTGCTTCAGGTATGATGTTGTATTGATCAGGTAGTGTAAGGGTTATGCCCGCTTCACAGTGACCGACCAAATTCTGACAGACCAAGCTCCCCGTTTAACGCACCGCAAACAACCGCAAAGAGTTGTCAATAGTTGACACACTCATGACATAATTTTTATTCCTCTATGCGTCAATCTTGGTGTAGTGATGACTGTGCTCGTGCACACATTCGGGAGATTGCAGGCGATGGCGTTTTTTCAAAGTCTATGGTTGTGCTGAGGTAGTTCAGTGACAGTTAAGTGACTCAGAAAACAATGATTCTGCAGTGTGGGCCCATTGTTGGCCTAGTAGGCTTTAATGATCACCTTAGATGATCACAAAGAAAATGAATGTTTTTTCTATGAAAAATTATCCTGCCGATCGCTTTTGGTCTGTTCACAATGAAGCCACGACCTTATCATCTGGGGTGTGCCAAAATTGCCAACACACTCATAGAGGTGATCACTTCATTGTGATACGCAAGCCCCTTCAACACAACAAGGTAACGATCACGAAGGGTAATTGACACATTCATGTGCCCTTTTTTTTTGTTTTGTTTTTGCAGCCACAGTGCTGCACCAGAGGCCAGAAAAATTAGGCATGTACACATGCCTGAAAAATTAGGTATTGTTGCATCCGCTTGATGTTTTCCAGGCAGAAAGTGTACTAAAACATTGCGGCTTGAACCCTAGTTGGTGGCGGAGAAGTCACGCAAGTTATCCGGCATGCAGAGATTAAATACAGCAGCATGGGGACCATTTTTAGCCCAAGGCATCAAATCAGGCCTTTTTTAGTCAAATGCATCCCCCACTGTCAGACCCTTCGGGATCCATGCCTCATTCAACTTAATAAAGGTGAGGTAATCTAGACTTTTTTGACCTAGGCGACTTCTCTTCTCAGTGCTGCGCTGAAGGTCCTTTCTGACAGGACACTTGAAGCAGGGCAGGCCAGAAGTTCTATCGCAAATTGGGATAGCTCAAGCCACAGCTCAAGCCTGCACATCCAGTAGTCAAGGGGATCATCGCTCCTCAGAGTGTCGATATCTGCAGTTAAGACGAGGTAGTCTGCTACCTGTCAGTCGAGTCGTTCTCTGAGGGTGGACCACGAAGGGCTGTGACGATGGGTAGGACTTAAAAAGCTCTGCATGTCCTCCATCAACAACACGTCTGTAAAACAAAAAAGGTGGAGGGTTCAGGCAGCACAACCCTATATGCAGGTGCACATTGCTATGGTGAAATACACATACAAACGTAAAAACAAAAATGCAATGGCACTCTGCAACCAGTACTCTGTCCTGCCTCCACGCTGGATGTTGAATGAGGCATTAGTGTACATTTTGGCCAAAGCGTAATAAGCCACACACCACGTCAAGGTAGCCTCCATGAGTGGTCCCTAACACTAGTTTCTACCTGTTATGGGCCATGACAGCCACACAAAATCCAGGGAGCGCAGGTGCAGCATGCATGCCAGGTACACTCTGCTTGTAACCCCGTCTGGTGCCATAACAGCTTCCATCATATCCAGGGATGCAAGTACCAACATGCATGCTGAGCCCACTATATACTTCTCCTGGAGTCAAATGTCTACTGGTAGGCCCTATAAAAGCAGACTCAGTTTTATACTGACTTTAAAACCAGCCTCCAGGGCAGACTAACTAAAAAGAAAAAAAGGTGGGGGGTTCGGTCAGCACAACCCTATATGCAGGTGCACATTGCTATGGCGAAATACAAATACTTATGGCACCAGACGGGGTTACAAGCAGAGTGTACCTGGCATGCATGCTGCACCTGCGCTCCCTGGATTTTGTGTGGCTGTCATGGCCCATAACAGGTAGGAACTAGTGTTAGGGACCACTTATGGAGGCGACCTTGACGTGGTGAGTGGCTTATTACGCTTTGGCCAAAATGTACACTAATGCCTCATTCAACATCCAGCGTGGAGGCAGGGCAGAGTACTGGTTGCAGAGTGCCATTGCATTTTTGTTTTTACCTTTGTATGTGTATTTCGCCATAGCAATGTGCACCTGCATATAGGGTTGTGCTGACTGAACCCCCCATCTTTTTTTCTTTGTAGTATATACTGGAGGTGTGGCGATCTCCATGCAGTCGTGCACACCTGACTAGTTAGTCTGCCCTGGAGGCTGGTTTTAAAGTTAGTATAAAACTGAGTCTGCTTTTATAGCGCCTACCAGTAGCCTTTTGGCTCCAGGAGAAGTATATAGTGGGCTCAGCATTAGTGATGAGCGGCAGGGGCAATATTCGAATTCGCAATATTTCACGAATATTCGCCATATATTTCAAAATTCGCAAATTCATAATCTCCAGTCATTATTTTCTGATAGCGAAAATTCGCATAAAAATTCTCATAAATTTGCATAAAAAACTTGTTTTGGAACTGCTGCATCCTTTCCGACTTCCGGTAATTCGATAACATTTTAGCCACTTTCTGCTTATACCAGGGGGTCTAGTAGCGTGGCCACCCAGTACAGGTCGTTCTCCTTCAGCCTTTTTATACGAGGGTCCCTCAACATGCATGACAGCATGAAAGACCCCATTTGCACAAGGTTGGATGCCGAGGTACTCATGTCCCGTTCCTCGTCCTCACTGATCTCATTGAAGGTCTGTTCTTCCCCACAGCCACGTACAACACCACGGGTCCCAGATAGGTGACAACGAGCACCCTGGGATGCCTGCTGTAGTTGGTCTTCCTCCTCCTCAAAGCCACATTCCTCCTCTGACTCCTCTTCTTTAGACTCCTCTTCCAGCGTTGCCGCAGGTCTAGCAAGCTATGATGATAAGGCTGTTTCTGGTGGTGATGATGACCACAACTCTTCATGGCAGGCCACCATGCTCATCTATGGCCTGATCTAGCACTCTTCGCAGGGCACGCTCCAGGAAGAAAACAAATGGGATGAGGTCACTGATGGTGCCTTCGGTGCGACTGACTAGGTTTATCACCTCCTCAAAAGGACGCATGAGCCTACAGACATTGCGCATGAGCGTCCAGTAACGTGGCAAAAAAATACCCAGCTCCGCAGAGGCTGTCCTAGCACCCCGGTCATACAAATACGCGTTGACGGCTTTTTCTTGTTGGAGCAGGTGGTCGAACATTAGGAGTGTTGAATTCCAACGCGTCGGGCTGTTGCAAATCAAGCGCCTCACTGACATGTTGTTTCGCCGCTGAATATCGGAAAAGTGCGCCATGGCCGTGTAGGAACGCCTGAAATGGCCACACACTTTCCTGGCCTGCTTGAGGACGTCCTGAAAGCCTGGGTACTTATACACAAAGCATTGTACGATCAGATTCAACACATGTGCCATGCACGGCACTTTCCCAAATTCAATGTGTCAACTTTCCCAAATTCAATGCCACCAACAGATTGCTTCCATTGTCACACACCGCTTTGCCGATCTCCAGTTGGTGCGGGCTCAGCCAATGATCCACCTGTGCGTTAACGGCAGACAGGAATGCTGGTCCGGGGTGAATCTCTGCTTTCAAGCAAGTCAACCCCAAGACGGCGTGACACAGTCGTATCCGGGATGTGGAATAGCCCCTGGGGAGCTGGGGGGTGCAGTTGATGTGGAGCAAGACGCAGCAGCAGAAGTCGTGGCGGTGTCACCAACTCCGATGCAGAGCCACGCATTCCATGCTTGGCAGCCGTCAGCAGGTTTACCCAATGCGCAGTGTACGTGATATACCTGCCCTGACCGTGCTTTGCAGACCAGGTATCAGTGGTCAGATGGACCCTTGCCCCAACACTATGTGCCAGACATGCCATGACTTCCTTTTCCACAATATAGTACAGGTTGGGGATTGCCTTTTGTGAAAAATTTTTTCGGCCGGGTACCTTCCACTGCGGTGTCCCAATAGCTACAATTTTTTTGAAGGCCTCAGACTCTACCAGCTTGTATGGTAAAAGCTGGCAGGCTAAGAGTTCCGACAAGCCAGCTGTCAGAGGCCAGGCAAGGGGATGACTCTGTGACATTGGCTTCTTATGCTCAAACATTTCCTTGACAGACACCTGACTGTGAGCAGATGAGCAGGAACTGCTGAAGGTGAGAGGCGGAGTGGCGGGTGGTTGAAAGTGGGCAAGGAGGACAGTAGTGGTTGACATGGCTGAAGATGTTGGACCAGGAGGAGGATGGTGGCTTTGAGTTTGTGTGCTGCTTGTACTCATGTGTTGATCCCATAGGCGTTTGTGATGTGAGATCATGTGCCTTCGCAAAGCAGTTGTACCTAGGTGGGTGTTGGACTTCCCACAACTCAGTTTCTTTTGGCACAGGTTGCAAATGGCATCGCTGTTATCAGAGGCAGACACACACAAAAAATGCCACACTGCTGAGCTTTGCAATGACGGCATTCTGGTGGTGGCAACAGTATGCGTTGATTGGCGTGCTGTCTGGCTGACTCCGGGTGCCGATACATGCTGTCTGACTGTGCCACTAGCTCCTTGCGATGACCTCCCCTGCTTCTAACTCGTCTCCTCCTCCTCTCTGTCTCCCCATCTGAACTTTCCCCCTGTTCTTCTTCTCTTCGAGCGGGCACCCACGTGACATCCACAGACACATCGTCATCATTAATCGCTTCACTTGTATCTGACAAC
This sequence comes from Bufotes viridis, assembly GCA_033119425.1. Lineage (NCBI taxonomy): Eukaryota > Metazoa > Chordata > Amphibia > Anura > Bufonidae > Bufotes > Bufotes viridis. Next base: position 235,274,179 of record CM065593.1, read on the forward strand.
TCAGCAAAGGAAGCAGCAGCGAGTACAACATCATCATCATCACACCGTAGGTCCATGTGTGTAATGCTTCCTGACTGAGACATATCCCTGTTATCTACATCCTCTGCGCATCACTCATTTCTTCCAACTGATGTGTAAATAACTCCTCTAACAGATCAAGTGAAGCGGCTGTGGTGCTAGTGTTGGTGGTGGCGGCGGGCGAGTGGTACCTTGAGAGGTGCCCGAAGCTGAGCTGGAGGAGGATGGTACGTCAAGGTTCCGAGCGGAAGCTGTAGAAGATTAGGTGTCCTGTGTAAGCCAGTCAACTATGTCCTCAGAAGTTTTCGCGTTCAGGGTACGTGGCCTCTGAACACTGGGCATTATTCTAGAGCCAAAGGAAATCACAGCACCACGACCACAATGGCCCCTTCAGGGTGGCCTGCCTCTGCCTGTCATTTTTTTTTTTTGATTAGTGGTACTATGTGTGCAAGGTACTGTGCCACCCTATATGAGTGGTGGGCAGTGGGCACAGTACAGTCAGTCGGCCTGACACTCACTGGCAGGCAACTGCAATCATATTACAGAGGAAAAATTAAATGACTTTTTTATCTGCAAGGTACTGTGCCACCCTATATGAGTGGTGGGCAGTGGGCATAGTACAGTCTGTGGACCTGACACACACTGGCATGCAACTGAAATTATATTACAGAAAAAAAAATTAATAACTTTTTTATCTGCAAGGTACTGTGCCACCCGATATGAGTCGTGGGCACTGGCAGTGGGCACAGTACAGTTAGTGGGCCTGACAGTCACTGGCATGCAACTGCAATTATATTATACAGGAAAAATTTAACTTTCTATTTTTATCTGTAAGGTACTGTGCCACCCTATATGAGTGGTTTGCACACAGTACAGTCTGTGGGCCTGTGGCCTCTCACACACGGGCAGGCAACTGCAATATATATATATATATATATATATATATAGAAAAAAATAATAACAGCAGATGAGTCTTTGAGGACTGGAGTGGACACAGAACACTGGCCTAGCTAACACTTTCCCTATTAATTGAGCAGCAGCAGCAATATCCCTGCTCTAACTAACACTGCAGCTTCAGAATGAATCTAAGATGGCTGCCGTCCTTGCTTTTTGATAGGAGGTGGGAGGGTATGCTGATCGGCTGGAATGTGTCTGCTGACTGTGAGATACAGAGTCAAAGTTTGCTCACGCGAACAAGCGATGTTCGCCGGGAACTGTTCGCCGGTGAATAGTTTGAGACATCTCTACTTCTTACTACAAAATCTTTAATAGTTCTACTCCTCCTAAAACTGACAATAGGATTGAATTGGGTTTTCTCCTTTAAGGATTCATCCTGGGCCAATACATGCCAGTTGTTTAAAATGGCCTTTTTAATACTATCCTTCTAAGGCATAGTGCAAGAGTGTATTTGTGGAAGTAGGTTTCCTATAGACAGTAATACATAGATTATTATTTCTTACCCGAACCTTAACATCTAAAACTCCAACTCCTCAATGTCTATCTTACTGGTAAATTGCATATTCAGGCGATTTGTCACATTCAGATATTCCACAAATTCATCAAATTGGGCCATGGTACCTGTCCACACTATAAAGACATTGTCAATGAATCTAAAAAATACCTTAATATGTGCCACAAAAGGATTACTCACCGTAAATACACATTGATCTTCGAAAACTGCAAGAAACAAATTAGTAAAAGTACAGGAGACCGCAGTCCTCATTGCTGTCCCTGTTTTTTTATTTATACCACTTCTTGACAAACATAAACGCATTATGGGTTAAAATAAACTGCAATGCTTCAGTCACAAAATCCACATACCCATGAGTTTTGCCTTGTCTCTCAAGAATACTGCGGATACACTGGACCCCAATTGTTGTGGTATCCTAGTATATAGGCTTTCTACATCAATAGATGCCAACAAATATCCATCTTGCCATTCTAACTCCCTTTTAATAACGGACGAAATAGCCAATCTACATATTGGGAAAGGGGTTCAGTAAACCAATCCCCATCACTATAGGTTGACCCGGTCAGTGTCGGACTGGGGTGCCTAGGGCCCACCAGTAAAATTTATTTTGGGGGCCCACGGATACATTCAAATGTTACCAGCTCACACAGCAGCAAGATGCTACCAGATTGTTAAATATGGGGGTCACTGCAGCAACTTTGAGAAGGTAGGTCCTGGGGAGAAGAGGATACTGGCAGCTTTCCTCTATAGCTAGAAGTCATCTCAGCTCTGATCGTGTCTAATAATAATAAACTGGGCAGTTTCTTTAATAATCTATCAAGTTTTTTACATTAACATGGGCTGGTTGAGGTGCTGGACATTGAATATATGTATGTAGTGCAGTAAGTCTACTGTGTTATGTGCCACTTGTGCAGTGGGTGGGAGACTAGGGGCCCACCTTGCTCAGGGGCCCACCGGGAGATTCACCTGTACCCCTGTGGGCCAGTCCGAGCCTGGACCCGGTGAATTCACTAGTGATTTATGTACTTTATCTATAAAATACCACACAGGCTTAGTAGGAAACTGTGTGTACAGTTTCTCCGCAGTATTCTTGGACTAGAGTTCAGCGAACACCTGGAAGTTCAGGTTTGACTTGTTCAGCCCAACTTCACAAAAATGTTCGGATTCGGGAAGTCAATGGGGACCCGAACTTTTGGGCACTAAAATGGCTGTAAAATAGCCATGTACACATGTACACCCTGCGTCCTAAAGAGGTTAACTTTGTGACATCCAAGTGGCTCGGAAGGTGGGTTCCTGCACCAACATAGGCCCTGGCCTGGAACACAATTGTAAAGCCAGGGCACAGTTCTGGAGGATGAGGAGGAGGAGGAGGAGGAGGAACTGTGTTCTCAGCAGGGTGGCACCCAAACCAGCTCACGGGCAGATGGATCACCACCAGCATCTCAGAAGGCTGGGTTAGCATTGGCGAAATGTGGGAAAGCTTTGTCATCACGCCACAACAACCTGCACCACAAGCAGATCTGGAACGTCTTAGCAGGAGGCAGCATTTCAGCAACATGGTGGAAGAGTACACATACTGACTGATGGTTTGCCCAGGGGCGTAGCTACAGGGGAAGCAAGGTAAACTACTGCTTTGGGGCCCTGAGCTAAAAGGTACCCATCCAGGAGGAGGAGGAGGACTAAAAGACTTTGTCAGGGCCCCATCAACAATATTATACAAAGAAATTATATACAGTGTCAGTATAGACAGTGTAGAAAGCGAATGGAAAATAAACCCGAACAGCCTTATACCCTACACACTCAACACCCCCCCCCCTTTCACTCAAACCATTAACAAACTATTTACAAATTTACTTAAAAACATATTTAAATAACCATAATGCAGCTAAACTAACTATATAAACAAACAAAACGATATACACGGCTTATCCTTAACTTAAGGCCAGTGACATCCAAGTGGCTCGGAGGGTGGGTTCCTGCACCAACATAGGCTCTGGCCTGGAGCACAATTGTCCAGCCAGGGCATAGTTCTGGAGGATGAGGAGGATGAGGAGGAAAAGGAGGAGTAGGAGGAACACTGGGGGATACAGAGGACACAGACGATACACCTCCTTCAAAGAGGACAGCTTGTCCTTGCCTCCTGGCAGCCTGGCACACATGAGCGACTACATGCTGCAGTGCATGTGCAACGACCGCCGAGTTACTGCCACATGCTAACTTAAGCTGACTCTAGCTGATTACTGGGTGGCCACCCTGCTAAATCCCCGTTACAAGGACAACGTGCCGTTCTTAGTTCCCTCACTGGAGTGTGATCGTAAGATTCGCCCGTCAGTAGACACGCTGCTGATGGCAATCACACCTGACACTGGGGACTCAGTGGAAGCACAAGGTGAAGGCAGAGGAGAAGGAGGAGAAAGAAGTCGCCAACGCAGTTGGGTCACCACCAACACCTCAGAAGGCAGGGTTATCATGGGCGAAATGTGGAAAATCTGTAAAAAATAAATCAAGGCAACTGGACTTGCTGTAGATTTCTTGAAAACGTTTTACTCGTTCTTCCAACGAGCTTTCTCAATTCTGAGTGACTTAAATATTTCCCAGAGAATCCTTGTACAAGTCATTTAGAATTGAAAAAGCTCGTTGGAAGAACAAGTGAAGGTTTTCAAGAAATCTACAGCAAGTCCAGTTGCCTTGATTTATTTTTTACAGATATACTATGACCTGGAAAAATAAGAACCTTCACAGACGAAATGTAGAAAAGCTTTGTCATCACGCCACAACAACCTGCACCACCAGCAGATCTGGAATCTCTTAGCAGGAGGGTTTATGTCATGCAAGAATGTAACCGCCAATTGTAAGTTCCCTGACAGTTAGGCAGTGCAGGGGTTTGTACCTGGCAAAAATGGTAATATTTCACCCAACAATTTAAAAGAGGATTATTAACATTTTCGATCACTGTCACCTATGCAGTGCAGAGCTTTGTACCCGGCAAAAATGGTAATATTGCACCCAACAATTTAAAAGAGGATTATTCACATTTTTGGTCACTGTCACCTATGCAGTGCAGGGCTTTGTACCCGGCAAAAATGGTAATATTGCACCCAACAATTTAAAAGAGGATTATTCACATTTCTGGTCACTGTCACCTATGCAGTGCAGGGCTTTGTACCCGGCAAAAATGGTAATATTGCACCCAACAATTTAAAAGTAGTGATGACTGGCAGGGGCAATATTCGAATTCACGATATTTCATGAATATTTGGGCGAATATTCGCCATATATTCGCGAATTCCTGATTTTCAAGCATTATTTTCTTGATTGTGAAAACTCACATTAAAAAACAATTCACATAGACTGGTATTTAAAAAAATATATATATTCGCGATTACGAATATATTTTGAGATATTCTAAATATTCGCGAATTCTCGAAGTGCCGATATTCGCAATTAAAATTCGCAATTCGAATATTCGTGATCAACACTATTTAAAAGAGGAGTATTCACATTTCCGGTCACTGTCACCTATGCAATGCAGGGCTTTGTACCCGGCAAAAATGGTAATATTGCCCCCAATAATTTTAAAGAGGATTATTCACATTTTCGGTCACTGTCACCTATGCAGTACAGGGTTACTTGACAGCAAATAATTGGAATATGTCAACCCCTGAACTCCCAGATGGATTAACTATAATATTGTCCCCGACACATATGCAGCGCAGGCCGCAAAGGTAATTCCTGGCCTAAAGAAATAATGATTTTACCACCAGCCATGGATTTCAGTGGTATATTTTGGGGTGTAGGACCTCATTGTTCTCAACATCATCTTCCACCTAGTCTTTACCCCTGCCCTCTTTGTCGGTCTGCACACCGCAGAAAGCCGCACCTGTGTTTCGTCATCATCAGAGACAATAGTCAACAATTAAGTTCACTATACAGTAAGGCAGTGCCCGTGTCATAAACAGAATACATTTCTTTAGGTCACACAACAGTGTAACTGAGCAATTCAATACAATTACTTCACTATCAACAAAAATTTGATTTTTCAAACCAACAATGTAAAAACATTGCAGCGTACAGCGTGCAGCAAATGTGCTATCTACCACAAAACCAGTGTGTTTGCAACCAACTGTGTAAATGCGGAGTTCAAAAGGTTACTTTAAATTACTGAAATACAGGTTAGGCCTCAGATCTGCTATGTATCACAAAACCAGTGTTTATTGCAACAAACTACAGAAATGCAATATGTCACTGCTAAATTTTAAAATACGTTTTTGTGCGTTGTATGCCAAACTGCTCTGTGTAACAACAATACGGGTTTATTTCCCACAAAATACACTAACACAGTATTTAACTGCTGAAATTTAAACATAGGTATTTGAGCGGTTTATTGAAAACTGCTCTGTGGACCAATAATATTGCTTTTTTTCCCCAAAAACACCAATGCACTATTTCAGTGCAGAAATTTAAAATAGGTATTTGTACGCTGTATGCACAACTGCTCTGTGAAGCAAGAATACGTCTTTTTTTCAACAAAACAGAAAAATGCACTATTTCAGTGCTGAAATTTAAAATATGTATTTGGGCGGTGTATTTAAAACTGCTTTGTGGACCAAGAATACCGCTTTTTTCCCAACAATACACTGAAGCACGATTTCACTGCAGAAATGTAAAATATGTATTTGTACGCTGTATGCACAACTGCTTTGTTGACCAAGAACACGGCTTTTTTTCCCCAAAATTCATAAATGCACTATTTAACGGCTGGAAATTAAACGTAGGTATTTGTACGCTGTATGCACAACTGCTTTGTGAACCAAGAACATGTCTTTTTTCGCCATAATTCACAAATGCACTATTTAACGGCTGGAAATTAAACGTAGGTATTTGTACGCTGTATGCACAACTGCTTTGTGAACCAAGAACACAGCTTTTTTTCCCTAAAACACAGTAATGGACTATTTCAGTGCTGAAATTTAAAATAGGTATTTGTACGCTGTATGCACAACTGCTTTGTGGACCAGGAATACTGCTTTTTTTCCTAACATACAGTAATGCACTATTTCAGTGCTGAAATTTAAAATGGGTATTTGTACGCTGTATGCACATCTGCTTTGTGGACCAGGAATACCGCTTTTTTCCCCAAAAATACACTGATGTACTATTTCACTGCAGAAATGTAAAATAGGTATTTGTATGCTGTATGCACAACTGCTTTGTGGACCAGGAATACCGATTTTTTTCCAAAAAGTACACTGATGCACTATTTCACTGCTGAAATTGAAAATACGTTTTGGTGTGTTGTATGCATAAGTGCTCTATAGCACCACAATACAGATTTTTGCCCCAGACTACAGAAATGGACTATGTCACCCCTAAATTATACAAAAGGTAATGTAGGGGATTTGACCTGCCAGAAAAAAGGATTTTTTCCTTCATCGAGCTACCAAAAAGGATTAGACTGATGTCCCTGGGAGGCTGGCACACATGCAGGTCACATGCAGTTCTCAGGGCTGGGTACAAAAATGTAGGATTGCAGTAGCACCCTCCCTCAATAATTTCTGTAGCTTGAAGATTTCACACCACCAGGTTCAACAGATTTTTTTCCTAACCTCTCCCTGGGAGCACTGGCAGCAACTTTTGCCTATACTAACAGCAGCAGAGTGACGTGCGGCACTACATGACTCCAGCTTATAAAGAGGCTGGGTCACATGCTGCACTCAGCCAATCACAGCCATACCATTAGTAGGCATGGCTGTGATGGCTTCTTATGGCAAAAATGTAAAACACTTGATGTTTGGCTGCTTCGCAGCCTTTCAAAAAGCGGGAAGAATCGCCAAACAATTGACTCGAACCCAAACTTTTATGAAAATGTTCGGGTTTGGGTCCGTGTCCCGAACATCCTAAAATTTGGTACGAACCCAAACTATACAGTTCGGGTTCGCTCAACTCTATCTTGGACAAAATTCCCATTTGTGTATATCTCCATAGAAAAGATCTCAACTGGTTCTGATATTAATACATGGGATTCGACTTCAAGGGTGTATATACATCTTCATTATTCAGTTGTCTTTCTGCTTCACGTAAGTAATAATTCCTATGCATCACCACAATATTCCCACCCTTGTTGACCTGTTTAACAATCAGATCTCTCTGACTACTTAACCATTTCAAAGCACTTTTTTCCTTCCTCACTCAGGTTGCTCTCACTATATGGGTACACCAATTCTCTCACTTCTTTAAGTACCTGCTTCTAAATTAAATCCAGATTGCCACCGGTTGGCAAGGGTGGGGTAAACGTAGATCTAATACTCATAGTAAAGCGTTCACTTTCTCAGGACATCTCCTGCTCTATATGGGAGTCACATCCCTCCAATTCCAGAAGTGTGTCTATCACTCGCATATCTAGCTGATCAACATCATCACTAATGCAAAATCCTAAAACACCAATGGAGCTAGGTTTCTCCCCTTCTTTTGTATCTCTTGCTTTAATATTGAAACCATTAAAATATCTAAACAGATTCAATTTCCTCACTGATCTAAATAAATATATTTCAAAAACAGATTCAATTCAATAAATACAATATTTTTTGCCCCATAAGACACACTTTGTCCTCCCAAAGTGGGAGGAAAATGCCCCTGCGTATTATGGGGCGCAAACTAATGAGCATGTCTATTATGGAAGCACTCATTAGTACCGGAGGAGCAGGAAGCGGTGAAGGCTCTGGACTCACCGCTTCCTGGTCCTCTGCTGTCGGCTGTGCTGTGGCTGCGCACAGCGTGAGGGTGCTCTGTGACCTCACGCTCTGCGCATCAGGTCATAGCAGAGCCAATGGAGGAGGAGGAGGCACAAGAGCGCTGGAGCAGAGGAGTGGCGGCAATGAGGCTGGGGTCTGCTGCAATGAGGCTGGGATCTGCTTCAATGAGGCATGGGAGGCTTATATGAGGCATGTGGGGCTGATATGAGGCATTGGGGGCCGATATGAGGCATGAGGGTCTCATCTGAGGTCTTAATGGGGGTCATTCACATTGCGGTCTGAGCTGAGGTCTGATTGTGGGTCTGATATGAGGTCTTATTCATTGGGGGTTTGATTGGGGCTCTGAGCTGAGGTCTCATTAACTTTGAGGGTCTGATTGCTGATCTGATCTGAGATCTTATGGATAATATTTTTTTCTTATTTTCCTCCTCTAAAACCTAGGTGCGTTTTATAGGCCGGTGTGACTTATAGGGCGAAAAATAAGGTAAATCTATTTTAAACCCCACTTCATCAAACTCTTCAACCAGACTATAGTTCAGTCTTTTAGATCATAATGATAGGCAGCCATTGTTTAATTGTACTTGTGTTAAGTTTATCACATTATACTCTGCTGGTAAACTCTGTACATCACCGACATCCAGTGTCAGCGTCCCCACTTCACTCGTTTTCTTTTGTATCCACCTCTTTGACTCCTTTCTCCTCCATCTCCCCCTTCTTGTTCTTCTCCCAAACGGGACCCTACCTGGGATCCACTCCCTTCAGATTTTTGATCCTTCTTTGATATACATGTTGCACCACTCGAATGGCACTCGAATCAGATTCTGTCGTCCAATATTCATTATTTATTACGCCTCTTCCCTTGATGGTTTCTCTTCTGCAACCGTTTCATCCAATCAAAAATCTTTCCATAATGATAATCCTGTTTATCACAGAGGAACTTATCTTTCTTTCTTTAATATCAGATTGCACAGGGATCAAGAGCTTCTCCAATTTTTTCAAAAAAGATTGCAATTGGTTTTCAGTCAGTCTCATTTTCAATTCACACTTAGCCATGTTCAAATCAGCAACAACTCCTTCATATTCTTTCACATTTCTTGACAATACTAGCTATAATATTTTCTAGATGTAATATTTTCCACTGCTCAACAAACTCGACATCATCTTGGAACTGGGAAATATCTTTGAACACTGACTCCTCTGGGTACTCTATTGTGCGACAAATAGGATTTCAAGGAGTTAATCATCCAAAACAAATGCACTTTCTTTTCAGAAATTGGGTCACTTTTTGCTCCAAAGCATAATTACTCATCACCTGCAAGCTGTCTTTATCATTACATTGTGCAAAAAAAGTACCTGCTTCCACCCGACCTTCATTTATAGCTGCATCACACAACTCCGATGCAGAGTCCATAGGAGAATCCATAGTTATTTCCACACTCATGTCCGGCATGCTCTGAATCACAAAGTACAGAATCCAGTTAAATATGTAGAGAGGCGGTCGGCACTGCACAGAGTGAACCATGTACACATGTGGACTACTCCTGCGTACATTTGTTTGTGATCTCTGGTGGTTCTCAGCTGACCCACAGCTTCAACTCTTGAATCAACACGTACATAGAAGAAAACAGCGGCAGTCACCAATATTCTTTCTGCAGTTTTTATAGTTCCATTAAAACACAGTGGATGCAGGTACAGCACAGCAAAAAGCAACAGCCGTTTCTCACTTTCTGCGCTTCCTCAGGCCTCAACGTGACAACACTGGTGTATACACGTACAATACCCTTACACCAGCTACGTCACCATCACTACATAAGACAACTCAAAATAAAACAGAGTACAAAAACAAAACTATACAAATACTGCTAAATCGGTCTGATCATGTAACCCCAAATGACCCATTGCATTTATCTTTATAATCCATGAAGCTTCTGTTTGTAGTAGCATACGGTTTCTGTCCCCACCACGATCTAGTACTTGTGCAGTGGCCAGGTTTGGGGTGGCCCTAATGCTATGCTAGTTCACCGTCGAGGTGTCACCACATGTTGCTGCTCTCCGGAAGGGATGGTGCACCCCAATGGGAAAAAAGTCTAGAGAGTCAGGGTCTGCAGTAAACCAGGTTGTTTCTTTACTGGAGGAATTCAGGCACAAAACAATACAGGTGAGGCATTGGGCTGGTTTCTCCAGTCTCCTCCCTGGCAGAAGAAGGGTTTAATGCTGGAAAGGCCTGAGCTAGCTGTCCCTCTCTCTCTCTCTCTCAGAAGGCTTGCATCCTGGTCAAGAGCCCATGGTCTGTAGTTCAGTAGTCTGGGTGGCTCCTTGGTCACAGGGCTATTGATCCATGCTCTGTGGCTTAGGGTCCCCATCATAGCGTCTTATTATGGTCACTCATGCAGGCTGGCATGAATCTCCCCTGCAAGCACTGGTCCCTAACTGTAGCACACTAGGGGCTCTGACTGCCCTCCTTATATACAGTTTTTGCTAGACTAAAACCTTCTAGTGGGAGGGGTGGAGTGGAGAAACTCAGCACAAACAGATACATTGTTTCAGCTCCCGTCTGGTATAGACTTACATTAAAGCTCCAATGATACTCAGTGGCAATGACACAGCAGGTTTTCCAGACAAAAACAAGTTTCCATATATAACAACATAGCTAAAACCAGACAGTCACAAGGTCAGGCTGTCTGCTTTTGGTGGTAACTTTGCATATGGGATATAGGCAAATGTCCACAAATGTCCAAGTACTCCCTGCTCTAGAGCACTACACTTGCACTATCTCTATTCCTTCACATGTCAATACATCATTTCTCCTTTCATGTGCTTCATGTATATGTTCTATCAATCTAGATGCTACTATTTTTGTCTCTGTGGACCTCCTATGTTCCCTAAGGCCCCTTTCACACGAGTTTTCCGTGCGGGTGCAATGTGTGATGTGGACGCATTGCACCCGCACTGAATCCTGACCCATTCATTTCTATGGGGCTATGCACATGAGCGGTGATTTTCACGCATCACTTCTGCGTTGCATGAAAATCGCAGCATGTTCTATATTCTGCGTTTTTCACTCAACGCAGGCCCCATAGAAGTGAATGGGGCTGCGTGAAAATCGCAAGCATCCGCAATCAAGTGTGGATGCAGTGCGATTTTCCCGCAAGGTTGCTAAGAGACGGGACCGATCTTTATTATTTTCCCTTATAACATGGTTATAACAGGCAAAATAAAAGCATTCTTAATACAGAATGCTTAGTAAAATGTGGATTAACGGGTTAAAAAAATAAATAAATTAACTCACCTTATCCACTTGATCGCATAGTTGCGATCTGTTCTCTCTTCTTCAAGCATTAGCTGCCAGCTAAAGGACCTGTGGTGACGTCACATCACATGGTCCAATCACATGGTCCATCACCATGGTGATGGACCATGTGATTGGACCATGTGATGAGCGCAGTGACGTCCTTTAGCCGGCAGCTAATGACTGAAGAAGAGAGAAGAGATCGCAACTGCGATCAAGTGGATAAGGTGAGTTAATTTTTTTCTTTTAACCCCTTAATCCACATTTTACTAAGGATTCTGTATTAAGAATGCTTTTATATTCCCTTATAACCATGTTATAAGGGAAAATAATAAAATATACAGAATACTCAACCCAAACCCGAACTTCAGTGATGAAGTCGGGCTTCGGGTCTGGGTACCAAACATGCCTATTTTTCGCACGCGTGTGCAAAACGCATTACAGCAGTTTGCACATGTGCAGAAAAATCACGCATTTTCCTGCAACGCACCGGCATCTTATCCGGGCGTCAAACGTGACGCCTGTGTGAAAGAGACCTAAATCTCACATACAGACATCTTATGCTTTTTCCTATATAAAATCTACCACACGCAAAAATAATATATACCACAAATTGTGTCTTACAGAATATGAAGTGTCTCACCACATGTTCAACCCCTCCTATTTTAAGGTACTTATGTCTGCACATAAATCTACACATGGAGCAATACCCACAACTAAAATTACCTTGTGGGGTTTACTTCCCTAGCCAATTCAAGTCCTCCTCTATGTCACATCACATTTCTGTCCCACGTTTAACATATATGTCGACAAAATACGTTTTGCTGTACAGCAGAGTCCAGCAAAAATAAATAAATAAAAATGAATACTTATTTTTTTTTACAGCAGAAAGCTGACATATGCAATTGTATGGCATCTATCTGAGGCATCAGTGTAACATATATGTTATGTGTATACATTAAACATGGGACTAAAATGTGATTTTTATTTGATATTCTTTGTATATTCAGATATGATTGTGGTTAAAGAAAAATGTAGTTAGTAAATAGTGAAATATCCTGATCAACTGTCAGATGATGTAAACCCTACAGGAAATGTTGAATTAATATAAATTAAGCATGCTGTTGGGTAAACTTCAGCATAGAACATAATGAGAAGGTCGGTATTGTACATGTGCTTTAGTGATACGTAAATTTAGAAGATACGACTCAGAACCAGGACTGTATTTATAGCTTGTCCTGCCACAGGCACCAAGTCTGTATACTTGCTATTAGCCCTAAATTTACAGAATGTGTGGAAAACATGAGTAGACGGGGTCAACACTATTAGGTGGGTCTAACACATAAATCAGGCCAGCAATACCATAGAGGGGCAGGAAATTGTTCTACACTTTGGTATTTGGTTGTGTAGCAGAACCAAATAACACATAGTAGCACGATGTACTGCCCCAGCAGAACCAAATACCAGAGTGCAGCATAATATATACTGCATTAGCAGAACAAAATACCATACTGCAACACAATATGCTGCCCTAGAAGAACCATATAACAAAGTGCAGCACAATATACTGCTCCAACAGAACCAAATACCACAGTGCAGTACAATATACTGCCCCAACAGCACCAAAAACTACAGTGCAGTACAATATACTGCCTCAGCAGCACCAAATACCATAGTGCAACACAATATACTGCACTAGCAGAACCATATAACAGAGTGCAACAAATATACTGCTCCAACAGAACAAAATACCACAGTACAGTACAATATGCTGCCCCAACAGCACCAAAAACTACAGTGCAGTACAATATACTGCCCTAGCAGAACTTCTTGTTGCACTGTGGTATTTGGTTCTGCTGGAGTATTATTCTGTTCTGCAATGTGATACTTGGTTCTGCTGGGGAAGTACATTGTTCTGCACTTTGGTAATTAGTTCTGCTTCAGAACCAAATACCACATTGCGGGGCAAAATGCTTCCGCAGCAGAACCAAATACCACAATGCAGGACAAAATGCTGCCCCAGCAGAAACTCAATTTTTACAACAGAATGAGGGTTAGTAAGACCGCAGAGTGCACCTCTCTGTTCTATTATCATTGTTATATTCTTTATCACATCCACACAACTGCCACTGTGTGTAGGATGTCTATTGTGGTACTTGTAGTCCATTGCGGGCATCCTCCATTGTATACATTTTTGCTGGGGATTGCCATTAGCAACGGGCCACAAGTGAAGGATCTGCTCCCCTGTTTATATTTGCACAACTGCATTTGGGTTTAAGCATTTCCTGCCTGTTTAACACTACGTAATTTTTTTTGTCGTTTTGCACATTTGAAGAGACCCTAAAGTGGAAACTCCCTAAAAGTGACACAATTTTGGAAACTACAACCCTTAAGGAAGTTATCAAGGGGTGTTATTAGCACTTTGACCCCACAAGCGATTCATAGAATTTAGAAACACTTCGCTGCAAAAATAAACATTTCATTTATTCTGATAAAATGTTGCTTTAGCCCCAATTTTTTTATTTTTACAAGGGGTAACAGGAGAAAAAGCACCACACAATTTGCTACTCATTTTTTACTGAATATTTAAACTCCCCATTGTGTTCAGAAACTGCTATATGAGCACATGGTATGGCTCAGAAGGGAAGGAGTGCCATATGGATTTTGGAGCGCAGATCTTGCTAGAATAGTTTTTGGGTGCCATGTCATATTTGAAGACAAACTGAGGTATGCCTACACTGGAAACCTCCATAAAGGGACAATATTTTGGAAAATTAACTCTTTAAAGACTTTATCTAGGGGTATAGTGATTTGTATTAACCCATAGCTGTTATATGGAATATTTTAAAATTGGGATATGAAATTACATTTTATTTCAATTATATGCAGTTTAAACCTCAAATGTTTCATTTTCACAAGGGGTAATAGGAGAAAAAAACACCCAAATTTTGTTCCACGAGTACGAGAATGCACCTTATGTGGTCGTAAAATGCTGTTTGACCCTACATGTGTTTTGGAAAAATTATTGTACGGCAGATGGTGCAAAGTGAACATTTCAATGTTTCCACAGGTATGCCAATTCAGTGCCTAATATGTTTAGCCCAGAATATGGCCGTGTGTACACTCAGCCCTCTTATTATTATGCTGTGCTTCCTGTTTTTTTAAATACCATACATATGGCCCTAATCATTTGCCAGGCTATACTACAGGGCTCAGGAGTATAAGATCCCCATGCTCATTTGAGGCCCTGTTTGGTGATTTATGCAGCTTGTGCTAACATTTGTAGAGGCTCTAGGGTGAAATAAAAAAAATAATTCCCAGGAAATGACCTCATTTTAGAAACTCCACTCCAAGGGGTATAGTGAGCATTTTGTTCCCCAAAAATGCTCACTATAACATGGTAAAAATGAATGCACAGCAGAATTTTTCCACAGATATGCCATTTCATTGACCAATGTGTTGCGCCCATTATGTGCCAGTGTGAAAAAAAAGTCCTTGTATTTTTATGCTGTATTTCAAGAGACACCCATTCTTGCACAACCCCTTTCAGGAATATGGCAGGAAGAAGAAGTTAAGCAGATGAGGTAAGATGCTCCTAGGGTCAGGGTCATACATAAATAGCAGTTACTGACTGAGCTTTTACACTGATGCAGTGCATTAGGTGGGGGAGGGGAGTACCTTCTGGCTCCAACTCCTTTGGTGGTGACCAGGGCCCAGGTAACCACAGGAGGCAATAAAGAGAGATCCCCAAATAGGAGTTAGCATCCATCTTCCATCTCTTCCTAAGTAGTGTGTCTGGGAACCTTCATTAGTACATGGCTCTTCTGCTGCAACTGCACTTAAATGGGTTTTCTGGATATAATGACTAGTGTTGAGCAAAGCGAAGCATCTAAAGTGTAATTTGGTCTTAATTTTAGGAAAAAATTTATTCTAAATTAAGCAGAATTTTCTCACACTTTGTGGTAACGAATCAATTTTCCTAAAATAGCGGCTGGAGTTGGCAGTCCGATCATCTCTTGATTAAAAAAATCATGCCAAAGGACCTGCTCTAAACATGATGACGCCACTGTGCATTCCCAGTGTGATCACGTATTGACGTTGTCACTGGGGTAACTGCCTTTGCACAAACAAGTAGATGAGGCGAGTGCTTTTTTTTTTAAAGGTAACCTGTCATCAACTTTATGCTGACCTCACTGAGGTCAGCATAAATTAGTGACAGAAATGCAGATTTCAGCAGTGTGTCACTCATGAGCTAAAAGTAAGTGGTTGCCAAGAACCAGCATCATAATTATTGCAGCACAGGCCTTGAAAAGAGTCAAATCTACCTGAGAAGAGTCATGGTTATTCATAATCTCCTTCTCTCCCTGCCCATCTGCTGATGATTGCCTGTTCTCTCCTAGAGAGAAAGGGAGACAACTAGGTAGAAACCTGTCAATCATTAGCAGGTGGGCAAGGAGAGCAAGAATTCATGAATAACCATGACATGGGAATGTCTTGCTGGACGTGCCCACAGCAGCCAGAGCACCTTAAGCTCTACTGGCCATGGAGTCTAAAGCATAAAGCCTCAGGAGCCCGGAGGAAAGTTTCCTGGCATAATCTAGAGTCAGACTACAGACAAGAAGTGCAGCCTACAGAAGGAGCTGTTATACAGCCAGTCTGTCAGTACAGCAGAGTCAGAGGGAAACAGAGATATAGCAGAGTTGAGTTTGCCTGCCAGTTTCATGCTAAAGCCTGCGGAAACCAAGACAAAGCCTGAAAACTGTTTGGAGAAACGTTTATTCGAGTAAAGCTGCCATTGAACTTCCTCTCAAGGTCTGGACTCAAGTTATTTCTTCAAATCCCTCAATTATTCCTTCTATTTATTGCTTCGGAGCCAAAGCCTGGGTCCAGCCATATCCAGGTAGGAGCACCGTGACACACATAAAGAGACATTTTAGGCCGCAACATGCCACTCAGCATTTCCTACACCTGCGACGCGATATATAGAGGGCCCTGGGGTTCGGCCGCCCGTTGCAAAGTTTTGCATCACGAACAGGATTTAATTGCGTGCCTCTAAGCTACAGGCCTACAGAATTGTCAGAGAACCCCTTAAATCACTTTACTACGTTTATTGCGGAGCGACAGTTGCAGGATTGTGTGTGCCAGCTACCGAGGGCTTAATCCGCCATCTTTGCCAGTGATGGCGTATGTTCTTCTTGTACCTCAAGACCGGGAAAACAGGGGACCGCCTAACCCAAGCTCTGGAAGTGACAGCCCTGCCCACCGGGAACTGCCCAGTGCAACTGCAGGACGTGAAGACTCTAGTGATTAGAACTGTATGCTGAACTAGTTATACGTGTTTACTGACAGTTCCTCCAAATTGCGACCAAATTTCATAAAAGCATCCAAACTGCTCAAAGCAATTGTATAGACCAAACTTCAAACCAAGTAGAGCAAGTAGAACTATTGGTTAAACTTCAGATATCCCTTTCAGAGAGATCATAAAGTACTTAATTAACTTAAAGTGAGCGTAAAGATACTGAAGAGAGAGATACATCCACCATTGTATGTTGAATGACAAGATTGAACAGTTGAACCGCCATTTTGTGATACTTTGTTCAAAATGTGTTTTGTACATGGACTATCTGCAGCGGAGGAAGCAGTGGTATATATGAAGAAAAGTTAAAGTTAATAAAGAGGTTATTTCAAGCATTTGGTGTGCTCTTTAAACCTACTTCTTCCATAGAAAGGCGCTAGAAGAGTTACAGAGTAATAGACAGTCTGGTGAGACTAAACGGTCAGAGATATCAAAATTCTTCTAATGACACAGTGCAAAAGGCACTTCATAGAGCTGCGTCTGCCACAGCCCCTACCTGCCCCAGGCCCGCCATAGTCTGTAAAACGGGGGACCACCGCCACCAACTTTCCAGCTGGGTTACCTGGCGACCACCGACCTTCTATTACAACCCGATGGTGGTTAACTAAGAGCTCCCATGGAAAATGGCGTCCGCTGCAGCAAGAGGTTCCCGGGCTGTGTCGCCCCCATTGGAGATTCCCTAGCCACAGCCTTTACAGACAGAAATTTTGAGTCTCCCTGCCCTGGCAGGAGAGTCTGGCACTCTACAGAGAGAAGTGGCTGCGGCTATTGCCGGTGTGACCAGCCGGTCACTACTAGATGCCTCCACTAGAGAGCAGTGGAGCTCAGCCACTTCAGGAAGTCTTGTGTACAAGAGGCAGGAGTTCCCTCTTATGTCCTTTAGTAGATGCAGCAGCAAGGAGGACTTCAGATACCTCCTCTAAGGAGCTACTTTCTTAAAGATCAAAAGAAAGAAAATCATGGACTGACCAGAGCCACATCTTGGACTACTCCTGAAGGGTGAGAACTAGTTGGCCCCTTTTTGTTTTTGTTGCCCTGTGTTGGTCCTCACCCAGATGGTCATGTTTTGTAAGGACTCCGCCTATCTTCAGTGACTTTATGTACCAAGTTGCACCTAACAGCACCAATTCCTTTTTTCCCCCTTCTCAGGTTAAGTGGGAGCCCCTTTTGCTTAAAGGGTTCTCATTACAATTGCTGCTGTTTTATATACCCTTGTGGATTACAAATAATGACATTACTACCTCATGTGGATTACAGGTGACGTTTGCACCATTTGTTCCAGTTTGGTGCACTTGACAAGCCAGCACTTAAGGAAAAGACTCTAATGTGAATTTGATTGCATTATATACAGAGATAAGCGAATCAAAGCTGACAAAGTGGAATTCGATCCGAATTTCTGGAAAAATTTTATTCGCACCAAATGCGAATTTCCTCGCTCTTCGTGGTGACGAATCACATTTTTTCCTAAAATGGCTGCGACGACATGGGGCAAGGAACTCTGGGAAGGTGGGATCACCCATACTGACATGCATGCAGCCAATCAGTAGCCAGGCAGCCCTGTGATGTCACAGCCCTATAAATACGGCGGCCATCTTAGATTCTGCCATTCACCAGCGTGCTTAGTGCAGGGAGAGACATGTCTGCAGACGCTAGGGACAGTGATAGGAAGTCTATAGTGACGGAAAAAAAAGTGTGTGGAGACGAGTAAGTAGCCGCCTTACAAATCTGATCAATGGAGGCACCTCTCCTTTCTGCCCAGGAAGATGCCACTGTCTGTGTTGAATGGGCTTTCAGATTTTCCAGGGGAGATAAACCTGCAGAAACATAAGCAGCAGATATACCCTGCCTGATCCATCTAGAGATGGTATCTCCCCTCACCTTGTCCCCTTTATTTGGCCCTGACACATAAATAAAGAGTCTATCAGGTTTCCTGAAGTCTTTAGTTCTGTTTATGTACTCCAGAACACATCTGTGTACATCCAACATATCAAATCTCCTTTCTCTGTCAGAAGAGGGATTTGCACAGAAAGAGGGCAGCACAACCTCTTGGGACATATGGAAGGTGTCGACTACTTTGGGTAGAAATGCTTGATCCGTCTTAAGGATAATTCTGTCCTCTAGAAACTGGGTATAGGGCTCCCTTATGGACAAGACTGCCAACTTCCTTACCCTACATGCTGATGTTATTGCAACTAACAGGGCAGTTTTCTGAGCTAACACTTTGAGGGGTATATAAGATAAGGGCTCAAAGGGACCTATACATAAGGACTGGAGAACCACTGAAAGGTCCCAAGATAGAGAACGTATTGCCACGGATAGCTGCAGTCTCTTGGCAGACTTAAGGAATCTGATGATCCAGGGATCATCAGCAATCTTCTGGCCAAACAATACCCCTAAGGCTGACACATGAACTTTGAGTGTGGCCCCTTTCAACCCCTTTTCCAGACCTTTCTGCAGAAACTCCAAGATGTCCGCCATGTTAGGTCTGTCTAGGTCAAGGGAAGCAAGATTTATCATAGAAAATAATTTTTTTAAAATTCTAAAGTAAATTTTAGATGTAACATCTTTCCTACTGGCTTGTAAGGTGGAGATGACAGCCTCAGGCAACCCTTTAGCCCTTAAAGTCAACATCTCAAAAGCCAAGCAGTCAAATGGAGATTTCATAACTCTGGATGATATATTGGGCCCTGCATGTGTAGATTAGGAAACTCCAAAAGGACCCAGGGATTCAAGCTACATTTGGCCTAATCAAGGGAGGACCAGATACAGGGGTGAAATAGTCAATGTAATCAAATACTCAATAAATCCAGTAGGAAAGAGACATTAAAAGTTCAATGCAGACATACCAGGGGATGAGAAGGAAAGATGAGGGGTGTGGACAATATCAGACTCTGGAAAAGTTGGGTGCAGCAGTTAGGTTAAATACAGAAATACCAGGGAATGAGAAGGAAAGATGAGGGGTGTGGACAATATTAGACTCCAGAAAAGTTAGGTGCAGCAGTTAGGTTCAATGCAGAGATACCAGGGGATAAGAAGGAAAGATTAGGGGTGTGGACAATATCAAACTCTGGAAAAGTTTTGTGCAGCAGTTAGGTTTAATGCAGACATACCTGGAAAGGAGAGAATTGGGTGATGGTCAGTAGACAGTGATGAGAAAGTGGATTCCATATCCATAATATTACATCCTCGTATAATTTGGTATGTGCACTTAAAGAGTTGCACTTGAAAGATGTTGCATTGAAAAGACCAAGAGTCTAGAGTCAGACTACAGAGAAGAAGTGCAGCCTACGGAAGCAGTTATGCAGCCAGCCTGTCAGTACAGCAGTACAGCAGAGTCAGAGAGAAACAGAGATATAGCAGAGTTGTGTTTGCCTGCCAGTTTCATGATAAAACCTGCTGGAACCAAGACAAAGCCTGAAAACTGTTTGGAGAAACGTTTATTCAAGTAAAGCTGCCATTGAACTTCATCTCAAGGTCAGGTAGGAGCACCGTGACACACATACAGAGACAATTTAGGCCGCAGCATAGCACTCGGCATTTCCTACACCTGGGACGCGATATATAGAGGGCCCTGGGGCGCGGCCGCCTGTTGCAAAGTCACTGGTGCTCACAGTAGCACCGCTGCCTTCTCTCTGCTCACCATGCACGGTCCCGTACATTGTATAGCGAATGTTCTTGGTATTGCAGCTCATTTACTTTGATGGGGCTGAGCTGCGCCTAGTCTATGCGGCCAATGAATGTGATATCAGATGGTCTAGGCCAGGGATGAGCAAACTGTGGCTCTCCAGCTGTTGTAAAACTACAATTCCCACCATGCCATGCTGTAGGCTGATAGCTGTAAGCAGTCTTTGCATGCTGGGAGTTGTAGTTTTGCAACAGCTGTAGAGCCGCAGATTGCCCATCCCTGCCCTAGACAAAGCTGTGAGAAGGCCACAGCGCTACTGCAAGGATAGGCCACCAGCTTTAAAATCTCAAATCCCCTTTTATGTCCATATTCAGCATCAGGACCAGACAGCATGTTGTTTAAGTGCTTACATCAGAACTCTTGCTGAGCTGCCCTGCAGCAGTAACTAGAGCTGTTACTGCTGTACCCGCACTTGTCTAATAAATACCCCCCTTTTTTCTGCATTACTCACTTTGTGCTTTATTCACTCTGCTTTGTGCTTTATTCACATCAGTACAGGTCAGTACTACTCTGTATTGTCCTCCTAGGGCTGCTTCTGAGGGAAGGTTAGGAAACAGATTCTCCTCTACTTTCTGTGAGCAGTGAATAGTTGCTAGCCTCCACCCACTAGCTGTAGGAGAACTGGAAATTAGAGACACAACATGTAGGGGGGAAACTGCTAAAAAATACCAAATACAAGTGATATAATGACCAGAAATAGTGTTATTCCTCACGTACACACAGTGCATATTGATTAATGCAAAGTTTGTGAAAAGTTAGGTACACTTTCAGGCTCATTTTACTATGGGTTCTTCCTCCCAAAATGTAGCAACAAACTGAAATGAAGAGGGTTATACTTGTTTTTATATACAGTATGTTTCTTTACATATTACATTACATTTTTTACAACAGGGCATATGGAATGGGTCCATTTATGAGCCAACCTCTTTAATTTGGTTGTCCTGACATTAACATTCCTGACTCACCTGGAAACCTTGAAGTGACACTTGCATCAGAAAAAAAAGTATATTTTTTGGCTATTTTTTAAATTTTGCTAGTACTACACAAATATTATCCTTCTGTAGCAGAGAAATAAAGGAGTATATTAGAAAACTGTCATCAAAAAGCCCTACCCACCACTTTTCCAAAAAGTGAGTGGAGTGGGGTAGGGTAGGGAGTAGGAAGTGCACGGGGGGTGCTCATTTATAATAATCTACACTAGGAAACAGGTCTAGATTAAGGCTGAAATGTACACCAGCTCCCTTGGTGTGTATTTCCATTTTGGCTTACGGCCTGCACAGGTGTGCCACAATTACTAAGAGAGGTGTGCCTCTTAATACTGTAGTGCATCTGATGCAAGTGGGGACAGATTAAGACTGACATGTAATATGCCGGTCTTAATACATTTTCCCCAAAGTTCTCATTGGGAGAGCAGAGTAATCTCCATGTACAACTCTGCAACACAGAGAACAGTATTTCTGCCAGGATAATCTTCATTAGAATAAAATGTGGAGGATTGGAATGACAGGCTTAGATAAACATGCAAACAGAGCAGCACTGTATTGATTAGTATAATGTGAGAATCCTGACCAGCCATGTTACAGGGATAGGATAGGTAGATGTGGTGCTCTAATTGAGTCACTAACCCCAGTCCTCGCCGGTCTGACTGATCATCTGACAAAGAGTGCTACGTGACTGCTAAGCTAAAGTTCTACACAGAGGGGGTGTTTAAGAATCTGGACATGAACTAGTGACTTCAAAAATGTATATCCAAAAACGTATTCATTCATTTTTCATAAAAATACATAGAATGGTCACATATATAGTTAATAATTGTTTATAATTAGAGATAACGAAGTGGAATTCGATCCGAATTTCAGGAAAAATTCGATTTGCACCAAATTCGAATTTCCTCACGATTCGTGGTAACGAATCGCATTTTTCCTAAAATGGCTGCTGCACGTGTTAGGACATGGAGCAAGGAACTTTGGAAATGCCATGCATGCAGCCAATAAGCATCCAGCCCGCCCTGTGATGTCACAGCCCTATATTATAGCCTCAGCCATCTAGGATTCAGCCATTTTCCAGTGTACTTAATGCAGAGAGAGACGTCAGCAGGCTCTAGGGACAGTGCGAGAAAATACTTTAAAACTTTTATTTGCTGTATAGAAGTTCAGGGAAAGGATATGGAGGAATCATTCCACAGTATCGAAGCAGAACAAGGTTCAGTAGGTGATTTTACAGCCTGGGTAATAGGAACAATTTTATTACAACTTGCTGCACTGACTGTGGATCCAAATTGCCATTATACAGCTCTGCAATTCTAGCAAACCGTTCTTGTTAGGGTACTTTCACACTAGCGGCAAGGAACTCTGGCAGGTTGTTCTGGCAGGTGAACAGCCTGTCGGATCCGTGCTGCCGCTAGTGCACGCATGCCCCCGGACTACTACCGCTCCGGCCCTATTGACTATGAGTACATGTCGTACTTTTATTCTGGCCACCTCTCGGCATGTTTTCTGTGCTGCCGCCGGAACTCCGGCCCTCCCTCATCATATTCAATGGGGCCAGAGTGGAAGTCCAGGGGCATGCGTGCACTAGCAGCAGCACGGATCTGACAGGCTGTTCACCTGCAGGAACAGCCTGCCGGAGTTCCTTGTCGCTAGTGTGAAACTAGCCTTATTTGGGTGCAAGTGCTGTTTGATACAGCCATTAATAGGGTTTATTACAGGCATCCTCAAACTGCAGCCCTCCAGCTGTTGCAAAACTACAACTCCCAGCATGCCCAAACAGCCTACAGGTATCAGCCTACAGCAGGGCATTGTGGGAGTTGTAGTTTTACAACATCTGGAGGGCCGCAGTTTGAGGATGCCTGGTTTATTACAAGGAAATATTTCTTATTTGCCCTTGTATGGTGCAGTTATTAGTGATGTCGCGAACATAAAATTTTCCGTTCGCGAACAGCGAACGCGAACTTCCGCAAATGTTCGCGAACATGCGAACATTGCGAACCGCCATAGACTTTAATAGACAGGCGAATTTTAAAAACCAAAGGGACTCCTTCTGGCCACAATAGTGATGGAAAAGTTGTTTCAAGGGGACTAACACCTGGACTGGGGCATGCCGGAGGGGGATCCATGGCAAAACTCCCATGGAAAAATACCTAGTTGACGCAGAGTGTGGAAGTTGTAATCGCAATGCGATTAATACAGGTTATATTAATCGCATTGCGAATTCAACTTAGAGCTGGGTTCTAATGGTTGTATTGCTAGAAATTCTAGCAATACAACCACTAGGAACCGAGCTCTAAGTTAAATTCGCAATGCGATTAATATAACCTGTATTAATCGCATTGGGATTACAACTTAGATTCAGCCTTAATGGTTGTATTGTTAGAATACAACGAAGATTGAGAATATAGCGCTAAATTCTCAATCTTCGTTATATTCTAGCAATACAACCATTAGGAACCCAGCTCTAAGTTGAATTCGCAATGCGATTAATACAGGTTATATTAATCGCATTGCGATTACAACTACTAACACTGCAGCTTCAGAATGAATCTAAGATGGATGCTGTCCTTGCTTTTTGATAGGAGGTGGGAGACTAATGTACTAGCCCTAAAAGGGCTTTTTGCGGTACTGTCAGGACGCTGTCCTTACAGCAGAGATCTGATGAGTTTTTCAGGACTGGAGTGGACACTGAATACACTAGCCTAGCTATCGATTTCCCTATTAAATCAGCAGCAGTTACACTGTCCCTCCTCTCACTAAGACTGCAAATTCGAATGAATCTAAAATGGATGCTGTCCAGGAGATGGGAGGGTCTGGGAGGGAGGGTATGATAATTGGCTGGAATGCGTCTGCTGACTGTGATGTAGAGGGTCAAAGTTTACTCAATGATAGGGGTGGACCTAACATTGCATATGTTCGCTCGCCGCGACGAACGCGCACAAGCTATGTTCGTCGGGAACTATTCGCCAGTGAATAGTTTGGGACATCTTATTTGTGAATTCAACTTAGAGATGGGTTCTAATGGTTGTTAGAATATAACGAAGATTGAGATTTAGCTATATTCTCAATCTTCGTTATATTCTAGCAATACAACAACCATTAGGAACTCAGATCTAAGTTGAATTCTCAATGCGATTAATATAACCTGCATTAATCGCATTGCGAATTCAACTTAGAGCTGAGTTCCTAATGGTTGTTGTATTGCTAGAATATACGTTATATTCTAGCAATACAACCATTAGGAACTCAGCTCTAAGTTGTAATCGCAATGCGAATAATACTTACAATTATTAATCGCTTGCGAATCCATTTGATGCCTCTATTTGATTGTATATGACGGTTGACTATGACTACGACCAACGTTCTGCTGCCTCCAAAGCAAGATATCTGAACTCCCAGGCTATTGGGCCATTTGATGAAACGCATTCGATTGCTTATAATTTTTTCATTTTCTAGTTTATTTTTTGTGTATTTTGCCACATTTGGTTGCATATTTACATTTGGTATAGGCAAATCTGGTAGTCTAGATCATGTGTCTATACCAAAACCTAGGATCATTGTTTGACAGCATATTTTCTAAGCCATGTAGCTGAATATAGATTTGGGCAGAGTAATGATCTAGACTACCAT
The DNA here is from genome assembly GCA_033119425.1 of Bufotes viridis. NCBI lineage: Eukaryota > Metazoa > Chordata > Amphibia > Anura > Bufonidae > Bufotes > Bufotes viridis. The sequence goes on from CM065593.1 coordinate 235,299,369, forward strand.
ATTTGCCTATACCAAATGTAAATATGCAACCAAATGTGGCAAAATACACAAAAAAATAAACTAGAAAATGAAAAATTATAAAAACGCAGATGCGTTTTGATGCGTTTTCTATCAAAAACGCCCAAATGGCCCCTGGGGGTTCAGATATCTTGCTTTGGAGGCAGCAGAACGTTGGTGGTAGTCATAGTCAACCGTCATATACAATCAAATAGAGGCATTAAATGGATTCGCAAAGCGATTAATAATTGTAGGTATTATTCGCGATTATGACATAACTTAGAGCTGAGTTCCTAATGGTTGTATTGCTAGAATATAAAGAAGATTGAGAATATTATAGCGCTATATTCTCAACTGTTATATTCTAGCAATACAACCGTTAGGAACTCAGCTCTAAGTTGAATTCAGCAATGCGATTAATGCAGGTTATATTAATCGCATTGAGAATTAACTTAGATCTGAGTTCCTAATGGTTGTTGTATTGCTAGAATATAACTAAGATTGAGAATATAGTGCTATATTTGTAATCTTCGTTATATTCTAGCAATACAACTATTAGGAACTCAGATCTAAGTTGTAATCGCAATGCGAATAATACAGGTTATATTAATCGCATTGCGATTTACAATTATTATTACTGCAGCTTCAGAATGAATGTAAGATGGATCCTATCCTTGTGTTTAGATAGGAGGTGGGAGGGTCTGGGAGGGAGGGTATGCTGATTGGCTGGAATGTGTCTGCTGACTGTGAGGTACAGGGTTAAAGTTTGCTCAATAATAAAGTATAGGGGCGAACGCGAACATCGAATATGTTCGCCCGCCGCGGCGGACGCGAACAAGCTATGTTCGCCGGGAACTGTTCGCCGGCGAATAGTTCGGGCCATCTCTAGCAGTTATATGTTCTAAAGCATTTTTTAGCTTGTACTAGTGGGAAAAAAAGGGCTTATTAGCCATTGTGTGGTGAAGTGAGAAAATCACAGCCCTTTTTGGCGTGTATTAGTGGCAACAAAATATATATTATTTGCCGTTCATCGGTGCAGTTATGTGTTCTAAGGCCCTTTTTGGAGTGTATTAGTGGCAAAAAATATATATATTATTTGGCGTTCAACGGTGCATTTACATGTTCTAAAGCCCCTTTTCGCATGTATTAGTGGCAAAAAAAAAAGTATTTGCGATTGTGTGGTGAAGTGAGAAAATTACAGCCCTTTTTGGCGTTTATTAGTAGCAAAAAAATATATATTTGCTGTTCAGGGGTGCAGTTATATGTTCTAAAGCCCTTTTTGGCGAGTATAAGTGGCAAAAAAATATATATTTGCCCTTCAGCGGTGCAGTTATATGTTCTAAAACCCTTTTTGGCATGTATTAGTGGCAAAGAAATATATATTTGCTGTTCAGCAGTGCAGTTAAATGTTCTAAAGCCTTTTGTGGCGTGTATAAGTGGAAAAAAACAAAGGCCTATTTGCCGTTCAGCGATGCAGTTATATGTTCTAAAGCCCTCTTTGGCGTGTATCAGTGCAAAAAAAGGGGCCTTTTAGCCGTTGTGTGGTGAAGTGAGAAAATTACAGAATTTTTTGGGTTGTTTTAATTTCGTTTATTTATTTATTTATTTGATCTAACAGTAAGGCCCCTTGCACACGACAGTATTTTGCGGACCGTATACTGGCCGTTTTTTCAGTTCAGTATACTGACAGTATACTGAACCATTCACTTCAATGGGTCTGCAAAAAATACTGAAGTTTCTCCGTATGCCCTTCGTTTCCGTTTTTCCGTTTTTTCTGTTCCATTTAAATATAGACCATGTCCTATTCTTGTACGCAAATCACGTTCAGTGGCTCCATTCAAGTCAATGGGTCCGCAAAAAAACGGAAAGCATACGGAAGTGCATCCGTATGTCTTCCGTATCCGTTCTGTTTTTTGCGGAACCATCTATTGAACATTTTAAGACCAGCCCAATTTTTATTATGGAATTAATGTATACTGTATATGCCAAACGGAAAAACGGAACGGAACAACGGAACCGAAACAGAAACAAAACAGAAACAAAAAACTGAACCACGGATCCGAAAAAAAACGGACCGCAAAACACTGAAAAAAAATAAGTTTGTGTGCAAGAGGCCTATGTCAGACAGAGAAGTGCCAGCCCCTGCACAGGGGAGTAGGAGAGACCTAAATTTTTCTAGCACAGACACAGGTCGCAGCATAGTAAGAGAACGTGGCCGCAGGAGTCGCAGCGAGAGGCCTGAGCTCCCAGTATCATCCACTGGTCATGTCTTGACCAGCAACCCAGCGGTTCTTGAGTGGTTGACTCGGTCATCCACTTTATCCCAAGTTACATCAGAGACCCCCAGCCAAGAGTCGGTGGGTTCGTCAGACACAACCCTTACTTGGCATGGCCTTGGAGCAGGCCCTGTGCCCTCACCTATCCTCAACCTGCCTCTGTCCTTTTCTGTTCCCTCAGCCAAAGAAGTATGATATGCTGTGGGCTCAGCTCCACTATACAGCGAGGACGAGCTACTAGGGGATAGTCAGCAGCTACTGGCCAGCCAAGATGTGGAGGAGACATCCGCCGTTTCTTCCAGTTGGCAGGCAAATAATGATGAGGAGAGTGGCATGGGAGGTAGTCTTGCAAGCGGTCAGGCTCCTGACCCAGAGACCGCTGAGGAGGACATCAGTGACGTGCATATAGTACTTGATGATGATGGAGTTGATTGAAAAAAATCAGGGCTGACGTGACAAGGAGTCAATATTTAAAATGCCTTTTATTAGCTCCTTAGAGAGGTAAGGATACGTATAGTTCCCAAGTTTTGCTAAAAAGTTAGGGACAGTCACATATAGAAGACAAAAAAAATAAAGATAGATTGGCGCATAGATGCTGGCACCAATGGTCTAAGTGGGGAGGGGGAATCTGTCCCTATATCGCCCTATCTACCCCTCAGCACAGAGACACCCCCTAGTGGTGGAGTTTCTCTGCCCCCGTACCTAGGTCTATAAGACCCTATAAGCCCTTTGCTAGGTGGCTACCTGGAGGGAAATGTATCCTGGCTCCACCTGTGTTAGGAAAACCCTGAAGCGTTTCTCCTCAGGCAGAGGTTCATCAGGGGGTAAAACATGCGAATACTTGGGTACAAAAAACCAAACAAATAGAAAAATGATATTACTGCCAAAATGATACTTAGCTCTAGGTAGAGTGGTCACCACGCTGGGTAAAATGCCTCAGTATGTAATAGTCCTAGAAAAGAATTACAAGATGTACTCATACGTCAACTATGCGATGTCAGATGAGACCAAAGCAGTCAATTGGACTTACTGAAACAAGGGAATCCAGGATGTATCCTAGAGCCAGGGCAGCCGAGGCTATAGTGGCCATATCTGTTATTTATATACAACAAGGGCCGCCGCCACTTTCGTGCATCCGGAACGTCACTTCCGGTTAATACTTCCGGTTTCGTGGATCGCATGTTGAAGCGCATCATATGACCTATTGCATATTTCCAGTGGTTGAGGAGCATTTTGTAACGCAGCATATAGCTGGTAATAATTTAGATGTGCTATGCGCTTACTGTGAATATTATATGCGCATCATGCAAGAACCACGTGCATTATCCATGCCATACGCACATACGAATTATTAGAGATGAAAAATCGAATCCGTTGTAAGCTTTAGAGTGGCAGACCTCGGCACAATGGTCTCCTATAGATAGAGCAGATGGTGACCTAGTACTGATTAGCCAAAGAAATCATGGGGATTGTGGCGAAACCAAACTCGCCACTGAGTTTTGGAGGGGACAGATTGCCAGCCTCTTGCCCCAGGATTATGGGCCCTCTCATCAGCCCATGCTGAACTTAAACCCCATGGCGATTTGACTGTGTTTGTGGCATCTGAGCGCTGTTTGGATATATTGAGCGCTCAGATCCAAGCCATCTGGGGATATGTTAAATGTCTGTGTGTACTGTAAAGGGTGGGACATTGTATATTGAATAATGATGTCTGTCATATTGTCCCCACGTGTGTATTGGCGATTTCCCTTTGTCCTGAGAGATAATTGAATGAGTCCTCGATTGTCTCCAGGACAGAAGACATTGTGTATTCTCCTGCCTGTGATGATTACATTAACCTGTGTAGGGTAATTGTATCACAGGCAGAGGGGAGGGATATGCTGGGGGTGTCTGTATTGTCCCATTGTGTGTGATTGGCTGCTGTATCCCGTGTCGCAGTCTTCCTTCTGGTCCCCTAGGGGAGTGTCGACCAGGTGGGAGACCTGCATAAATACCGGGCAGGTAGCCCTCAATAAAGGGGAATTCCTGTTTAACCATTAATACGGAGCCTCGTCTCGTACTTGGGGGAATTGCTACGTCAGAACGTTCTCTTGCCTGTTCCAGGAAAGGAGGACTTCGTATGGTTCCAGTTCGGTGGATTCCAGCGGTTGTGGGTTGCTGTGCTCTTCTCCAGGGGAATCGCCTGAACGGTATTAACCCTCACTATACCGGGTTATACCGTAACAGGGATATTTAATCGTTATCTAATATTCATGATTATATGACCTATATACATTACATGAATATGAACTATTTGGATATAAAGGGAGAGAGGAACCTCACCTCAAATATGGGGCCCTTTTTCGCACCGATGGACACCAGTTTTTATGCATACGGCAAAATTTTTTATGAACCTCTCATTTAAGCCGCCTGGAGAATGGGATCAGAAGCGATAAATCCATTCTGTTTCTCTTTGTAAGATCTTCCGATCCCAGTCTCCTTTTCTTGGTGACGGAGGGATAACCTCAAGGACCGAAAAACAAATTGCCTTAGGATCACCATGATGATAGCGTTATAGAAATTTCCTTACCCTGTGCTCACAAGCACGTGTAAGAAGCTCCCTTTGTGTAAGGAAAGGCCCCAATATTCCAGTAATCAGATAAGATGCTTCATGGTTGAGAGCCCTGGTGAGACTGCGCTCTCGTCCAGATCTTTTCTTTATTTACATAGACAAAAGGGATAACAATAGGAAGGGGCAGGCCCAACACCTGACCACTCCCTTCATGTACAGTACAAACATACAGGAAGTGATGACACACAACATTTCTCTCAATCACCACTAGGGGGAATCTTGTTCAGCACCGATCAGTGATCAATGCTCAACAAGGCTCACCAGGATTCTTATGTGGGCCTACTTAGAGGAACAGCGTCACCATCTCCAGCGGTTGATCAGGCGCACTGGAAATAACAAATGCACGTTCCTTTCCTTATATTGTTCTCTTAATAAATGCATCCACACCAAGCCAATAAATCCGCTCTTTGGGTGGGGGCCCTAGCTGGCGCACATACATTTCCCAAGACAACACTGCTCTGCAGCGCATAAGTCTCCCCCGGCCCACAGCCCAGTGCATAGCACATAGACTGTTTGCCAGCGGAGACCTCTTTGCCCGGCAGCTGATTGTTCTCTACATCCACAGTAAGATATCCACTCCAATGGTTTACACACTGAGAGACATAATGACAATACATGACATTAAAAACACATCCTTATAAAATGTCCACAACAGTCCCTCCTCTTTTTCATATGCAGCTAAGTGTCCCTCGATGATTCTTTTCTTCGGGGGGTGACTCAGGAGGTGGAGTTGGTCGCCGGCTGGTTTGGAATCCCCTGCATCTGGTCCATGGCTTGGTCTTTAGGGAGTCTCGTATGTTCAAGAACTCGGTCGGTCAGACATCAGGCGTATAGAAGGAATGGAAACAAAAAACCATAAGTACATGTCCTATTTCCTTTAGCCTGGATTCAATGGAAAACCATTGAACCCCCAAGACCTCGCAATCGGCGTAAGATGCAGGGACAAGCTTTATCTGATATTACCCTCTAGGATGTGCTATCAACAAATGTCTTTGTGGCCCTTGCTAGTTGAGGTGCCTTTCCCTTCCTAAAAACTAAACTAAACAAATAAACGGAAGTGATACTCCTTATTCTTTGACGTAGTTTAACAGCTTCTTGCCGTGACTGGTGTGGATCCAGTTGTCTCGTCCCTCGAACTTCAGAGAGGTTGGCGTCATCAGCAGCACCTGGAATGGCCCAAGATATCCCGGCTCTAGTCCTGTCTTTGGATGTTTCTTTAGCACGACCCAATCACATGGTTAACTACAATGAACACTGGTTATTGAGTCTGGGTCTGGGAGAGACTCCCGAACCCGGTGGTGGACATTGCGTGATAATAAAGAGCTACAGTAGAACATTCAGGCCATGGGTCAGCTGTGATTTTTACTTGCAAAAATCTGACCCAACTACTGTCAAAGAAAAGGCAGTCGTGATGGTTCTTGACATGAGAAATTTTATAGTTAATAGGTTAGAATGGTTAGTAAAAATGGTGCATCATCTCAAAGTTAGATGGAGATGATGCGGGAGGGAGGGATGAGAGAGAGAGAGAAAGAGAGATGAGAGAGAGAGAGATGAGGGAGTTTAGTTGGACGGTAGTACATGATAGTGTTAGTTCACACTGTCTGGGACTTTTGAATGCCCCGTTGCCGGAGATCGATGGATTTGTGCAGCCACAGTTCTGCTTTCTGGAGGGAACCATGGCTTTGGAGTCTAGTGGGGAATTCTCGGACGAACTTTTCCCAAATCCAGACCTCAAAAGTCCCTAATTTGCCCAGCCCCAAACCAACTTCAGATTCATTTTACCAAAGAAGCAGAATTTAACATTACAAGGTCCCACAAAACTAGTTTCCAGGGAAAAGAAAAAGTCAATTTAGGTCTTAACACACAAAATTAGAAATTCTGCTGAATTCGAATAACCGATCTCTTTTAACCGTTCATACTGGGATTTAAAATCTGCTTCCTGGATCCATGACCTTGGCTGTCCATAGCTTCTATGCCTTTGCAAAGAACCATGTCTTGGACCATTACCCCACCTTGCTGAATAAACCACCTTACTTCTGGGTTTGGTTCTGGGGTACTTAACATACCTCTGTCTGTTGCCATTAGTTACCGCACAGTACCTTGCAATGTGCCCATAATCCCCTGCATGCAAAACAACGAATATCCTGTCTCCCTGCACAAAACCTTCTCTGGGCACATGGTGACCTGCCTTGCTGAACAACAATAATCATCCTAGCATGACTAGATCCCACACTACTATCTGTATTGAGTCCACTTACCACAGATTTACCTGAAGAATCTTCTGCCACTGTATTAACACTTCCAACTCCAGGGTCAGACAAATTGTCCATCTCCACCCCTGAGTTGGATCCACTATGTGACCCAGTGTCCTCAGACTTCTCCATACTTACACCCCATACATTCTCTCTAACCACAGAAACATTACTCTCTAACGGTTCTTTCAATGCCTCTGGCTGCGCTAAGCACTGAGAACGTTCATCTTCTGTCCTCCTGCAGAGAGTAGACAATTCCCTTACAGCACACTGTGCATGCGTCAGGCTCTGAGACAACTGTTCATTCTCCCTACGTAGCTCAGTATTACACCTCACAGTACATTCATAATTAGCGCTAGCTTCAGCTGCCTTCTGGACAAGAGTTTTCAATTTAACAATTTCCACTTTTAAATCTTCCACTTCCCCTTCCAAGCTCAACTTCAGCCTACAAGACTCCTGATATTTATTCGCTATCCACCCAGCAGCAAATATCAGAGCATACTTGCCTTCATGTTTGCGCCATTTTCTGGTATCGATCAGGTTTGCTACACAATTCTGAGCCTGCAGCCACGGATCAGTAGATCCCTGCATAGCTTGAACAATGGCCTCTGTGTTTTTCACCTTTGCTACTTCTTTAAAAATTCCTTCCATGATATACGTACAATTGTTACTTCAAAAATATACTACAAAAATATACTGCTATCGATCTCTGACTTGTCTCAATACTTCTAGCACAGAACTACAAATCAAAGTCAAACTGTACCATAGAAAGGTTACAGAAAGAGAAAATAACTATTCTGGACAAAACTGACATTTGAGGCAAAAACAAACAAATTGCTTTCCATAGACACCAAAACTAAAATGTGAACCAGCTTAAACTAAAATGAATTCCTTGGTAAAAACTGCAGCACTAAACTAACCAAGTTGTCTGCCAAACGCACATGCTCTTCACACAAAGCAAATCAAAGATGGCCGACAAACCACATGGCATGGTCTTACACAAAGGAAATCAAAGATGGCCGACAAACCACATGCCTGGACACACAAATAAAAACAAGATGGTGTCTCCAAAATCCAGCAACCCCTAAATGCTGTCTCTCCTGTACAAACACTAAAACAGAATGCTTCCTCTACAAACCAGAATAACCTCTTACAAAATCACACTAAACATAAAAGTTACACAAAAACAGAGAAGTTACAACAAAACACAAACTACTCTATACTAGTCAGCACACACATCACAATCTGACTATACAATCTCTGTACAATCATCTCAGATCCACCAAAAACTACACAACGGAAAAGCACTTACCTTGTCCTAATAAAATGTCCACAACAATGGTCATGGACATGGTTTGCAACCGGTGTGTTATTGTGTTTAACAACATCATTTACATGTTCGCATATCCTACGTTTAGGTTCGCGGTAGGCTTTCCCAATATAGTCCTTGGGGCAAGTGCACTGACATATGTACACAACCCCCTTGGATTTACATGTAATAAAGTCTTTTATGGGAAAAGTGAGTCTAGTAACTGAGCACATGATAGTTTTATTGGTGCAAATGAAGTTACATGCCTTACAAGACCCACACCGGAATATGCCAATGGGTTTTCTATCAAGCCAGGTACCTTCTTTTTTGGGGCCAGTATAGTGGCTATGTACTAATCTGTCATGTAGACTCCTCCCCCTGCGATATGTTATTTGTGGAAAAGGCTTGACTGCGCCTGAGAGATCCGGATCCATAGTCAGAATAGGCCAGTAATTATTTAAAATATCTCTAATCTCCCTGTTAGCCATGTCAAAAGTGGAAATGAGATGGATAGTTTTATCCTTGAAACTGTCTCTCTTTCTGGGGATTAGAAGCTCATCTCTATTCTGTGACTTAGCATGTTGAAAAGCGTCTCTCAGGGTGAGTCGTGGATACCCCCTTTGTGTTAGTCGATTACACAATTTTTTGGATCCAACGTGAAAATTCTTTACCGTGGAACAATTTCTACGCATACGTAGATATTGGCCTCTAGGTATGACTTTTTTTTACAGCCAAAGGATGGTGACTTTTCCAGTGAAGAATGCTGTTGGTGGCAGTTTATTTTCTAAACACAGATGTACTGAGGCTACCATTGCATTTCCTCACATCAACATCAAGGAACATTATTTGTTCTGAGTAGATCTCAGAGGAAAATCCCAGGCCAATGTCATTGTGATTTATTTCATAAACTAATTTATTAAAGTCCTCAACACTACTGTTCCATATCAAGAATATGTCGTCAATATATCTGATCCAGAAAACAATGTGGTTATCCCACCATGTATTCAGATCGGTAAAGACATATTGGTCTTCCCCCCAGCCCAGGATGATGTAGCTGATTGCACTTGGGAGCCGGGTGAATTAGCTGCATCACCCAGTGGCACGCACCCGATTTTAGGCAGTCAAGGCTCCACCACCTCAGCTGAAGGGAGCTGTCTGTCCTTCCCATCATCTTCTGGCCCTGATGCTCCTGCTCCTCCTAATCCTCGTCCGTCATTCCATCAGCAATCGATCACCGAAGCAATTGCCAAGAGACAACAGCATGCGTCCACTCATCCAAAGGCGCAGAAGCTTAATGTGCCACTGGCCAAGTTGCTGGTGTTGCAGTCCCTCCCTTTCCAAGTTGTTGACTCTGCACCTTTCAGAGAACTGATGGCTTGTGCCGAGCCGAGGTGGAGAGTCCCAAGCCATCATTTCTTTGCCAAAAAGGCAGTACCAGCTCTGCACACGTACGTAGAACAGAAGGTGAGCCTGTCCTTGAGCCTGTCGGTATCTGCCAAAGTGCACGGCAGCACCGACGTGGGGAGCTATAATTACGGTAAGGGACAATACATGTCCTTTACGTCTCACTGGCTGAATGTGGTTCCTGTACAGCCACACCAGCAACTTGGCCAGATTACTCCACTTCCTCCTCCACGTTCTCACACCGTTGGTCCTGTGACAATGTCCACCTCTGCCTCCTTATCCTCCACCGTGTCCTCAGCATCCACTGCAGGGACAATTCACAGTGCCCCTCCAGCATGCCACATGTGCAGGGCATGGCAGAGTCACGCTTTTCTGAACCTCGTTTACCTGGGCGAACTGAGTCACACAGGGGAGGAACTGCTCCGTGTCCTTCATCAAGAAATCGAATACTGGCTTTCTTCATGACAACTGAAAATCGGAACCATGGTGACCGACAACGGGAAGAACATGGTGTCGGCACACATGTTCAATCTGGTTGTCAAGCAGTTCCGGATATCTTCCACCCATCTGCAAGACATCCTAAAAATGGCCAGGAAACTTTTCATGCACTTCAGCCACTCGTACACCACAAAGCACACCCTCCGTGAGCTACAGCGGCAAAGCGGCATCCCCCAACATTGCCTGATATGCAACGTTTCCACCCATTGGAATTCCACCCTACATATGTTGGAACGACTATACAACCAGAGAAAGGCCATAAACGATTTCTTGATGATCCAAGAGGACAGGAGTACTCCAATGTGTGACACCTGCAGTTTGCTTAGGCCCTTTGAGGAGGGCCATGTTATTTGTCAGTCGCCAGGACTACGGGATGAACAACGTCATTCCACTGCTTTTCGTGGTTTTTTCTACACAGGTAGCAGGAGAGGAAGAGCAGGAACAGCCAAAGGAGCTACAGGGTGATGAGGAAGACGAGGCAGAGGACCCAGACACACCGTGGCAGTATGCAGTGGAGATGGAGGCAGGGAGTCCCTCCGAGTCACTTGCACAAATGGCTGATGCATGCTCACTTGCTTGCGTAGTGACAGCGGAATTGTCACCATTCGGCAGAGGGATGCCTTCTGGCTCTCCACCTTGTTGGACCCTCGCTACCGGTCCAAAATGGGGGCCTTTTTTACATCTGCTGATAGGGAGGATAAACTGAACTACTATAGAGACATCCTATGTAGTCAGTTGGCCGCTGCCTATTTGCGCCATCGTCCATTCTCTCACAGGTCTGACAGGGGGGCCCTCTGCGCTCACGTTTCCTCTGCCATGGCTGCTGTGTCAGGGTGAGGGGATAGGAGCAGCTCCAGCTCCATCAGCAGCAACTTGAGTCTAGAGTCGCTGATGAGCAGCTTTCTTCATTTGCCTAGTGGAGAAACTAATCACCAGCAGCAGCTATTACTGGAGCTAAACCAGCAGGTGGTGGCGTACTTGGAATGCACCCTGCCACCCCACATTAAATATCGGCTGGACTACTGGGCAGCCAAACTGGATTTGTGGCCGCAACTGGCCGAGTTTACCCTGGAAAAGCTGTCCTGCCCAACCACTAGTGTGGCATCATAGCGTGTATTTAGTGCAGCGGGGGCCATAGTTACCCCAAGAAGAACTCGTCTGTCCACCCAAAATGTGGAGAAAGTGACCTTTGTCAAGATGAATCAGGTGTGGATCAGCCAGGATTTTCACCCCCCAATGCCTGATTTATCAGACTAGATCATCCATAGTGCCATAACACTTTCACAAGAGAGACAGGTTTCTTCTGGCTACCTGCCTCAGCTACTATTTGGTGCTGCCACCCATCTGATGCCAGCCATCTGATGCCAAGTGCTCCTTCTTTCAACCACCATCTTCAGCTGGTACTGGTATTGCAAACCCCCCCCCCCCTTCCCCACTCTGTCACCGGGTGGTCACTCTGTGGTCTCCTGAAGCTGCTTCCACCTCCACACTGTGTCACCTTGCCACTATGTGGTCTACTTATGCTGCTGCCACCTCCACACTAATTCACCTTGCCACTCTGTGGTCTCCTGATGATGCTGCTGCCACCTCAGGGGCGTAGCTAAAGGCTCATGGGCCCTGGTGCAAGAGTTCAGCTTGGGCCCCCCTTCCCTCAGTGCTTTGTGTGTCTTCTTATGCGGCACAAGTGCCTTTGGGCCCCTTCAGGCTTCTGGGCCCGGTAGCGACTGCTACCTCTGCACCCCCTATAGCTACCCCCCTGTGCCACCTTTACACTGTCATTGTGCCACTCTTTGGCCTCCTGATGCTGCTGCCACCTACACATTGTCATTGTGCCACCCTGTGGCCTTCTCCTGATGCTGCTGCTGCCACCTCCACACTGTCATTGTGCCACTCTGTGGCCTCCTGATGCTGCTGCTGCCACCTACACATTGTCATTGTGCCACTTTGTAGCCTCCTCCTGATGCTGCTGCTGCCGCAACTACTACACTCTGTCATTGTGCAACTCTGTGGCCTCCTGATGCTGCTGCCACCTCCACACTGTCACTCTATCGTGCCTTTCGGCCTGGCTGACATCATCATTTATTTGACCTTCTTCTGTTCTGTCAGAAGGAAGGAAAAATGAGACACACAACGGATCTTGTCTATGTAACAGTTGTAAGGCCTGCATGACATGGTCCCTATTTTGCATCAGAATTGGCTTATGATTTGGTAGCCAAAAGCAGTGGGTACAAAACACAGAAGACATGCAAATATTCTATTCACGTGTCATCTCTGTTTTGGATCCACTCCTGTTTTTGGCTTTAGCAATACTGATGGATTACTGACCAAATGCTGACCGAGTGAAGGTGGATGATCCACAGACAGGATCCATTTTTTGGGGTTATTGTTCTCATGCATCAGAGGAAGGGCAAAATAATCAGTGACGTCAACACAAACTTCCTGCTGACACCCTGTCTACTCTGACGGGGGGGCTCTACTTGTAGAAGCGTTCAATATAACAGGTTCTGTAGACATCTATGTGGAATCTGCTGCCGACGGTGTCAAAGGAGTGCGCTTCTTCTTGATGCTAACATTGACCTGTAAGGCTGAGTTCACACTTGAGTTATTTGGTCAGTTTTGGACCCGTAACTGCCCAAATAAGTGAAGTGTGCAGTGATCCTAAGAGCGACGCCTGCCATCTGCATGTCATACTAACTCATAGTATTGTTTCACTACCACAGCAGACTCCCTATGCGTGTTACTGCAAGGCACAGTGTTCTACTCCACTATAATGGCTCTCTGCAGCCAGGAAAACCAAATTTTTTCAAAAAATTCGCCAAACCGGCCGAATCTAATTTTTGAGAAATTCGCTCATCTCTCTTTATAATGAATATGTGATTTAAAAATTGAATGATAGAAAAGGGCCCTTTAGGTATGAATTCACACATGGCAGATATGTTACAAAATTTCTATGAAAATCATGTACTTGCTGCAGAAAAAACCTGCATCAGATGAAAGCATTCAATTTTCAGTCTCAGATTTCAGTCTGAATTGTGAGTTGTAAAGCTAAGCAGGAATAAATGGGGTAGTGATCAAAATGAATTTATATGAGTGTGTCCTTGCAACTGGTCTATTTACAGAACCTGGTTGTTTCAACACAATCATTTCTGTTTGGTATTGACAGTACATATTCTCATTAAAGGGGTTGTAGGAGATAATAACAGATTGCTGGTGGTATGACCACTAGGACCAACGTGGGACTGCATAACTTTAACAGTACAGCCAGCCAGCATGGTACTATCGACCAGCCATTAGCTGCCAGGGGTGGACAAAGCTGTATGTGCTGTCTGGCCATACCTTAAATGATAACATTAGTCATCAGCATTCTCTCACCTGACTTTGCACAATAACACAATTGCCCTCTCAGTTAAGAGGAGGGGGCATGTAAACCGGAGGAGCTAAGGTGCACTCAGAGCCTGCCTCCTAGTTCTCTGAAGTTCTAATTTACATACAGACAACTGCTGGAACAGCAAAATAGATTTCAGCCATTCAGGATTTGGTCTGATTGCCAGAATAAACACTACAAGGTAGTATGTCTGGTTTGATTGAGTTGATGTTGCTGACAGCTCATCTTTAAACGGTAGTCACACAAATATACCATTTTTTTCTTTTTACATTGCTGTATCTGTGTTATATATTTTATTTATTAAAAAAATGATTCAGCCCTTGCTCTTAGCAAAACACATAACACAGTTATATAAATGACATGAGCATATATTATACTGGAGAAGGAAGTCGCCCTATTATTTTCTTCCTTGTGGGGGCTGCACATTAGAAACCTGAAGGTCTCCAGGCCTCCTAAATCATACAGTAAGTGATTTGCTGGAGCTACAATTCTGTGGATAACCAACTGGATTTGGGGATTTTCGGCCATTCTTTTTTGCAGATCCTCTCAAGCTCTGTCAGATTGAATGGGGACTGCCAGTAGACAGTTATTTTAGGTCTTTTCAGAGATGTTACATTGGTTTTAAGTCAAGGTTCTGACTGGGCCGCTTAAGAACGTTCACATCATTGTCCCTAATCCACTCTTGTATTGTCTTAGCTGTGTGCTTAGGGTTGTTGTCTTGTTAGAAGGTGAAACTTTGGCCTAGTCTCAGGTCCAGAGGACTCTGGATCAGGCTTTCATTAAGAAAATCTATGTACTTTGCTCCATTCAGCTTTCCCTCAACCCCGAACAATATCCCTTTCCCAGCCCCTGAAAAACACCACAAAGTATGATACTGCCATCAAGATGCTTCACTGTTGGGACTGTATTGGAAAGCTGATGAGCAGTGCTTGGTTTCCTCCAGACATGCTTAAAAATCAGGCGAAAAAGTTGAATCTTGATTTCGTCAGACCAGAGAATCTTCTTTCTCACAGTCTGAGAGTCCTTTGGGTACTTTTTGCAAACTCCTTGTGGATTTTCATGTGTCTTTTACTGAGGGGAGACTTCTTCCTAGTCACTCAGCCATAAAGCCCAGATTGGTGGGGTTCTGCAGTGATGGTTGACCTTGAATAGCACTCATCTGCACTCAGGATCTTTTGGAGCTAAACCAGAGTGACCTTTGGGTTCTTGGTCACCTCTCTTACCAATGCACTTCACTCCCAATTACGTAGTATATGTGGGTCTGTCACCTCTAGGAAGAGTCCTGGTTATTTCAAAACTTATTCCATTTAAGAATTATAGAGGCCACTGTGCTCTTCGGAATTTTCAGTGCAGCAGAGATTTTTTTGTGCCCTTCGCCAAATCTGTGTCTCAACACAATCATGTCTCTAAGTTCTACTAGCAGTTCTTTCCTCCTCATGATTTAGTTTACTCTGATATGCATTGTCAGCTGTGAGGCCTTATATACAGAAGGCTATATTTATCACAGGTGTTCTCCCATTAACGTGTAGAAACACCTTAAAGGTGATTTCAAGTGTCATAGCAAAGGGTCTGAATACTTATATCCATGTGAAGTTTCAGTTTTTCCTTTTTCAATAAATTCGCAAAAATTTCGGGGGGTATTATGGGGTATTGGGTGCAAATTAATGGAGGAACATTAGATTTTGTTTATTTTATCACAAGGCTGGAACATAATATTTGAAAAAAGTGAAAGGGGTCTAAAGACTTTATGCATGCATATCTTATCACAAGGCTAGAACATAATATTTGAAAAAAGTGAAAGGGGTCTAAAGACTTTCTGCATGCATATCTTATCACAAGGCTAGAACATAATATTTGAAAAAAGTGAAAGGGGTCTAAAGACTTTCTGCATGCATATCTCATTGAGATCTGCAACTACTGTCCAAGCACAAAAGGGTTACTAGCAACATAATTATTACTGTTACTCTTTAGAGTTTTGTCAGCCAAACCTGCTATTTTAGCATTAATGAGTGTCTCGCTTACAGCTATTAAAGGTGTATGAGTACCTTTACTAGTATCATGACGACTGGTTTGCTGCATCAGAAACACCATGTAAAGTTATTTTAATGAAGGCTTGATCTAGGTCTATGGGAAAAGGCATATTGCACAAGCTCGCATTGTTCATTCAGTAAAGGACATATGGCTAACCTGAGCTGGACTACAGCGATGCTTATAGAAGTCATAGGTATTATTTCTAATTATGTCCTCAACATTGATCTGTGGACAACCAAGAATTAAATAAGTCTAAATCAATTTGACAAATCTATGCATTTATAAACTCATCTAAAACACTTGGAGATGCCAGTATAGCTGCATTAAAACTATTCGAAGGCAGCAGACAATTCCCATATGAAGCAATGCTGTCTGTCATTGCAGACGTGACAACTAGATGAGTTTCAGCAGAGCAGAGGATTCCAGCCAAGTGGTTACACATTCATTAGTCAGCATAGTTACCGAACATAGAGCTTGGATCCAGGAACTGTTTTGTCCATCTTTCCAGGCAATACATATCCAGTAGGATATATATTTGTTTCATACCTCATCCTTATACTGTATCTTAAGCCATATGCATACAGTTTTGGAATTTATTGAAGATGATAATTTTGCACTGGCACAGGGCCCGGCTTAGACAATATGTGGCCCTAGGCAAAATTTGAAGTGGGGCCCCAAATGGAAAAATTGTAAGTCATATCAAATGACAGTATACCAGAGAATTGAACTTTAAAAACCAAGGTCAAACCCTCAAGACATATCCCCCGCAAAACAAAAATAAAAATAAATAAATAAATACCGGTATATACATATATAATTGTCAAATATTACTACTATGCAAGAACCAAATATTGCCAACATAAAATGACTAAATGCTAAATAATTACATAGTTGCATACATAGTTGCATAGTTTATATGGTTGAAAAAAGACAAGGGTCCATCTAGTCCAATCGCCATACTGAAACAAACCACACAGTGCAAAGGAGAATATTACCAATGATACCACTAAAACGCAGTAAACGCTTCACAACCTCCTTTCTCCTCTCCTGAATGAAGGTTATAAAAGCCTCTTAGATAAATTCTTGAGCAACAGGAAGAGGCTGGGTAACATGGCCTGCTTAAATTGGAGGAAGGGCAGGGCTGATTCCAGATCTCTGCTGCCTGAGGTGAAAATTGAAAAGGTTTCCCCCACCACCCCCCATACCAAATTCTCAATCCAACCTCTTCACCCAGCCCTACAGCTAAAGACATATTTTGATGGACATTAAATTCTGCACTACCAAACATACAGCAGAATACAGACCACGTATCTTCCATCCAGTAATGTATCTTCTGATGTAAGGCCACTTTCACTTCTGCGTTTTTGCTTTCCGTCCTAGAGTTCCGTCCTCGGGGCTCTAGAACGGAAAAATACTGATCAGGATTATCCCAATGCATTCTGAATGGAGAGAAATCTGTTTAGGATGCATCAGGATGTCTTCCGTTCAGTATGTGAAAGTTTTTTGGACGTTGACAAAACCGCAGCATGCTGCGGATTTGCCCGCGTCCAAAAATCCGGAAGACATGCCATAACGCCGGATCCAGAATTAATGCCCATAGAAGTGCATTAATCAGGATCCAGAGTTAAGCTAAACGTCGTTCGGCGCATCGCCGGATCCGACGTTTAGCTCTGCGCATGTGCAGCAGCAGTTCCGATCGGGGCCCCAGTGTAAGCTCGGCTCCGATCGGTTACCATGGCAGCCAGGACGCTACTGAAATCTTGGCTGCCATGGTAAGTACTCCGCAGCAGTGTACTTACCTGCGCTGCGGCCTCCGCGCTCCTTCATGACGTCACAGGTCCGGGCGGCGCATTGATCTATGCACCGCGGGGACCTGTGACGACATGAAGGAGCGCCCGGTGGCCGCAGCGCAGGTAAGTACACTGCTGCAGAGTACTTACCATGGCAGCCAGGACTTCAGTAGCGTCCTGGATGCCATGGTAACCTGAAAGCATATTGAAGACTGATCAGGATCCTGATCAGTCTTCAAATCCTTTCAGGCGACTTGCGTTCTGACGGATCCGGCGGGATGGAAGTACCTGCCGGATCCTAGAACGCAAGTGTGAAAGAGGCCTAAATGTTCTCTTTTCTCCTCTTCTCCATTCGGACTAGACTACCACATTAACTTATTTCAGCTGTAGAGTTTGTCACACATGCATCTTTGGCTTCATCATTTTACCATCATCCTCCCCATCCTCTAAACACAAGCTTCCCACCCTAGTGCCCCAACAGTGTCATCCTGCTGCTACCCTCAATACTGTCCCCAACGCCCACACTATAATGCAAAAATAACACTGCCATACAGATAGTCCCCACATAGTAATAGTTCTCCCCAAAGACCCACTAATAGTAATAATTGTCTCCCATAGTGCCCCCAATAGTGATAACGCTCCCCAAGAGATCCCCCATTAGTAGCACTGACCTGCATATTGTGCCAAATAATAATAATACTCCTACAGTGCCCTTAGTAGTAATAATTCCACCATAGTGCCCCCAATATTTATCATGCCCCCTCTTGCGGTCCTAATACCCCCTGCAGTTATGATCCCCCGTAGTGTCCCCTGTATTATAATCCCCCCTGTAGTGCCAGTATGTGTAATGGCCCCCTGTAGTGTCCCCTCAAGTTAGAGTATGTATAATGCTCCCTCCCATAGTGCCAGTATATAATGTTCCCCTGGCACCCACCCTGCATAATGCCAATATATATAATGTTTCCTCCCTGTACTGTATACAGTATATATGTTGCTCCCCCATCCTCTCCATAGTACCAGGATATGTAATGCTCCTCTGTTCCCCCCTGTAGTGCCATTATACTGTATATATGACTCTGGTAGTTCCATTATGTATAATGTTCCCCTCCCCCATAGTGCCAGTATAAATAATGTTTCCTACTTGTTACAGTCAATATGCATAATGCTCTCCCGCCCTCCCTGTTGTGCCAGTATATATAATGCTCCCCCCGTAGTTCCAGTAAATATAATGCTACTCTGTCCCCCCTGTAGTGCCAGTATATAATGCTCCCCCACCATCTAGTGTCAGTATATAATGCTCCCTCATCCTGTAGTGCCAGTATGCTGTCTGTGATGCAGGCCACAGACCTCTTCCTGTCTGTGGCCTGATTTGCCACATTCTGACACAGTCACGATGATATCACCGCAGCCTCCTTCACTGGGTTTCGCATTATCAGGTCACCACATGAGACCTCGCTCAGGAGGTCGTAGTAATGTCATCGCAACCTCCTTTGCCCTTCTACTGCCTAATAGGCTTTAGGCCTAGTTGCCTGCCACCTGTGAGGCTGAATCGCTGTTCCCCACCATAAACTGCTGCCACATATGAAAAGGGGGCCCCTCTGGGTATGGGGGCCCTGGGAAATTTCCAAGTATGCCCCCCACCCCCAAACGCCAGCACTGCACAAGCCAAATACACTGTATAGGTGTGTATGTGCTTATATAGACACATCTTGAGGTGTACCATATTTGAATAGTTGGTAGTACCATCCAGTAGCATGCATGCTCACCCTTTGGTAATTTGCACATCAGTGCCTATTAAAGTGCGGGGTAGGGGGATGTACACATATATGACTATCATTAAATGCAAGCTTTAAGAAATCTGTCAATTGCATGTTTATTATTTGGAAGTATTCTATGTTATACATTTGTATGGAACTCCTTTTATCTGTTTCTTCATTTTAGATCAGTTTGAAATGTGTTATTCACATGATATTTTTTTCTGAACAAATTACATTATTGATGGTATCAGCAGATATTTAGTGGAAAAACATCCATACACAGATGTTTTAAGTTCACATTTCATCATATTATGGCCTGTTTTTATCCAAATGGTGTTTGCCTGGGCAACATGTGTTTTTAATGTTCCCATTTGGAGATATGGATACGTCATAGTAAAAAAAAAAAAAAAAGATAAAAAGATAATTGCCCTGTATAGGTGTAACCCCCTTACACTGCTAATCTTTTAAGCCAGTGTCTTTGTTTTGTATGTTCCCTCCAAAATACAGTCCAGCCCCTAACCTTTACAGGGTATCTGAAATTGCACTGAAATGATGGCATGACATGTAAGTTATGTATTTTAATGAATATGCATTGAAATGCTCTGTTAAAGAGCACTTACAGTTACTGGAGTGCAGGAATTAGAACATTGGTTTGCAGAGATTTCAACTGAATACCATGGCTGGTTGACCCATGGTACCATGTTGCATCACATTTAGGGCTCATGACCATGTGTAAGGCACCAGTATGGGAGTGTAGGAAGACCATATTGGTCCTTAGTATGTAGACCATATGACGCACAGGCTCTATTAGGCACCATATGTACAGAAATACTCTTCAAACCATTGAATACCATTGAAATAATTCCCCAGCACCAGGCAGTTCCCCAGAGCAAAAAAGATTGTGTTGTCACCCAGTTTCTTTTAACCAATGATTTTCATCCTTTGGCAAGTTTTTGGGTTCATTGCACAAACCTTCATTTCCACCACTTTGCAATGCCTCTGCACTTCACAATTTCACATCACTATTCAGACATGATACTGGGTGAACATTTGATCAAGGAGCTATTCATTGCAAAAACAGATTGTCTCATCAGAAAACTCCTTTCAGATTAAAACTGAGGAGGAAATGAAGTATTCAATGGAAATGGGGGGGGGGGTCAAATTAGCTGACTATCCCTATAATTAGAGATGAGCAAATTTTTCAAAGATTCAATTTGGCTGATTCGCAAAATTTTTCAAAAAATTTGGTTGGAACTAATTTATTCACTGTGAATCGCTTTAGAAAATGGCTATTTCCTGGCTGCAGGGAGCCTTTATAGTGATGTAGAACACTGTGCCTTGCAGTAACATGCATAGGGAGTATGCTGTGGTAGTGAAATAATACTGAGAGTCAGTATGACATGCAAATGACAGGCGTCACTCTTAGAATCACTGCACACTTCACTTATTTAGAAGGTCACAGGGCCAAAACTGACCAAATAACTCAAGTATGAACTCAGCCTTACAGGTCAATGTTAGCATCAAGAAGAAGCGCAATCCTTTTACACCGTCGTCAGTTGATTCCACATAGATGTCTACAGAACCTGTTCTATTAAACACTTATACAAGTATATTCCCCCCCTGACAGAGTGGAGAGGGTGTCAGCAGTAAGTTTGTGTTGACATCACTGATTATTTTGCCCTTCCTGTGATCAATCAGAACAATGACCCACAAAAAACGGATCCTGTATGTGGAGCATCCGCCTTCACTCGATCAGCATTTGGTCAGTAATCCATCAGTATTGCTAATGCCCAAAAAAACAGGGGTGGATCGAAAATAGAGATGACACTCACTCCTGCTTTTGGCTACCAAATGATAAGCCAATTCTGATGGGACCATACAGGCCTTACAGCTGCTATACAGACAGGATCCGTTGTGCGTCTCATTTTTCCTTCCTTCTGACAGATCAGAAGAAGGGTCAAATAAATGATGATGTCTGTCGGGCCGAAAGGCTAAATAGTGGCCCAGTCATGAAGTGGGGAGGGTGGTAACAGCATGAGAAGTCCACAGAGTGCCCCTATGACATAGTGGTGAGGTGGAAGCAGCATGAGGAGGCCAAAGAGCAGCTCAATGACAGTGTGGAGGTGGAGGCAGTATCATAAGGAGGAGGCCACAGGGTGGCACAATGACAGAGTGTGGAGGTGGCTGCAGCATCAGGAGACCACAGATTGTCAAGGTGACATAGTGTAGAGGTGGCAGCAGCATCAGGAGACCACAGAGTGACCCGGTGACAGAGTGGAGAGGTGGGTGGCAAAACCAGTACCAGCTGGTGATGGTGGCTAAAAGAAGGAGAACTGGGTATCAGACAGGTGGCAGCATCAGAAAAGTAGCTGAGGCAGGTAGCCAGAAGAAACTGGTCTCTTTTGTCAAAGTGTTGGTGTGACACCATGGATGATCTAGTTTGATGCATCAGATACTGGTGGGTGAACATCATGGCTGATCCATGCCTGATTCATCTTGACAAAGGTCAGTCTCTTCACATTTTGGTTGGACAGGCGAGTTCTTCTTGGGGTAACTATGGCCCCCGTTGCACTAAACACCCGCTCTGATGCCACAATACTGGTTGCGAAGGACAGCTTTCCCAGGGCAAACTCTGCCAGTTGCGGCCACAAATCCAATTTTGCTGCCCAGTAGTCCAGCGAGATCTTCAATGATGGCTGGCAGGGTACACTCCAAGTATGCGACCACCTGCTGGTTTAGGATCTGCTCTATGTCTAGCTGCTGGTGAGTAGCTTCTTCACTATGCAGGTGAAGAAAGCTGCTCATCAGCAACTCTAGACTCAGGCTGCTGCTGATGGAGCTGGAGCTGCTCCTGCCACCCCACCGCTCCCCAGCAGCAATGGCAGTGGAACGTGTGGGTGCAGAGGGCTCCCCCGGTGGCATGGACGATGGCGCAGATAGGCAGCGGCCAACTGACTACATAGGATGTCTGTATAGTAGTTCAGTTTGTCCTTCCTCTCATCGGGTGTAAAAAAGGCCCCCATTTTGGACCGGTAGTAAGGGTCCAACAAGGTGGAGAGCCAGAAGTCATGCCTCTGCCGAATGGTGAGAATTCGTCTGTCACTAAGCAAGCAAGTGAGCATGCATCGGGCTATTTTTGCAAGTGATTCGGAGATACTCCCTGCCTCCATCTCCACTGCATACTGCCACGGTGTGTCTGGGTCCTCTGTCTCGTCTTCCTCATCGCCCTGAAGCTCCTCTGGCTGCTCCTGCTCCTCCTCTCTTGTCACCTGTGTAGAAAAACCACCCATTTCACTATACATTGCTTCTGCTTCAATGTCCTCCTCCAATTCAGTCCCCACAGGGCTCATGTGGCCATGAGATGTAGGCACCACGTCTCCAGTCCCCTGACCAGCCAGATTTGCCAGCATCTGTTCTAGGACATGAAGCAGTGAAATGACTGACCGGAGAGGGGGAGGGGTCTGCCTTTACATAAAGTCCTCTCTAAAGCCCACACTCCGGGAAGACATCTGTGAGGGACACGAAAATGTGGAGTCATTGTGGGTGGAGATAAATGGAGCCAAAAACAATAATAAATTACTAATAGGAGTTTACTATAAACCACCTAATATACCAGAGTCCACAGAAAATCTATTACTAAACGAGATAAACAAGGCGGCAAACCATAATCAGGTGGTTATTATGGGGGACTTCAACTACCCAGATATAGACTGGGAAACTGAAACCTGTACATCCCATAAAGGAAACAGGTTCTTGGCAATAGCCAAAGACAATTACCTTTCCCAAATGGTTCAGGACCCAACTAGAGGGACGGCCATACTGGACTTAGTATTAACCAATAGACCTGATAGAACAACAGATGTGCAGGTTGGGGGACACCTGGGAAATAGTGACCATAAAGTAATAACCTTCCAATTATCCTTCAAGCGAGAGTTTCTACAGGGAGGAACAAGAATACCGGACTTCAAAAAAGCAAAATTTAGCCAACTAGAGAGGCCATAGGCCCAATTAACTGGGACATAGTCCTCAAAAATAAAAATACAACCACAAAATGGGAGATTTTTAAAAGCATTGTAACATCAAATTGTGATCGATGCATACCTTATAGAAATAAAAGGCTAAGAAATAAGAAGAAACCAATGTGGATAAATAGAACCGTAAAAAAAGCAATAAATGACAAAAAGAAAGCATATAAATCACTAAAACAGGAGGGAGCCAGGAAGCACTGATAAACTATAAGGAAAAAAATAGAATATGTAAAAACTAATAAAAACTGCCAAACTAGAGACCGAGAGATTAATTGCCAAAGAGAGCAAAACTAACCCTAAAATGTTTTTCAATTATATAAATGGTAAAAATATAAACCTGAAGGAGTCGGCCCTCTACATAGCAATGAGGGGAGTTGCAGAAAGCGATGAGGATAAAGCCAAGCTATTAAATATTTTCTTCACCACTGTTTTCACTGAGGAAAATAAACTGTCAGATGAAATGCAAAATGTAAAAGTAAATTCCCTTTAAAAGTGCCCTGTCTGACCCAGGAAGAAGTACAGCAGCGACTTAAAAGATTAAAATAGACAAATCGCCAGGACCGGATGGCATACACCCCGTATCCTAAGGGAATTAAGTGATGTCCTAGCCAGACCCTTATTTTCTGATATTCACGGACTCCATACTGACAGGGAATGTTCCACCAGACTGGCGTATAGCAAATGTGGTGCCAATATTCAAAAAGGGTCCAAAAACAGAGCCTGGAAATTATAGGCCGGTAAGTTTAACATCTGTTGTGGGTAAACTGTTTGAAGGTTTTGTAAGAGATGCTATCTTGGAGTATCTCAATGAAAATAAGCAAATTACACCATATCAGCATGGCTTCATGAGGGATCGGTCATGTCAAACTAATTTAATCAGTTTCTATGAGGAGGTAAGTTCTAGACTTGACAGCGGCGAATCAATGGATGTCGTATATCTGGACTTCTCCAAAGCATTTGACACTGTACCACATAAAAGGTTAGTATATAAAATGAGAACACTTGGACTAGGAGAAAATATCTGTATGTGGGTAAGTAACTGGCTCAGTAATAGAAAACAGAGGGTGGTTATTAACGGTACACACTCAGATTGGGTCACGGTCACTAGTGGGGTACCTCAGGGTTCAGTATTGGGCCCTATTCTCTTCAATATATTTATTAATGATCTTGTAGAAGGCTTGCACAGTAATATATCAATTTTTGCAGATGACACTAAACTGTGTAAAGTAATTAACACTAAAGAGGACAGTTTTCTGCTACAGAGGGATCTGGATAGATTGGGGGCTTGGGCAGAGAAATGGCAGATGAGGTTTAACACTGACAAATGTAAAGTTATGCACATGGGAAGGAATAATGCAAGTCACCCGTACATACTAAATGGTAAAACACTCAGTAACACTGACATGGAAAAGGATCTAGGAATTTTAATAAATAACAAACTAAGCTGTAAAAACCAGTGTCAGGCAGCTGCTGCTAAGGCCAATAAAATAATGGGTTGCATCAAAGGGGCATAGATGCCCGTGATGAAAATATAGTCTTACCACTTTATAAATCACTAGTCAGACCACACATGGAGTACTGTGTACAGTTCTGGGCTCCCGTGAACAAGGCAGACATAGCAGAGCTAGAGAGGGTTCAGAGGAGGGCAACTAAAGTAATAACTGGAATGGGGCAACTACAGTACCCCGAAAGGGTATCAAAATTAGGGTTATTCACTCTAGAAAAAAGACGACTGAGGGGAGATCTAATAACTATGTATAAATATATCAGGGGTCAGTACAAAGATCTCTCCCATCATCTATTTATCCCCAGGACTGTGACTGTGACGAGGGGACATCCTCTGCGTCTGGAGGAAAGAAGGTTTGTACACAAACATAGAAAAGGGTTCTTCACGGTAAGAGCAGTAAGACTATGGAACTCTCTGCCTGAGGAGGTGGTGATGGTGAGTACAATAAAGGAATACAAGAGGGGCCTGGATGTATTTCTGGAGCGTAATAATATTTCAGGCTATAGCTACTAAAGATGGGTCGTTGATCCAGGGAGTTATTCTGACTGCCTGATTGGAGTCGGGAAGGAATTTTTTCCCCTTAAGTGGGGAAAATTGGCTCTACCTCACAGGGTTTTTTTGCCTTCCTCTGGATCAACTTGCAGGAAACAGGTCGAACTGGATGGACAAATGTCTTTTTTCGGCCTTATATACTATGTTACTATGTTACTATGTTACTGTTCATCCCATTGTCCTGGCGACTGACAAATAACATGGCCTCCTCAAAGGGCCTGAGCAAAAGGCAGGTGTCACACATAAGCCACCACTGGCTGACATCGAAGTTACACAGGGGAGTGCTCCTGTCCGCTTGGATCATCAAGAAATCGTTTATGGCCTTTCTCTGTTCATATAGTCGGTCCAACATATGAAGGGTGGAATTCCAAAAGGTAGAAACATCGCATATCAGCGAATGTTGGGGGATGCCAATCTGCCGCTGCAGCTCACGGAGGGTGTGCTTTGCGGTGTACGCGT
The DNA here is from genome assembly GCA_033119425.1 of Bufotes viridis. NCBI lineage: Eukaryota > Metazoa > Chordata > Amphibia > Anura > Bufonidae > Bufotes > Bufotes viridis. The sequence goes on from CM065593.1 coordinate 235,325,225, forward strand.
GGCTGAAGTGCATGCAAAGTTTCCTGGCCATTTTTAGGATGTCTTGCAGGTGGGTGGAAGACTTCAGGAACCGCTTGACAACCAGATTGAACACATGTGCCATGCCGGACGCATGGCTCAGCCCTCCTTGACACAACACCGACACCATTATCTTCCCATTGTTTGTCACCATAGTTCCAATTTTCAGTTGTCGCAGAGAAAGGCAAGATTCTATTTCTTGATGAAGGACACGGAGCAGTTCCTCCCCTGTGTGACTCCGTTCACCCAGGGAAACGAGGTGTAGAACAGCGTGACACCGCCGTGGCCTGCACATGTGGTATCCTGGAGGAGCACTGTGAATTGTCCCTGCAGTGGAGGCTGAGGACACGGTGGAGGATGAAGAGGTAGAGGAGGATATTGTCGCAGGACCAACGACGTGAGAACATGGAGGCGGAAGTGGAGTTACCTGGCTACGTTGCTGGTGTGGCTGGGCAGTAACCACATTTACCCAGTGGGCCGTAAAGGACATATCTTTTCCTTGACCATAGTTATAGCTACCGACCAAAACAAGTTGTATCACAAACAAATTTCACCACTGAATGGCTAATCGACATAATTCGGTTCATACAGAAGAAAGTCACCCATTCATTTTCCTGTATTCTTTTCCTATTAATACACCCCAAAAAAATGAATATAACAATTACAATTCCGCAGAACCGCTAATAGAACGTACGTATCTATCCTATTAATACACCCTGTAGATGCCTGTAGTACAATGGAATTTCACCGCTCAATGGAAAATATATATATTTTTTGCCACTAATACACGCCAAAAAGGGCATTAGAACATATAACTGCACTGCAGAATGCCAAATAACATGTTTTTTTTGTGCCACTAATATACGCCCAAAAGGGCTTTAGAACATATAACTGCACCGCTGAACAGCAAATAGGCCCTTATTTTTTTCCACTTATACACGCCACAAAAGGCTTTAGAACATATAACTGCACAGCTATACGGCAAATATATTTTTCTTTTGCCACTAACACACAACAAAAAGGGCTTTAGAACATATAACTGCACAGCTGAATGGCAAATAATATTTTTCTTTTGCCACTAATACACTCCAAAAAGGGCTTTGAAACATATAACTGCACTGCTGAACAGCAAATATATTTTTCTTTTTCCACTAATACACAACAAAAAGGGCTTTAGAACATATAACTGCACTGCTGAACAGCAAATATATTTTTCTTTTTCCACTAACACACAACAAAAAGGGCTTTAGAACATATAACTGCACCGCTGAACAACAATTGGGCCCTTATTTTTTTCCACTTATACACACCACAAAAGGATTTAGAACATATAACGCACCGCTGAATGGCAAATATATTTTTATTTTGCCATCATTATACATCAAAAAGGGCTTTAGAACATATAACTGCACCGCTGAACGGCAAATATATTTTAATTTTCCACTATTACATGACAAAAAGGGCTTTATAACATATAACTGCACCGCTGAACAACAATTAGGCCCTTATTTTTTTCCACTTATACACACCACAAAAGGCTTTAGAACATATAACTGCACCGCTGAATGGCAAATATATTTTTATTTTGCCACCATTACACGCCAAAAAGGGCTTTAGAACATATAACTGCACCGCTGAACAGCAAATATATTTAAATTTTCCACTATTACATGACAAAAAGGGCTTTATAACATATCACTGCACTGCTGAACAACAATTAGGCCCTTATTTTTTTCCAGTTACACACCACAAAAGGCTTTAGAACATATAACTGCACCGCTGAACGGCAAATATATTTTTCTTTTGCCACTAATAACAAAAAGGCCTGTAATTTTCACACTTCACCACATAACGGCTAATAAGCCCCTTTTTTCCCACTAATACAAGCTAAAAAATGCTTTAGAACATATAACTGCACCGAAAAAAGGGCAAATAAGACATAGAAATATTTCCTTGTAATAAACCCTGTTAATGGCTGTATCAAACAGTACTTGCACCCCAATAACAAGAACTCTTTGCTGGAATTACAGAACTGTATAATGGCAATTTGCATCCCCAGTCAGTGCAGCAAGGTGTAATAGGATTGTTCCTATTATCCAGGCTGTAACCTCCCCTACTGAACCCTGTTCTAAATAAATGCTGTGGAATGGTTCATCCCTATCCTTTCCCTACACCTTGAATAATCTTTCCCTAAACTTGTACATCTTTTTTTTTTTTTTTCACAATTAAGTCTTTCCTAGCACTGTCCTTAGCGCCTGCTGACTTCTCTCCCTGCACTAAGTACACTGGACAATGGCAGAATCCATGATGGCTGAGGCTATTTATAGGGCTGTGACATCACAGGGCAGGCTGGCTGCTGATTGGCTGCATGCATGGCATTATGGGTGATCCCGCGTTCTCAGAGTTCCTTGCTCCATGTCCCCACACGTGCAGCAGACGTTTTAGGTAAAAAATGCTATTTGTTACCACGAAGCGTGAGGAAATTTGGATTTGGTGCAAATCAAATTTTTCCGGAAATTCAGATCGAATTCCACTTCGTCAACTTTGATTCGCTGATCTCTACCTATAATACCTGAATAGCTCAAGGGTTTCTGTTCTGGCTCATAAATGGGGGCCCTAAGCATGTGACCAAACATGTAGGAACATTTGCTAAAATCTTAAAAAATTGTCCTCCATGTACTTAATCTGATAAACTACTCTTTTACACACATTATTTAAAACTGCTACCCCTGGTTGGGGTGAAGGAGAATGATTTTTGGAAGAGCTTCTTTTAAATCCAGTCAAAATATAATTATTTTGTATATAATATCAAGTACATGCTTGTTGGGGATTATTTTAGAATGCATTACAGAAAATAGCACAGTAGAACAGTGTGATTTTACTGCCATTACATGTGAATTAGGCATCCTCCAGGGTTATCTTTTTACCTTATCAGGGTAATACATTGATTTGATGCTACTGTAGTGGCAAAACAGCTCTTTTTTAACAATCAAAATATTTCCCAGTGTGTGGATGGGTCTTAGAAAGGATTGGGAGGAATACAAGAGCCATTTTATTTCTGCTTATAGTATTTCCTAGACAGCTTAGCTGTCCAGCTGAGGTCTTTCTGTGAGTTGCATTGAAGAAGAATTAAGTTACTATGGGAACAGCAAGAATGATAATGAAACAACTGTGCACTGTACTTGCAATATGCTGTAATCAGGCAGAAGATAAACCACAGATTTAAAGCAGCACTTTCATTTACTTTAGTTAGGGCTCATGCACACGACTGTATTTTGTTTCCTTGTTCGTTTTGTTTTTTTGCTGATAGGATGCAGACCCTTTCATTTCAATGGGTCCACAAAAAATGCAGACAGCATGTATGTGTCTCTGACTCAAGGACCCATGTAGTTAGAATTGTGCCTATTAGGTTTAAAATTTAATTTGTCCAATAAATGAAAGCGGTTATAAAGAGGTTTCATATCGATGACCTATCCTCATGATAGGTCATCAATATGTGATCTAAGGGGGTCCGACACCCTGCACAACCTCCTTAATATTATTATAACATTCAAACCCATTTTTATCGCTCTTTTAGCAAAAATGCTCCAGCTAGTTTAATTAAAGGAGTTCTCTGGGAACGAATAAAATAAAATGTACTGAAAATAGCTAAATATTGCTTCATTATATAAATATTTGTAAATACCTTTTATTGGTCTTAATGGCTTGCTTTGTCCAGGGAGCAATACAATGGCCGCTGTCCAATTAAAATAATGAACGATTGGGTAAGCACTACCTGGTTGGAAACTTCCCAAATGCCTTTCAGTGGGGGTGCCTTAAATCGTCGATCCAGGCCTCCAGATCCTCGTAACTCCCAAATTTCTGTGCAAAGACTGCGGCACTCCAGTTGCAATGAAAATTCGAGACTTTATTGCACCAAAAACAAGTGACGTTTTGACCACATGGGTCATTATCAAGCTCACCTAAGCTCACCGTGAGCTTGATAAAGACCCATGTGGTCGAAACTGTGCTGTCCAATTAATACACACAAAACCTGTCCTAATCACACAGGAGGATAAGTAACTTCACAACACTGAGTTTAAGAGCTGCCTCATCCTCTTCTCCTACTTGTCAGGGATTATAATCCTGAATATATTTTAATATGATCTTCAGCTAAATCTCTGTAGGAATGAAGTTTATTAAGAGACATATCTTATATTTTTATATATTTTTTATATATATGTTTTATACGCTATACATTTACATTTTTATTCTTACATTACTACATTTATTTATGTGAATACCAGTACTACTAATAAAATTGCTGCATACAACCATATTCCTGTGTGCCTACCCAAACCTCCAAATTTTGTACATTTTCCGTTTTCCGGTGGGGTGAACCGGATTTTAGGGTAAGAGCACCAGATATCCATATTTTTTCCGTCAGTGAGCCACCTTATTAAATCACTTCAATAACCATAGATTTACATTTTGGGCTACATAAAAACTTATTTTTTAGCTTGTATTTTTTTGTGTGGGATGGGGCAAGAAAAGTAAAAAAAACACTTCTGTCTGTTTTGGTATTTTTTTTAAACATTTTTCAACTTGTGGTTTAAATAGCATGTTAACTTTATTATACAGGTCATTACAAATTTGGTGTTACCATATTTTATTTTTAATGCCTTTTATTAGATAAACTTTGTTAAAATTCTTTTTTAGTTCCTCTGATGAATGTCACAGTGTAATCTGTTGATTACTTATATAATGCTTTGGTATGCTCAGTAATAAGTATACCACGTGGTACCTGGGAACCGAACAAGAGTTCGGTACTAAGGTTTTTTACAGTAATAATTAATTCACAAAGTTATTACACAAAGTCTCGCAAGACTTCACAAAGTAATAACTTTGTTTAATCAGAGTCAATACATTCTAATACTGTACGGAGCTCCCACTCCGTACAGTATTACTATGAATTTTTATGCAAATTGACCTCAGGTGAAGCATCCAAAGTATGAATCGCTCATCTCTGGCCACCACGCACGGGATTTCGGCAGAGATCTTCAATCACTATGATACTATTTCAGGTTAAATACTGTAGATTCCCTCCCTTAAAGCATGAGGAAATTCGGTGTCATGGCAAATCGAATTTATCCTGAAATTCGGATCAAATTCCACTTCGTTGGATTCAATTCGCTCAACTCTAATTATGGCCATGCAAGCTGTAAATACAATATAGAATCTTAGCTTTTACAGACCTGTCAATAAATATTAATAAATATCTTCTAGAGATGAGCGAAAGTCTTACAATTTGATTCAAGTAGCGATTGAGAGGAAGAGACAGAAAAAAAAATTGGGACAAATTCCGAATCTATTGAATCGATTTGTTAATCCATATGTCTTCCTATTGTATGTATTAGTTTAATGATATGACCAGCTCTATATTAAAAATGAAAACATTGAAAGATTTGATGAGATGAAATAATGAAAAAATGCTCAGCGAAGAACTCTTTCATGCATGAATTAGTGGATGAATAGAGATTGAAAGCTCCCAGCAAGGTCACCAATTCTACAAAGAAGTATGGTTAAGGGCTTGATCAATGGCCTCAGTACACATAACTATTAATGAGAATGCATTTAATTGTTACTTACCACTAAGTAAATGTATACTGGTTTATAATTAATGAAATATTTTACAGTAGAAGCTGCAAAGTATATGGTCAAACCATTTATATATAGTAATAATTGACTTCAAACAGAATTGTTCAAGCTGAATTTTTTATCAAAATAATGTTTAACTGTAAATATTGCATCACTTTGCTATAATAAATAATGAGAGAACATATTAATAATTAGTTAACAAATGTATACAAATTCTGGCCAACAGAATTATCAAATGTGAGATTAATCCTTTACCCCTTTAGTAAAAGAAAACTGCTTCTTAGCAGCTTGTGGCGCTATACTGCTCCACAATTTTACAGAAATTAATGCCTCATGTTCTCACCTCTCACCTACACTTTTAAAGGGGTAGTCTGGCTCCTTAAAATTAAAGAGGAGTAGCAAATTCTGTAAATAAGCAAAAAAAAGTATTTTATCAATAATTTCTGCCAGAAGTTACAGTAATCAATTAAGTGGACAGGTTTCAACATACAGTAATGTTACAAAGTATGAATATTTATGGACGCAACTGGTTATGTACTGACTACACTGTGATGCAGAGTCAAAGGGATCCACTGCATTTCACACTTATTGTCACAATACTAGTGGAATACTGCTTGAATCCAATGGCAGGGACAAGGCCTGTACACAGAAAGCACCAGAGTCTTGAACAGGAGGTTGCAGGACTGAAGGATAAAGCAGATCCAGGCAGGTGGAGCCGTTACCGGTAGCAACGGTGCAGGACCAAAGGATGCAGCAGAGCTGCGCAGGCAGAGCCATTACCAGTAGCAGCGGTGGGACCTAAGGATGCAGCAGAGCCAGGCAGGCGGAGCCGTTACCGGTAGCAACGGTGCAGGACCGAAGGATTCAGTAGAGCCGAGGTCAGACGAGCAATGGGTCAGGGCAGGCGGCACAGGAACGTAGTCAGGCAATCCGGGTCGGAAACAGTAGGTAGCAGGATGTAACAGAGTAACAGGGTAATATATGCTGTATATTTGATTGCAGAGTACAGAAGTAACTCAGGGACAAATGAAGACTTGAATAGGCCACCAGGATCAAATGGCGCCCAGCCATCGGGGAAACAATGAATGCTGTTTCTTGAAAAGAAGAAACAAAAAAACAGTACTCATTTATTCATTCCCAACCAATCCAGCAAAAATTCTATGGTGGCTCCTGATGGAGTTCCTGAACTGGATTGGTAGGGGATTGAACATGTGACTTATAGCACTTACTGCTCCTTTTTAGCTCCTTTTCCTAATGTATGTAATAAAAATTATATACTTTACCTCCCTCTGTTTTGGACAGTAGCAATTTAATCAAAATTAAGATCTCCATACAAGGACACTATTGGATGTTGATAGTCCATTACGACCCACAGTTGTAGGTGCCGTATTTTGTTCCTGGAGCCCAGCTGTAAAAAGCAATTGAGAAGAAAATAAAACAATCCTGCCTGTCATCTATTGTTAGCCAACTAGTTTTCTTCTAAACATGCCTTTTAGCAGCATTCCAGGCACCCCAATACATGTTACTTCACTGAAACCCCTATTTAAAGTGCTAATCATACTAAAATATTAGGAAAAACACCTCTTGTAGGGTAACTAAACCTATTTACAACTTTCTTTTAAACTGCTCTAAGTAGCTCAAAAAAATTATAAATTACAAAATGTAATTTTTAATGATTTTTGTAATATATTTTATTAATAAATGATGCTGTTTTGCTACTCAAATAAGGACCCAAAAGTCCTGGATTTTACCGCTTCTTAAAATCATCATTCTTGTACACAGTGCTGACTTGGCAAAAACTGCACAGGCCTGAGCACAGATCATTTCTCTTGCATGTGCTCTCCTCAAGCTTGGCTAAACTGTGGTGCATCACATCGGTACCCTGTGCCCTATACAGTTGTGCTATGCCAGGGCCCCCCTCAAGCTAAACTCTGGGACAGCACATCAGTACTGTACAGTGCCCTGTACAGTGGTGCTATGCCAGGATTTAGCTGAGCTCATTTAGCTCAATTCTCTTTATAGCACATCAGTACAGGAATAGCAATGTGCTATAGAGCTGGGCAGAGCGGGTTAAGGCAGGAGCCCGCTTCACCCAGCTAAATCCTGGCATAACACAACTGTACAGGGCACAGGGTACCGATGTGATTTGCCATAGTATAGCCAAGTTTGGGGGGAGCACAGGCAGGAGCAATGATCTGTGCTTGGGCCTCTGCAGTTTTCGCTGTGACAGCCAGTTAAATGTGTATACCAGTACAGCGATGACAACTATAATGATTTTTAGAAGCTGTAAAATAGAGTAAAATACAGGACTCTGGGTCCCTATTTGAGTAGAAAAAAATATTAATAAAGTATATTACAAAAATCATTTTTGCGCTATTTAAACCAGTTTAAAAGAAAGTTGTAAAAAGGTTTAGTTACTCTATAAAATCTACAGTATATACAGTACCTACTATGTACTACTTGTATATCCATGACACTTTCAGAAAAAGTGTGAACCTGCACCTACCATATATTGTATAATAGACTGTTTTATAATGAATGATATGATTGTATGATAAACTGTATGTATTGTACAGTAAATCATTTTGTCAAACTTTATTACTTTACTCGTAGATGTACTTCCCCCCCATCTCATTTTCAGTGATAACTATACATGCAGACCAAACCAAGCATCAAAAATAAAGCAAAATCTCACTTTGTCCAGAATAAGCCCTAATCGCCTTTAAACATGGCTCTCCATCAAGATGCTAATTTCTCTTATTTGGCAGTATTTAATAAATTAAGAAGTGTTTACTGATGAAATACAGAACAGTTGTTGAAGGCTACATACACCTACATACAGGCGGCTGGTTAAAATTACTAGTGGTAAAAAAACTTCCATTGTCAAGGCAACCAACTTTCCTCTCAAGGCTGATCATCCATAACAGCAAGGGGACCACCTACACTTTTACATATATTATAATGAAAGTTGACTGTTCGTTACATGATACAGGTATTCATGTTAGCAGGTAGAAATAATTTCATACTAACACAATAGCATTGAATAATAAGTATATAAATCCAGGCCCTGAGTTATTTAACAGGGGAAAAATTAAAGTTTGTCTTCACATTTCTCTGTTTGGGTAATGATCCATGTGGCAAATTTATAAAAGTGGCACACAGCACTTGTTAAATTTAGCAGATTCTGACCTGCTATGGTAGGTCAGAAGTAGAGTGCAGTTGAGACAATATTTGAGGACTTTTCCAAATGTCCCAATGATTAAAAAAAAAGCTAAAAATCAACAAAACAGCTGGATTTCTGTAACTGACTTAACAGGCACAAAAATAACATTGGCTTCTTCCAGACTATTGATAAATTTGTCTTACAAGTAAAATGACAGGGACGTTGCAATTTACTCCAAAATGGAGACAGAATCAGTTTAATAAATTAGGCCCTCAGTCCGTATTGTGGACAAACATTAGTCTTTATTAGGTTTATCGACCTGCTTCTATCTCATGAACCAGGCACCACTGTGAACGGACAGCACGCTGCAAATGTGCGGACCCTTCACCATTCTCCGCTTCTGAAAATAGCCATGCAAACACACTCAGAAGTCCTATAGTGGTATATGAAGTGGTGACCACACTTGCGTAGCTTGCTTTCCATTTCCCGTTCCTGTGATAGGAGCTGGTCCCCGAGGTGGAAGTCACACCTATCAGACATTTATGGCATATCCCATCAATATGCCATAAATCTCTAGATGTGAGAAGCCCTTGAAGCATAATTACAACTTCACAATTGGAATTCCACTCTCAGGGGCCAAGGTAGGTGAAAAGTGAACATACATGAGGTCCATGTGTGGATGGAAAGTCCCTCAATATAGTAACAAACCCAATAGACCCAGGCACAATAAAATTAGATATTATATTTGGTCTAGCAACAAGATGATCCCTCCTTGTCTTAAAAGGACATACAATGAGCCTTGGTCCATAAGACAACTTCAAGCATTGCACAATGTGTAGCAACCTCAAAATATAATGGAAGTGAATTCAGTCGACTCATGACCAGCAAATAGCTGCAACTGCAACCCTAGAATCTTGCAAGTCACTTTGTGACACCATTCACTTCTAATATGTGGCTAGGCACTACAAGGGACGACAAAGCAGCAGATTGTCGGGAAGGAACACCAACTGTTATTCAGGATATTTTTCTTGTAATTATTATACTTTTAAAGTTTCCAGCAAATTCTACTAATTTGCTTTCTTTTCTGAGACATATAGGGGGGAATTATCAATCCCTGCATGCTCCAAAACATTGCAAGTAAGAGTTTTTGTGACTTTTTGGAGTAAATTTTGTGACTTTTTGAGCACTGCACTTTCCATTTCTATTTTCTTTACTATCTATTTTTATCTATTTTCACTATAGATTTGGAGTTAAAATAAGGGCAGAATTTCAAAGTACATCACTTTTGAAATGTCGCAAGAAAAGTCACAACTCCACCACGTATCTCCCAGGTGAACTTTTACTTAAATAGGTGCAACCACCTTGCACTTGCACCAAACTCATTATTACTATGCATTATTTTCATAAATTTGATTCAGGTGCCTATAACAACTCCGATTTTCCTCATATTATTTTTATTAGTGATGAGCGAGGTTATGCAAAATTCAATTCAGCTGCTTTGCCAAATTTCATAAAGAAATTCTATTCATGATGAATTACTTCATCACGAAGCGCATTCCTTTGTGTGACCCGTGTCATTGAACCCCTCAGATGCCACGTTCATAGCTGATCGCGGCATCTGATGCTAATTGAGGCCTTTCAGGGGTTAATCAGGTTAAAAAAAAAAACATACTCACAATTTGCGAAACATACTCCATTTGCGAAATCTCGCGCGATCGCGTGATGATATCATCACTCTGGCCAGGAACAGTGACACGCTGTCACGTGTCAAGTCACACGAGATTTTACACGTTTGACCACAGCATCAGAAGGGTTAAATGTCTCCGATCAATGTTATCACTGAGACATCAGAAACCTGACGGTTATGGCGCCCACTGAACTTGTGAGCATGCACTATATTTAAACATATGACTTCCATCATACATGTATAGTAGAGATGTCGCAAACATAAAATTTTCCGTTCACGAACGGCGAACGCGAACTTCCGCAAATGTTCACGAAAGGGCGAACCGCCATAGACTTCAATAGACAGGCGAATTTTAAAACCCACAGGGAATCTTTCTGGCCACAATAGTGATGGAAAAGTTGTTTCAAGGGGACTAACAGCTGGACTGTGGCATGCCGGAGGGGGATCCATGGCAAAACTCCCATGGAAAATTACGTAGTTGACGCAGAGTGTGGTAAGTTGAATTCGCAATGCGATTAATATAACCTGCATTAATCTCATTGCGAATTCAACTTAGAGCTGGGTTCCTAATGGTTGTATTGCTAGAATATAACGAAGATTGAAAATATAGCGCTATATTCTCAATCTTTGTTATATTCTAGCAATACAACCATTAGGAACTCAGATCCCAATGCGATTAATACAGGTTATATTAATCGCATTGCGATTACAACTACTAACAATGCAGCTTCAGAATGAATTTAAGATGGATGCTGTCCTTGCTTTTTGATAGGAGGTGGGAGGGTCTGGGAGGGAGACTGATGTACTAGCCCTAAAAAGGGCTTTTTGGGGTGCTGTCAGGATGCAGTCCTTACAGCAGAGATCTGATGAGTCTTTCAGGACTGGAGTGGACACTGAATACAGTAGCCTAGCTATCGATTTCCCTATTAAATCAGCAGCAGCTACACTGTCCCTCCTCTCACTAAGACTGCAGCGTCCGAATGAATCTAAAATGGATGATGTCCAGGAGCTAGGAGGGTCTGGGAGGGAGGGTATGCTGATTGGCTGGAATGTGTCTGCTGACTGTGAGGTACAGGGTCAAAGTTTACTCAATGATGACGAATAGGGGGTGGACCAAACATCACATATGTTCGCCCGCCACGACGAACGCGCACAAGCTATGTTCGCCGGGAACTGTTCGCCAGTGAATAGTTCGGGACATCTTATTTGCTAATTCAACTTAGAGCTGGGTTCCTAATGGTTGTATTGCTAGAATATAACGAAGATTGAGAATTTAGAGCTATATTCTCAATCTTCGTTATATAATTCTAGCAATACAACCATTAGGAACCCAGCTCTAAGTTGAATTAGCAATGTGATTAATATAACCTGCATTAATCGCATTGCGAGTTCACCTTAGAGCTGGGTTTCTAATAGTTGTATTGCTAGAATATAACGAAGATTAAATTCCCAATCTTCGTTATATTCTAGCAATACAACCATTAGGAACTCAGCTCTATGTTGAAATCGCAATGCGAATAATACTTACAATTATTAATCACTTTGCGAATCCATTTGATGCCTCTATTTGATTGTATATGACGGTTGACTATGACTACCACCAACGTCCTGCTGCCTCCGAGGCAAGATATCTGAACCCCCCCAGGGGCCATTTGGGTGTTTTTGATAGAAAACGCATCGAAAATGCATCAAAAACGCGTATGCATTTTTATCATTTTTTTATTTTTTATTTTATTTTTTTGTGTATTTTGCCACATTTGGTTGCATATTTACATTTGGTATAGGCAAATATGGTAGTCTAGAATTCAGTGTTTCCCAACCAGTGTGCCTCCAGCTTTAAGTAACATAGTAACATAGTATATAAGACCGAAAAAAGACATTTGTCCATCCAGTTCGGCCTGTTTCCTACAAGTTGATCCAGAGGAAGGCAAAAAACCCCTGTGAGGCAGAAGCCAATTTTCCCCACTTAAGGGGAAAAAAATTCCTTCCCGACTCCAATCAGGCAATCAGAATAACTCCCTGGATCAACGACCCCTCTCTAGTAGCTGTAGCCTGTAATATTATTACACTCGAAAATAAATCCAGTCCCCTCTTGAATTCCTTTATTGTACTCACCATCACCACCTCCTCAGGCAGAGAGTTCCATAGTCTTACTGCTCTTACAGTGAAGAATCCTTTTCTATGTTTGTGTACAAACCTTCTTTCCTCCAGACGCAGAGGATGTCCCCTTGTCACAGTCACAGTCCTGGGGATAAATAGATGATGGGACAGATCTCTGTACTGACCCCTGATATACTGTATTTATACATAGTTATTAGATCTCCCCTCAGTCGTCTTTTTTCTAAAGTGAATAACCCTAATTTTGATAACCTTTCAGGGTACTGTAGATCCCTCATTCCAGTTATTACTTTAGTTGCCCTCCTCTGAACCCTCTCCAGCTCTGCTATGTCTGTCTTGTTCACAGGAGCCCAGAACTGTACACTGTACTCCATGTGTGGTCTGACTAGTGATTTGTAAAGTGGTAGGACTATGTTCTTATCACGGGCGTCTATGCCCCTTTTGATGCAACCCATTATCTTATTGGCCTTGGCAGTAGCTGCCTGACACTGGTTTTTGCAGCTTAATTTGCTGTTTATTAAAATTCCTAGATCCTTTTCCATGTCAGTGTTACCGAGTGTTTTACCATTTAATATGTACGGGTGACTTGCATTATTCCTTCCCATGTGCATAACTTTACATTTGTCAGTGTTAAACCTTATCTGCCATTTTTCTGCCCAAGCCTCCAATCTATCCAGATCCCTCTGTAGCAGAAAACTGTCCTCTTCAGTGTTAATTACTTTACACAGTTTAGTGTCATCTGAAAAAATAGATATTTTACTGTGCAGGCCTTCTACAAGATCATTAATAAATATATTGAAGAGAATAGGGCCCAATACTGAACCCCTGAGGTACCCCACTAGTTACAGTGACCCAATCTGAGTATCTACCGTTAATAACCACCCTCTGTTTTCTGTCACTTAGCCAGTTACTTACCCACATACAGACATTTTCCTCTAGTCCGAGCATCCTCATTTTATATACTAACCTTTTATGAGGTACGGTGTCAAATGCTTTGGAGAAGTCCAGATATACGACATCCATTGATTCGCCGCTGTCAAGTCTAGAACTTACCTCCTCATAGAAGCTGATTAAATTCGTTTGGCATGACCGATCCCTCATGAAGCCATGCTGATATGGCGTTATTTGCTTATTTTCATTGAGATACTCCAAAATAGCATCTCTTAGAAACCCTTCAAACAGTTTACCAACAATAGATGTTAAACTTACCGGCCTATAATTTCCAGGCTCTGTTTTTGGACCCTTTTTGAATATTGGCACTACATTTGCTATGTGCCAATCCTGTGGAACATTCTCTGTTATTAAAGAGTCCGTAAATATCAGAAATAATGGTCTGGCTATGACATCACTTAATTCCCTTAGGATACGGGTGTGTATGCCATCCGGTCCTGGCGATTTGTCCATTTTAATCTTTTTAAGTCGCTGTTGTACATCTTCCTGGGTCAGACAGGGCACTTTTAATGGGGGATTTACTTTTACATTCTGCATTTCATCTGACAGTTTATTTTCCTCAGTGAATATAGTGGAGAAAAAAATATTTAATAGTTTTGCTTTATCCTCGTCGCTCCCTGCAACACCCCCCTCATTGCTATGTAGAGGGCCGACTCCTTCAGATTTATATTTTTTACTATTTATATAATTGAAGAACATTTTAGGGTTAGTTTTACTCTCTTTGGCAATTTATCTCTCGGTCTCTAGTTTGGCAAATTTTATTAGTTTTTTTACATATTCTATTTTTTTCCTTATAGTTTATCAGTGCTTCCTGACTCCCCTCCTGTTTTAGTGATTTATATGCTTTCTTTTTGTCATTTATTGCCTTCTTTACGGTTCCATTTATCCAGATTGGTTTCTTATTGTTCCTTAGCCTTTTATTCCTATAAGGTATGTACCTTTCACAATTAGATGTTACAATGCTTTTAAAAATCTCCCATTTTATGGTTGTATTTTTATTTTTGAGGACTTTGTCCCAGTTAGTTAGGCCTATGGCCTCGCTTAGTTGGCTAAATTTTGCTTTTTTGAAGTTTGGTATTTTTGTTCCTCCCTTTAGAAACTCGCGTTTAAAGGATAATAGGAAGGTTATAACTTTATGGTCACTATTTCCCAGGTGTCCCCCAACCTGCATATCTGTTGTTCTATCAGGTCTATTGGTTAATACTAAGTCTAGTATGGCCGTCCCCCTAGTGGGGTCCTGAACCAGTTGGGAAAGGAAATTGTCTTTGGCTATTGCCAAGAACCTGTTTCCTTTTTGGGATGTACAGCTTTCAGTTTCCCAGTCTATATCTGGGTAGTTGAAGTCCCCCATGATAACGACTTCATTATGATTTGCCGCCTCGTCTATCTCGTTTAGTAATAGATTTTCTGTGGACTCTGGTATATTAGGTGGCTTATAATACACTCCTATTAGTATTTTATTATTGTTTTTTGCTCCATGTATTTCTACCCACAGTGACTCCACATGTTCATGTCCCTCAGAGATTTATTCTCGAATTACGGGATTTAGACACGACTTCACATAGAGGCAGACCCCTCCACCTCTCCGGTTTTGACGATCCTTTCTAAACAGATTGTAACCTTTTATATTAACTGCCCAGTCATAGCTATCATCCAGCCATGTCTCAGTTATTCCCACTACGTCATAGTCCTCCTCACACATCACTAATTCCAGTTCACCAGTCTTCTTAGTCAGGCTTCTGGCATTAGTATACATACATTTGACAGGTTTATGTGTATTTTTTACCCTACATCTTTTATTCTGAGCTGTTCTAGTCCCCCCTTCCATTCCTCCCCCAGACACACTACCTCGCCCCTGGTCTCTATCTGCACTATCTTCCCCTCCTATAACGTAATTACCCTCCCCCCCAGTCCCTAGTTTAAACACTCCTCCAACCTTCTAGCCATCTTTCTCCCCAACACAGCTGCCCCTTCCCCATTGAGGTGCAGCCCATCCCTACGATAGAGCCTGTAGCCAACAGAGAAGTCGGTCCAGTTCTCCAGGAACCCGAAACCCTCCTTCCTACACCAGTTCTTGAGCCACTTGTTAACCTCCCTAATCTCCCGCTGCCTTTCTTGTGTGGCTCGTGGTACAGGCAAAACTACAGCCTTTGGCTGTGCAGGCATGCTGGGAGTTGTAGTTTCGCAACAGCTGGAGGCACACTGGTTGGGAAACACAGGTCTAGGTCATTACTCTGCCCAAATCTATATTCAGCTACATGGCTTAGAAAATATGCTGTCAAACAATGATCCTAGGTTTAGTGGTATAGACACATAATCTAGACTTGCCTATACCAAATGTAAATATGCAACCAAATGTGGCAAAATACACAAAAATATATATATATATGAAAAAATTATAAAAATGCAAATGCCCCTGGGGGGTTCAGATATCTTGCTTTGGAGGCATCAGAACATTGGTGGTAGTCATAGTCAACCGTCATATACAATCAAATAGAGGCATCAAATGGATTCGCAAAGTGATTAATAATTGTAAGTATTATTCGCATTGCGATTACAACTTAGAGCCGAGTTCCTAATAGTTGTATTGCTAGAACATAACGTATATTCTAGCAATACAACAACCATTAGGAACTCAGCTCTAAGTTGAATTCGCAATGCGATTAATGCAGGTTATATTAATCACATTGCAAATTAAACTTAGATCTGAGTTCCTAATGGTTGTTGTATATGCTAGAATATAATGAAGATTGAGAATATAGTGCTATATTCGTTATCTTCGTTATATTCTAGCAATACAACCATTAGGAACTCAGATCTAAGTTGTAATCGCAATGCGAATAATGCGGGTTATATTAATCGCATTGCGATTTACAATTACTAACACTGCAGCTTCAGAATTAATCTAAGATGGATGCTGTCCTTTCGTTTAGATAGGAGGTGGGAGGGTCTGGGAGGGAGGGTATGCTGATTTTTTAAACATTTTAAACATGATTCATAAAAGTACTAGTAATGGGAAGTGTCTATTAAATTACCTAAGTCAGGAGTTCCATTAAACAAAAAAAATACTTAGTGGGGGAGATTTATCAAAACTTACTGGTGCAAAGGAAAACTGGCTTAGACGACCATGTTAACCAATCTGATTGATGCTTTCATTTTCCAAAGGAGAAAATGTAAGGAGGAATCTGATTGACTACTCTGGACAACAAAGGCTACTTTCACTCTAGCGTTTCTATTTTCCGTTTTGTCCCTATTCATTATCAATGGGGACAAAACGTAACTGAAAAGAACAGAATGCTCCAAAAAGCATTCCATTCCATTTGGTTGCGTTCTCATACCGGAGAGCAAACCGCAGGAAGCTGCGGGTTTTCTTTCAGTCATGGAATGTGGAGCAAGATGCATCCGTCATGACCCACAATGCAAGTCAATAGGGACGGATCCGTTTAACTCTGAGACAATCGAAAACGGATCCGTCACCCATTGACTTTCAGTGGAGTTCATGACGGATCTGTCTTGGCTATGTTAAAGATAATACAACTGGATCCGTTCATAACGGATGCAGATGGTTGTATTATCAGTAGAGTTGAGCAAGCACCTGGATGTTCGGGTTCGAGAAGTTCGGCCGAACTTGCCGAAAATGTTCGGGTTCGGGATCCGAACTCGACTCAAACTTCACCCCGAACCTGAACCCCATTGAAGTCAATGGGGACCCAAACGTTTGGGCACTAAAAAGGCTGTAAAATAGCCCAGCAAAGGGCCAGAGGGCTGCAAAAGGCAGCAAAATGTAGGTAAATACCCTGCAAACAAATGTGGATAGGGAAATTACTTAAAATAAAATTAAAATAAAAATTAACCAATATCAATTGGCAACTTGGAGGAGGAGGAGGTGGAATAGGAGGTTGGGGTGGGAATGCTATGGGAGTTGAAGTTCTCATCACAGCCAAAAAGGATTCATGTCTGCCTGCAGAGCCACAGGCCTCATTCACAGACTCAGGGCCATGGCACCCACAAAGAGGAGAGCGTTCCCGTAACAGCAACACAGGCCTCAGGTCAACCTGCAATGGAACAGGCCATTATCATTTATGTAGGCCCCTGACACCCACAGATGAGAGGTCATTTGACACCCACACAATGGGGCAGTCATTTGACAGTAAAAAGAGTTTAATATCTCCCATCAAGACAACAAATGATTAAACGACATATAGGCCACTGACACCCAGACAATGGGGCGGTCATTGGACAGTAAAAAGAGTTAAATGTCTGCCACCAAGGCAGCAAGCAAGTACGTGAAATTTAGGCCCCTGACACCCAGACAATGGGGTGGTCATTAGACAGTAAAAAGAGTTTAATATCTCCCATCAAGAAAACAAATGATTAAACGACATATCGACCCCTGACACCAAGACAATGGGGCGGTCATTTGACAGTAAAAAGAGTTAAATGTCTGCCACCAAGACAGCAAGCAAGAACGTAAAAGTTAGGCCCCTGACACCCAGACAGAGGAGCAGAGCAAAAGAGCAGCAAAATAGGCATCATGTCACCCACCAACGGAGAAGGCCACTTTCAGATATTTAGGCCCCTGGCACCCAGACAGAGGAGAGGTTCATTCAACTTTGAGTTGCCGTGCAAAATAATGGTAAAATTAAAAAAAGAGGATTCAATAAAGAAGTGCCCTGGAGTACAAGAATATATGGTTAAGGGGAGGTAGTTATAAATGTCTATTCTGCACATGGGATGGACAGGTCCTGTGAAATCCATGCCTGGTTTATTTTTATGAACGTCAGCTTTCTCACGTTGGCTGTGGACAGGCGGCTGCGTTTGTCAGTAATGATGCTCCCTGCCATGCTGAATACACGATCAGACAAAACGCTGGCCACCGGGCAGGCCAGCATCTTCAAGGCATAAAAGGCTAGCTCTGGCCACGTGGACAATTTGAAGACCTATAAGTTAATTGGGGCCGAACAATTAGTCAGTACGTGGAAGGGTGTGCACACGTACTGTTCCACCATGTTAGTGAAATGCTGCCTCCTGCTAACACGTTCCGTATCAAGTGGTGGTGCAGCTGTGGCGTGGTGAAAAAACTTTTCCACATCTCTGCCATGCTAACCCTGGCCTCAGAGGAGCTGGCCGTGACACAGCTGCCTTGGCGACCTCTCGCTCCTCCTCTGCCTTCGCCTTGGGCTTCCACTTGTTCCCCTGTGACATTTGGGAATGCTCTCAGTAGCGCGTCTACCAACGTGCGCTTGTACTTGCGCATCTTCTTATCACGCTCCAGTGCAGGAAGTAAGGTGGGCACATTGTCTTTGTACTGGGGATCCAGCAGGATGGCAATCCAGTAGTCTGCACACGTTAAAATGTGGGCAACTCTGCTGTCGTTGCGCAGGCACTGCAGCATGTAGTCGCTCATGTGTGCCAGGCTGCCCAGAGGTAAGGACAAGCTGTCCTCTGTGGGAGGGTTATCATCATCGTCCTCCGTTTACCCCCAGCCACGCACCAGTGATGGGCCCGAGCTGAATTGGATGCCACCCCGCTGTGAACATGCTTCATCCTCATCCTCCTCCACCTCATCCTCCTCCTTGTCGTCCTCCAGTAGTGGGCCCTGGCTAGCCACATTTGTAGAAAACCTCCCTCTGAGCCACTTCTAAGAGACTAGCCTGAAAGTGCTAAAATTGACCCCTCTTTCCCCTCCTCCTCCTCCTCCTGGGCCATAGAAGTGGTAACGCTGATAACGGCTTCATCACCACTGGCCATGTTGGTGGAGTACTCGAAACAGCCCAACAGGGCACACAGGTTTCGCATGGAGGTCCATGGTGGGGAAGTGGTGCTGTTCCGCAGTGCGACTGACCCGTGCGTGCTGCAGCTGAAACTCCACTATGGGCTGCTACTGCTGGCACAGTCTCTCCAGCATGTGCAAGGTGGAGTTCCAACTGGTGGGCACGTCACATATGAGGCGGTGAGCGACAGGGCCGAAGTTACGCTGTATTGCAGACAGGCGAGCAGCGGCAGGACGTGAACGCCGGAAGCGCGCACAGACGGCCCACACTTTATGCAGCAGCTCTGACATGTCGAGGTAGTTGTGTAGGGACTTCTGCACCACCAAATTCAGCACATGCGCCAGGCAAGGGATGTGCGTCCGTCAAAACCGGCTAGCCCAAGAGCTGCGACGAGATTTCGCCCATTATCGCACACCACCAGGCCGGGCTTGAGGCCCACCAGCAGCAACCACTCGTCAGTCTGCTGTTCAATACCCCGCAACAACTCCTGCGCGGTGTGGGGTCTGTCCCCCAAACATATGAGTTTCAGAACGGCCTGCTGACGTTTACCCCGGGCTGTGCTGAAGGTGTTTGGCTGACTGGATGAGCAGGTGGAAGAAGAGGAAAAGGAAGCCGAGTAGGAGGAGGAGGCTACAGGAGGCAAAGAATGATGCCCTGCGATCCTTGGCGACGGAAGGAGGGGCGCCAAAGAACTCTCCGCCTGGGGCCCAGCCGCCACTACAGTTACCCAGTGTGCAGTTAGGGAGATATAGCGTCCCTGGCCGTTCTTACTGGTCCACGTATCTGTGGTTAGGTGGACCTTGCCACAGATGGCGTTGCGTAGTGCACACTTGATTTTATCGGATACTTGGTTGTGCAGCGAAGGCATGGCTCTCTTGGAGAAGTAGTGGCGGCTGGGAACAACATACTGTGGGACAGCCATCACCATCAGCTGTTTGAAGCTGTCTGTGTCCACCAGCCTGAATGACAGCATTTCAAAGGCCAGTAGTTTAGAAATGCTGGCATTCAGGCCCAGGGCTCGAGGGTGGCTAGGTGGGAATTTACGCTTTCTCTCCAAGATTTGTGAGATGGAGAGCTGAACGCTGCCGTGTGACATGGTCGAGATGCTTGGTGATGGAGGTGGTGGTGGCACATCCTCTGTTTGGTGGGCGCCAGGTGCCAACATTCCTCCCGAGGCAGAGGAAGAGGCCGAGGCAGCAGCAGAAGAGGGAGCAGGGGGAGCCTGAGTGAGTTCCTTGTTTTTAAGTTGTTTACTCCACTGCAGTTCATTCTTTGCATGTAGATGCCTGGTCATGCAGGTTGTGCTAAGGTTCAGAAAGTTAATGCCTCGCTTCAGGCTCTGATGGCACAGCGTGCAAACCACTCGGGTCTTGTCGTCAGCACATTGTTTGAAGAAGTGCCATGCCAGGTAACTCCTTGAAGCTGCCTTTGGGGGGCTCGGTCCCTGGTGGTGGTGGCCAGTAGCAGGCGAACTCTCTTGGCGGCGGCTGTCCTGCTTTTGCCCCCTGCTCTCTCTTTTGCTACGCTGTTGGCTCGGTCTCACCACTGCCTCTTCCTCTGAACTATGAAAGTCAGTGGCACGACCTTCATTCCATGTGGGGTCTAGGACCTCATCGTCCCCTGCATCGTCTTCCACACAGTCTTCCTCCCAGACCTCCTGTTTTGGTCTGCACACTGCAAAAAGACGCAGCAGTTGGCACCTGTGTTACATCATCATCAGAGACGTGCGGACTCTGATGAGGTGGTATTTCTATGTCCTCATCATCAGGAAACATAAGTGGTTGTGTGTCAGTGTATTCTATGTCTTCCACCACTGGGGAAGGGCTAGGTGGATTCCCTTGGAAGACCCTGCAAGCAGAGTCTTCAAACAGCATAAGAGACTGCTGCATAACTTGAGGCTCAGACAGTTTCCCTGATATGCATGGGGGTGATGTGACAGACTGATGGGCTTGGTTTTCAGACGCCACCTGTGCGCTTTCTGCAGAAGACTGGGTGGGAGCTGTCAGCCACCCAATTGACTATCGCCTGTACTTGCTCAGGCCTTACCATCCTTAGAACGGCATTGGGCCCCACCAAATATCGCTGTAAATTCTGGAGGGTACTGGAACCTGAGGAAGTTGGTTCACTAGGACGTCTGGCTGTGGCAGAACAGCCACGTCCTCTCCCAGCACCAGAGGGTCCACTAACAACACCACGACCATGTCCGCGTCCCTTACTAGATGTTTTCCTCATTGTTACCGTTCACCACAATAAGAAAAAAATTCAAATTCAGGCCTTTTATTTACAGGCACCTAACACTATCTGGCTATCTATTTATGTACCGTATTACACTAATCCAGGCACAGCAGTAACCACAGATTTAGGGGAATATCAATTGTAGGCCTAGTATTTAGGCCCTGGATGAAAGGTATCCTTTTACGGACAGATTTACACTTGGAGATGCACAGTAGCGTGTGAAAAAATATATAGGATTATGCTTTCAGCACTTGTATTTTAACACTTACTGTAATATACCCTTTAACGGAAAGAAATACACTTAGAGATGCACGCTGAGTGTAATATACCCTTTTTTTAAGTATAATCAGTTTTTATTAAGGTTTTTTTGGAACAGACAAGGATGCAAGTAATCAGGATGGTGCGGACGCAGCCGCCAGAACACAGATGATACACTACAATGGCTCGTGTTGAAGCAATTGACAACAAACAGACGTGTAATGGGCATCCGCGAAAGGCACAATCACAACAGGTAAGTAACAAGAAAGTACCCTTCAGTAGTACAATATTAAGGCCTAGGCAATACCAGGGCATCCGCTCGGATGCTGCCAACCTGGCATCGCCAATATGAGTCGTGTTTGCCTCCCCCACTGCGGGCTTAAACAGTGAGTGGGTGGCTACAATTGCGATCAGCAGGGTATAGGTAATCCGGCAAGCAGTATCAAAAGAAAAAGAAAGAAGTGAAATAATAATAAAACAAAACAACAATAACCATAACTTGGCAGTGGCAGGAGCAGAGGGGGGGGGTGCCCCGTCTAGGTGGGCACAGGTTAGGAGCAACTCACAGTACCCGGCTATGTAGTATAAAAGGAACTTTTTAGCCAAGGGTCCCAAGTCTTGTCTCTAAGTGAGATATTAATAAGAGCAGCCGGTAAGCGGCGCTCGTACCGATATGTCAGATTTATTGCAGCAATAACCTCCTCGCAGGCCGGAGGGTCAGGAGACTTCCAATGCCTAGTGACTACCAGTTTCGAGTGGATAAGGATCAAGCCTATCAGTCTCCTAGCAGCGTAAGGAAAGGAGTCAATACCCATAAATAGTAAGGCTAGTCCTGGAGAAGGCGAAATTCGGATATGTAGAACCTGAGAAGTTATTTCGAACATGCGTGTCCAATAACTAAGCAATTTTGGGCAAGACCACAGAATATGGTGTAAGGTGCCTGTGGCGCCACATTCCCTCCAGCAACAAGCCGACGTGCCAGGGTACATGTGGCTTAGTCTGTCAGGAGTGTAGTACCAGCGGAGTAACGTTTTAATAGCCGCCTCAGAATGCGTCACGCATTTAAAGGCAGAGGCTGCAAATTTCGATGCAGTAGCCCAATCATGAATCGGAAACTCTTGTCCTAATTCCCGCTCCCAGCACACCATTGGCTGCAGTTTAACAAATTTATCTTTGTCCCCAATAAAGTCATAGATCAACCTGGTATAGTTAGCTGATGGTCGATTGTGGGAGCAGAACTGAGCCAGAATACCATCATGGACTTTTATATCAGTTTTATGAAGAGTATCTAGACAGTGCCTAATACGTAGATAGGATAAGAATTCTGAGTTAGGGAGGCCATATCTGATGTGTATATGTTCAAATGTGATGAAGACCGAGTCAACATACAATTGGTAAAGTGAAGTGATGCCATGTTGCTGCCATTTGGAGAGGTTAATGTCTCCAACGAGCCCTTCCAAGGCAGAAATCGATGTCAGGCTAGGATTTGGAATGTGTTTCGTCCCCCGGGAGCGGTGGAACTGCGACCAAAGAGAGCAGGCGTGACTAATGGTCAACAACGTAGCTTTCTGTTGGGGCAGTCTCCATAAGGTTCGACACAGCAAGTCCCGTAGGGAGCCTCCAGAGACGAAGTAGCTTTCTATTGCCACCCAGGGTTTCACAGAGGTCCCCGACCACCACTCCCGGAGGAAGGAAAGACCAATAGAGGTGAAATAGTCCTTAATGGACGGGAGTCCGACTCCTCCCACTTTCTTCCTCTTAGTCATTATGAGGTTTGCTATCCTAGGTTTGGAAGAGCCCCAAATATAGGCATTTAATATCTTCTGAGCTGCAACAAAGAATGCACTAGGAACCGGGATAGGCAATGCTCTAAACACATAGATCAGTTTTGGGAGAACCATCATTTGAAATGTCGCCACGCGACCAGTCCAGGATACATCTTTCATTGCGAAGCTAGCAAAGTCCTTCGACATCGTCGACAACAGAGGGGAATAGTTGCTCTGGCCTGCAAGCGAGCAAGGATGAGTGAGCGAGACCCCTAGGTATTGTAGAGAGGTGGTTTGCCAATCAAGCACAAATTTCCTCTTTAGCTCAGATAGTTCAGATAATTCCACATTTATGGGGAGGGCTTGTGTTTTGGAGGTATTAAGCTTGTAATAGGACAAGGAGCCAAAGTGGGAGATGATAGAGAACGCCTGTTCTAGAGAGATGCTAGGTTTTGTGAGTGTAAGGATAATGTCATCCGCATAAAGTGAAATTACATGGGACTGATCAACAATTTTGACTCCCTCCACCACCGACGACAATCTTATATGTTGGGCTAAGGGCTCAAGTGCGAGAAAGAATATCAGGGGGGACAGAGGGCACCCCTGACGGGAGCCATTGGTAATAGCAAAGTTGTCGGACAACATACCGTTAATTAAGATTTTTGCCGATGGGTTAGCATACAAGCCTCGGATGGCATGTACAATGGATCCCGTAAATCCCATTTTGGAAAGTACTGAAAAGGCGTATGACCAACGAAGGCGGTCAAACGCCTTCTCTGCGTCTAATGTGACCGCCACCATTGATATTTTCCTCAATTCAGCTGCGTTTAAAATGTTGAAGATTCTCCTAGTATTATCCGACGCTTGCCTACCCTTTACGAATCCTGATTGGTCGTCGGCAATTAAGGAAGGGAGGGCCGCCGATAACCTGCACGCGACCAACTTGGCAAATATCTTAATGTCAGAATTCAACAAGGAGATAGGCCGGAAGTTTTGAGGAGCATCTGGTGATTTACCCGGTTTGGGCAGTGCCACTATTACCGCCTGTAGCATTTCCGGCAAAAATGGTGTACCATCCATCACCCTGTTGAAGATTTCTAGCATATAAGGGAGCAGAGGCATTTGAAGTTTCTTATAATATTCGTTCGATAGACCGTCCGGTCCAGGTGATTTCCCCGCGGGAAGAGAGGCAATTATTTTCTGTAATTCGCCCTGAGTGACAGGAGCGTTTAGAGAAGATAACTGCGCCTGGGTTAATTTGGGCAAGTGGGCTTTGTCCAAAAAGTCCTCAAGAAGTGTGTCATAATTTTCTGGTAAAGGTGTTGTGTCCTGTAAATTATAAAGGTTGTGGTAGAATGTACGAAATTGTTCAGCGATGTCTCTCGGGTCGTATAATTTAGCCCCGGATGTAAGATGTTTAATG
This sequence comes from Bufotes viridis, assembly GCA_033119425.1. Taxonomy (NCBI): domain Eukaryota; kingdom Metazoa; phylum Chordata; class Amphibia; order Anura; family Bufonidae; genus Bufotes; species Bufotes viridis. The sequence goes on from CM065593.1 coordinate 235,350,255, forward strand.
TAAGGGATCTTTGATTTAACCCTCTGGTGCTTGAGTTTTCTAGCTAAAAGTTTACCCGCCTTATTACCTTGTGCATACACCCTGGCCTTCAGAAAAGATAAGGATTTGGTAAAGTCCCTATCAAGGAGATGTAATAGCTTGTCCCTCTCGCACCTCAGTCTCCTTGACCCCTCAACCGACGGGCTATCCTTATTGATTTTTTCTAGTTGGTTTATAGTATCAAGTGTATTTGTGATTTCCTCCTCCCTTTTTCTCCGTTCCCTGATATTGAGTTTAATGAGAAGTCCCCTGACAAAGGCCTTATGTGTTTGCCACACAACAAGTGGATTTTGTACTGAGCCAACGTTCAAATGAAAGAATTCTTTCACCACCTCTGATATCTCAGCTACGTGTTTCGTGTGGGAGAGAATGTAAGGGTTGGCTCTCCAAATTGAGGGAAGGTTTGCTTGGTATTTCTCCATCAGGTGTAGTATGATGGGTGTGTGGTCAGACCACGTGATCAGGCCGATCGTGGACTCAATGGTGTGGAAGAGGGTATTGTTGTCCACTAAGTACATGTCTATCCGTGAGTATGAGGTGTGCATAGGGGAAAAATAGGTGTAGTCCCGCTCTTGGCTATGCTGAGCCCTCCAGACGTCAACCAGTCCCTCTGAATTCAGAAAGGCTGCTAGATTCGAAGGATTACGTCTGGAGGGATTAGTGGAGTCAAGTGACGGGTCGAGGACAGTGTTAAAATCGCCGCACATCACCAACTTACCCTGTTTTATTTTCTTTACGTGTCTCATGACTTTATTGAGAAAAGAAAGCTGACGTTCATTGGGTGCGTAAATATTCACCAGTGTGTATAGGATGTTATTCGCCTTGCAGACCAGAACAACGTACCTGCCCCGTGCGTCAACCTTTTGGGACAGAATAGACAGACAAACATCATTATGAAAAGCATTGAATACCCCTCTAGATTTCATTGCATAATGGGAATGTATAATATGTGAATATGAGCGGTGACTTATACGAAAGGCATCTTTTTCCATGAGATGAGATTCTTGTACACACAAAATGTCCGCTTTATTCACCTTTGCCTCCTTCCAAAGGAAGGTACGTTTTTGGGGGCTGTTAAGGCCCTTGGCGTTTAGGGAAAGAATCTTCAACCCCATGAGAGAGGGTAAAGATGTTGGGTAATTAGATATTGGGTACCTAAGTGCTCCAAAGGAATCCCGCCCTGCTCCTGCGGATCAAAAAACAACAAATATAAATAACATGACTTAACATGAAACAATAGGTGAACAACCATAGCATAGGTAAATAGCTGCGATTCAATGACGGGATGATTTTACCATCATATATAGAGGGCGGAATGTCCAGCTCATGGCCGATAGGAAAATAAGCAGACGTAATTCCAGTTAAGCTACTAAGGGTCGAGCGCTCACTTGAAAAGCAGGGTGAAGATTAACATCGTGCCCGACACACAGGACGTTGCAATGAGTCTGATGACCCCTGACTTTTTAAGGCCGTCTTGGACTCCTCTCTCCAGGTAGGTGGTTGCTTTGCTCTGGAACTCCGAGTGGGATCTGCCAGTCTTGAAGCAAGCGTTTTCCATCCTCCAAGGAGTGGATCACAAAGTGTCGTCCCTCCTTGCGGATCAACAATTTAAGAGGGTACCCCCACTTATAGGCGATATCGTTCTGACGCAGAGCCAGGGTAATCGGCAGGAGCGTGCGTCTCTGGCGGAGAGTGGTTGCAGAAAGGTCGCGTGAGGCGAACCATGGAATAAGGAGGTGGAAGGCGGCCCATTTTACGGGCGGCAGCCATGACGGCTTCTTTGGTAGTAAAGAAGTGAACACAGGCCAGGGTGTCCCTCGGGATATCCGGCCCCAGGTGTTTCGGCTTTGGGACCCTGTGGGCCCTATCAATCATTATATCCTGCTGCGACAAGTGGGGCAAAAGAGTGCGGAAAAGCTTCTGTATATAGGAGGACAGCTCACTGCCGCCTACTTCTTCAGGAATCCCACGGAATTTAACATTGTTCCGGCGGGAGCGGTCCTTTAGATCCGCAAGTTTGCGCTTAACTGCTTCCATTTCATCTGATAGTTCATTATGAGCATCAATAACAGCATTTTGGGATTCAGCAAACTCCCCCATCTTTACTTCCACATGAGACACTCTATCCTCCACTGTTTGCAATTTCTTAGAAAGTGGCAGGAGTAACGCGTTCAGGTCTTGACAGAGGGAGGATTTAAGGGCCTGCAGCATGCGTTTAAGGGTGAGCTCAGAGGCCGGCTGCTGAGAGATGGGGAAATCAGCAAACATGTCTCCGTCTTTCTGGTCAGAGGCTAGGGCGGGTACCTGCACTGGTTCCCTAACTGGGATCCCACATACCTCCGCTGTGGAACGCGGGCCAACTCCCAGGGCTGCGTGAAGTCCGGACCCAGTATCTTGCTGCAGCATGTCGCCATCTTGATTTTGCCGCCCTGCGGCCGCGTGTAGCTTATACTCCTCCGGTGTCGGTGGTAAGGACGGCTCGTCTTGGGTAAGAAAGTCCATCGGGAGGTGAGGTGGGGACGGTGATGCGTTCCCGGACTGTGGGTCCCGTTGTGGCGGGATAGGTGTTTCTCCATCCGGGCTCCGGGCGCCATCTTGCGCTTTGCCCCTCTCAAAATATTTCTCCAAACTGTCGCCTCCGATTTTAGTTAGCACTTTCTTTGCCTTCCCCATGTTGATAGAAGTGGTAGGGGACTTGCAGATCGTGAGGTGTCGGGTCTCCGATGCCAATTATGCTGTAATTAAGTCGCTGGTGAGCGGGAGCTCTCTCCTCAAGCAGCCATTGCAGTCGGCGGCCAAGCCACGCCCCCTGTAATATACCCTTTTAAAGGCAGATTTACACTTGGCCTGCAACAGCTGGAACACCAGATTTTTGGTATTGCTATTTTGGCAATTGAATTTCACCCCAGAACAAAATATATCCTTTGACGGATACCATTAAACTATTTGTCCAGCCACAGCTGGAGCACCAGATTTACTGTATTTCTATTTTTGAAACTGAATTTCACCCCAAAAAATAATATATCCTTTGACGGACACTATGAAACTTGTACAGTCACAGCTGGAACACCAGATTTACGATATTTCTATTTTTGCAGCTAAATTTCACCCCAGAAAATAATATGTCCTTTGAAAGGCACTATGAAACTTGTCCAGTCACAGCTGGAACACCAGATTTACGGTATTGCTATTTTGGCAATTGAATTTCACCCCAGAACAAAAGCTATTCTTTGACAACACTATAAAACTTGACCTGCCACAGCAGAAACCACTGATTTAGGGTATTGCTATTTTGGAAATTGAATTTCACCCCAGAAAAAAAATATATTCTTTGCCAGACAGTATTACACTTGGCTAGCCACAGATGGAACACCAGATTTAGGAGATTGCTATTTTTTGTAGTGAATTTCACCTCTTAATAAAATATAGAAAATTCTATCCTGAGTTTCTAGGGGTGACAATAAGCACAGCCAAGCTCCTGATGTAGGATATAGCAAAAAAAAAAAAAAAACTACTATTGATGGATTAATGGACTTGGTGGTAGCTTGTGCTGCACCACAAGGCGCAAAATGGCCGCCGATCACCCCAGAAAAAAAGTGACAGAAAAATGCTCTGTGCAGCCTAAAAACCAGTGAGCAATTATCTAGCACAAGTTGAATGATTCACAGCTGTAGATCAATCACTTCATTACGTTTTTTTGCTGAGTTAATCCCTGCCTAATCTCGCCCTAACAGCAGCTGCGTCCTATTCCTACACTAATCAGAGCAGAGTGACGTGCAGCGCAACGTGACTCCAGCTTAAATAGAGGCTGGGTCACATGCTGCACTTGGCCAATCACAGCCATGCCAATAGTAGGCATGGCTGTGATGGTCTCTTAGGGCAAGTTGTACGACGCTTGTTGATTGGCTGCTTTGCAGGCTTTCAAAATGTGCCATAGAAATCGCCGAATAACGAACCTGACTTTTTACCTAAATGTTCAGGTTAGGGTCCGTGTCACGAACACCCCAAAATTCGGTACGAACCCGAATTTTGGGTTCTCTCATCCCTAATTATCAGTAACGGAAGCGTTTTTTCTAAGCCCTGCCGGATTCAGCAAAAACGCTAGTGTGAAAGTAGCCGAAGCCATTTTTCCATTGTTTTGATAAATCCTCCCCATTGTCTCTTAAAAGAGAAGCTATCATCAAATACTCTCAGAATCAGAATTTTTTTTCTACCATACTACATTCCTATGAAACTATATATATATATATATATATATATATATATATATATATATATATTTATTTATTTATTTATTTAATATAAATTTAATGACAAAAATCAGATGAAATATATATATATATATATATATATATATATATATATTCCAAAAAAGCAAGGCAGCACTCCATGGCTTGATAAAGATTGCATTGATCAATTGAAACGTTGCTGGAGCACTGGGTTAATAAATGCACATCTAATTTTGGAATTTTTTGGAGTGCTGCCTTGCTTTTTTGGATCTTCTACATTACAAAGAACCTTGTTGCAGGCTCTTGCAGGACTTTGCACCCGATTTGCTAGTGTGCTGCTTGTTATTTTCCCTTCTTTATATATATATCTATATATCTATATAGATAGATAGATAGATAGATAGATAGATAGATAGATAGATAGACCCACAATGCAATGCAGCAATAATCCAGCAACAATTAACAGAAAACGAAATTCCAATAAAAAATATATGTATAGATAGTGGTGCTGCGGGCCCAGCAGCTAGTAAAATATCTATAGATATGGATCCATAAAGTGAGCAATAAAATGACAATAGTCTGGCGATAATCCTAAACAAGGGTTAGGTAATACACAGTCCGCTGTAAGGCAGATAGTAATCACTACAAGAGATACACTTTGCGAATAGCAAAATTGCGTTAACTGCCACACTATAGTTCTATTGTCTCTGACACTCTTGGCAGCAGATTGTCTCCCTTGTGAACAAAAGGATGTCGAAGAATGTCGAAATTTAACAGCCTAATCTTTCTCTTCCTCAACATCTAGGTGGATATTTGGTTCAGCCATTCCTACTTAAAATAGCAGGTTGGGCTGACATTCATCTGATGTGTTTGGCCTTCTTTAGTCAAAAATAATCTTGCTTAACTGACTCGCCTTGGGGAGTATGCTTTGTTATGCTCTTTATCATTAGGGAGACCAAAAATATTCATGTTGAGTATTGTATGCCAGGCAACACTGCTCTCGCTTTTCTTTTGAGATATTCTGGGTCTCTTGTTCTACTAGAATGAAAACTATTTTGGTTGTCTCTTTGAGCAGAGTGTAATCCCGGTTGGGATATTTTAATTCTCTTGTCTAACTTTCAGTTGAATATTATTTGGGGCTATCTGTCTCTGGATTATCTGAAATTAATCATAAAATGTTGAAATGGATTTGCTCTTTCTTAATTCTAACAAGCTCAAATATTTAGCAATTTATTTCAGACAAATAAAGAGACCTCAGCACATAAAAAAATTGTAATTCAGTTTTCTTTCCAAAAGAACTGAAAAAAGCTTAGTGTTTCACAACTACAGCATATCCTTCCAGTCATTGCTCAATCAATCTAACTTTCCACCCGAAAGAACTAGAATACTCCATCCAGGCTTAAACTTCTCTTAACGAGACTAACTATTAGATTGGTGGGGGGCCTACAGCTGGGAACCCCAGCCAATCACAAAAATGGGCACCCGGTACCCCTGGCAGCCCCTTGAAATGAATAGTGTTGCTAGTCTGGCATGCACGTGGCTACTCCATTTATTTCTAAGGGAGTTCCGGAGATAGCTGAGTACAGCACTTGGCTATCTCCGGAATTTACATAGAAATTAATGGAGTGGCCTTTCAGATATACGTAGAGCCACACAATTAATTTCTATGAAAATTGCAAAGTCAGCCAATTGCTTTACGTTAAATTCAGCAGACTGCAGAGGGTATGGGGTCCCCGTTCTCCAGATAGGTGGGGTTCCCAGCAGTAGGACCCCCACCTATCTCATAGAATACTCTTTTAAGATATGTGAATTTGTATATATTCTTCCTAGAAACCAAGAGTAGTGTTATCAGGCATACTATACTCATGATACATATTTTTGGTTTCTCTAATGATAAAGAACATCCTTCCAAGGTGATGTCAGCCAAGCAAGGGAATTTTCTCTTGAGACATTCTTGTCCTACTAGAAAAAGAACTAGCTTTTATACTATTTCTATTATGGAGACCAATTAATATATGTGATGACTATTGTAGGCTAGGCAATGCTCACCTAATACATGTAAATTAGAATGTCTAACATCTACTGGCATCAGATATGCTTAGGAAAGCAAATTTGAATATATTTTCCAGAAACCCAAAGGGGCATTGCCTGACCTACAATACTCTGCACACATACTACAAATATTAAGCGCTCTCCATAATGAGTAAGAGTACCAACCAGATAATGCATACGGTATATATTGCTGTGAAATACTGCATAGGCTGCAACCCAGTATCCCGGGCTGTTTTGCTTTCTCTTTCTTTTGTTAAAATGCAAACTTTTTGGGAAATTCGGGATGAATTCTGAACCAATACAATCAATTAGCTTATTCTTAGTATATGGTTTTAATACTTTACTTTATTTATCCAGGCCTGTTTTGAGCTTCAGAAATTGCATTTAAAAAAAAAGAATGTTTAGCTGTACCCTTACTACTAACCTTCCACAATACTTTATATTTGAAAGGTCCTACCTGTCATATAGGATGAAGTTTAATGATCTGCCTTGCCTACAGATTCATTTTGATACGGCCACTGGAACAGAGCAGTCAATTCTGATAAGCAATACTTAGTCTACCGAGCACCTGAGTATAATGGAAATCAATGGGAGAACCCGAGCATTAAACCAGGCACCCCCTGCTCTGAAGAGGGGAGGGTGTCTGGTTTATAGAAAAAGGTCAGAAATTGATGGAAACACCACCAAAATGGTTTGGGAACAGCATGGGGAGGATGTCTGGATGCATCTTGTCTCCCAGACCGCTGCTGGGAACGATATTGTCCGAGTAGTACGACACTTTGAAAGACTGACAAAAATGCGCACAAAACCAAAGATAAAATTGATCTTAGAGGAAAAATTGTTAGGAAACATTCTTTCCTGTATATTTACTTGTATAAAAAGTGCAAGTGCTGCCAAAAATTACAAGCAAGAGGCACTCCGATACAACCTGTATATCACATAAAGGAGGGCCTAATTCACGTTGTGGTACAATTGTTCATGTAGTGGGACTCCTACACTCATAAAGCCTATGCACTGTGAAAAGGCTGCCAAAAATTACAAGGAACTGGCAGTCCAATACACCCATTGTTACACTTAAAGGAGGGCATCATACACATCCTTGAAAAATTATGATTGATGGCCTGTTAGTGACCCTCGAAAACATTTAGAGCAAGGGCCTGCTGATCTGACCATCTAAAACATTAGAGGCGAGGGCCTGCTGCTGAGCTGACCATCTAAAACATTATGTTTGAGGGCCTGCTGCTGAGTTGACCATTTAACAAAATTATGGGAGAGTGCCTGCTGCTTAGCTGACCATCGAAAAAATTATAGTTGAGGGCCTGCTAGTGAGCTGACCCTATAAAACCTTATGGTTGAGGGCCTGCTACTGAGCTGACCATCAAAAAAATTATGGTTCAGGGCATGCTGCTGAGTTGACCCTATAAAACATTATGGTTGAGGGCCTGCTGTTGAGTTGACCCTCTAAAACATTATATGCGAGGTCCTGCAGGTGAGCTGACCCTCTAAAACATTATATGCGAGGGCCTGCAGGTGAGCTGACCCTGTAAAACATTATATGCGAGGGCCTGCATGTGAGATGACCCTGTAAAAGATTGTAGGTGGGCCTGCAGGTGAGCTGACCCTGTAAAACATTATATGCGAGGGCCTGCAGGTGAGCTGACCATCGAAAACATTATGGACGAGGGCCTGCTGCCGCTTTGTTGACTCTAGATAACTTCTGCCTGATCGCACGTCCCCGTGACATCGACAATCCATTTGGATGTCTGCCCTATCAACTTTGGAGCAATTTTTCAACAAGGACCTTCTGGTATAGCACCATTTTGCTTGTCCTCTCCACTAGAGGAATGAGGGATGAGAAGTTCTTTTCGTAGTGGGGTTCAAGAAGGGTGAACAACCAGTAATCCGTGTTGTCTAAAATGCATATAACGCACGGGTCGTGGGAAAGGCAGCCTAACATGAAGTCAGCCATGTGTGCCAGAGTACCAACAGGCAAAACTTCGCTGTCGTCATGAGGAGGTGAGCTGACCCTGTAAAAGATTGTAGTTGAGGGCCTGCAGGTGAGCTAACCCTGTAAAACATTATATGTGAGGCCCTGCAGGTGAGCTGACCATCGAAAACATTGTGGGCGGGGGCCTGCTGCCGCTTTGTTGACTCTAGATAGCTTTTGGCTGATAGCACTTCCCTGTGACGTCGACGACCCATTTGGATGTCTGCCCTATCAACTTGTGATGGTACTTTCTGTGCCTAACATGGGGACTACGGGTAGTGGGGAATCACGGTTTGATTCCGGAGAGGGAGCCTGAGAAATGGCTACCACATCCAAGGAAGTCAGCAGGCGCACCAATTACGCACTCCTGATTCAGGGAGGTAATGATGATAAATAACAATACAGGACTCTTAAGAGGCCCTGTTATTGGAATGAGTAACCTATTAAATCCTTTAACTGCATTGGTCTGGGAACTTGTGATGTTACGGGACAGATGTTGGTGTAAGGCGGGCACAGCACACATCGGGACGGCCGCCGACATCAGGCTGCGGTAGGCCTCAATGTCCACAAAAACAAGCCTAAATGGCAACATTTCCAGAGCCAGTAATTTGGAAAGCTGCGCATTTAGTGCTATGGCCTGTGGGTGGGTGGCTGGGTATTTGCGCTTGCGTTCAAATGCCTGGGGTAAAGACATTTGGATGCTGTGCTGGGACAGGGAAGTGGATGTGGTCGCTGATGCTGGTTGGAAAGGTCCAGGTGCAGGGCAGGAGGCATCCGGGGGGCCTTTGACAGGGGATTGGACAGCAGCATGTAACACCGTCTATTTAAAAAGTACACTGAATGTTACTGATACATTTTTTAAATACAAACGTTACACTGGAGATATCCCGCAGATAATGTCAATGCTGTCACCAGCAGCTAATAAAAAATTACAGGGAATGTTACAGATATTTGGGATGAGGAAACAATATATTTGAGAGGTACCACAGATAATGTCACTGTTTGCAGCGTCTACGTAAAAAGTACGCTGTATGTCACAGATAAAAATTTTATGCGCACACGTTACACTGGAGAGGGCCACTGGTAATGTCACTGTAAAAAGCGTACACCATCTATTGAAAAAGTACACTGGATGTCACTTATAAATGTTTTAAATGGACACGTTACTCTTTAGATGTGCCCCTGGTATGTCACTCTCAGAAGCGCACACCGTCTATTGAAAAAGTACACTGTATGTCACAGATAAATTTTTTCAGCGCACAGGCTACACTGCAGATGTAACGCTCCTAATGTCACTGTCCGCAGCGGACACCGTCTATTGAAAAAGTACACTGTATGCCACAGATAAATTTTTTCAGCGGACAGGCTACACTGCAGATGTCGCGCTTCTAATGTCACTGTCCGCAGCGGACACCGTCTATTGAAAAAGTACACTGTATGTCACAGATAAATTTTTTCAACACACAGGTTACACTGGAGATACACCCCTGGTAATGTCACTGTCAGAAGCAGACACGTCTATTAAAAAAAAGTACACTGTATGTTACTGATACATTTTTCAAACGCACACGTTACACTTTAGATGTCGCCCTGGTAATGCCACTCTCAGAAGCGGACACCATCTATTGAAAAAGTACACTGTATGTCATTGATAAATTTGTAAAGTGCACACGTTACACTTTAGATGTCCCCCTGGTAATGTCACTCAGAAGCAGACAATGTCTATTGAAAAAGTATACTGTATGTAACAAAATTTTCAGCGCACACATTACACTGCAGATGTGCGCAACTAATGTCACAGTCCGCAGCAGTAGAGATAAGTGAATCGAAGCTGAAAAAGTGGAATTAGTTTAGAATTTCAGGAAAAATGCGATTTGCAATGAATGCAAATTTCCTAGCGCTTCGTGGTAACGAATCATAATTTTCCTAACATGGCGGCTACAATGGCGGCTACAAATGTGAGGACATGGGGCAAGGAACTTTGGGACGGCAGGATGACCCATAATGGAATGCATGCAGCCAATCAGCAGCCAGCTCGGTGATGTCACAGCCCTATAAGTACGGCGGCCATCTTAGATTCTGCCATTCACAACCGTACTTTGTTCAGGGACAGACGTGTATGCAGACCCTAGGGAGAGTGAAAAGAAAAATAATTGCTAAAAAAAAAAAGGAAAGAAGCGATGTACTAGTGCAGGGAAAGGATATTTAGAGAAATCATTTCACAGGCAGGGAGAGACGTGTGCAGATGCTAGGGAGAGTTATCGGAAAATCCTTATTGTGATAAACAGCAATTGACAAGTGAAGGGAAAGGATAGTGAGAGGAATCATTTTACAGGCAGGGAGAGACGTGTGCACTCTTTAACCGCTTCAGGACCTTGGACAAGAATACTCATCCTAACTTGCGGCTACTTAATGCACTAGGCCAGTGATGGGCAAAGTGCGGCTCTCCAGCTGTTGCAAAACTACAACTCCCACCATGCCCTGCAGCAGGCTGATAGCTGTAGACAGTCTTTGCATGCTGGGAGTTGTAGTTCTGCAGCAGCTGGAGAGCCGCACTTTGCCCATCACTGCACTAGCATTCTCGTTCCAAGGGTTAACACGCTCCCTGACACGTGCTGCCACGATCAGCAGCAGGGTCCCGGCTTAAACTGACAGCCAGGACCAGGACGTGCAGCTCAGCCCTGAGGCAACCCCCGTGTCAGGAGGCGGGTGCGGAGTCCCTCTCGTGACTCGCAGCGGCGGTCGGCGGTACCTGCTTCCTACCCGGTGGTGCAGTGGTGCGATACCCCTGCGATCCGCAGGGGTACGAGGGCGGCGGTTGATTGCGGACTCACCTGCTGCGGCCGGGCGGGAGCTCTCTGCGGCCCGTCTGGATGAGGAGCAGGCGACAGGATCGCGTGACGGGGCCCCTAGGAGACATGGAGGGGCAGGGGCGTTGAGTGCTGCGGCTGGAAGCAGCCAGGATAACGGTGCGTTGCGGCCTCTGGTGGTGGGCCGACGACAAGAAAGGGCAGCGACGACAGGTGGGCCTGAGTTGTCTCCGCCCCTTGTGTGGCGGCACGGCAGGACCGGAGCAGAAGATGAGGGGGCTAACCACATGACGACTGCTGCAGCTGGGACAGCGGTGACCGGGGCCAGGAGGTCCTTGGGGTCATCAGGCCGGTGTGGACGCAGGGAACAGGAGTCCTGTTCACACACCCTTGCTAGGAGCCCCAGCGGTAGGTCATCATCTGGAAGGAGTCTGGAGGAAGGCGAACTGGAGGTGGAAACGTCCCCGGCGGCAGGTGTCCCGATGGAGGATGTGGTGCTGGATGCCGTGCCTTATTTGTCTGGGGTCCCATCTGCGATATCTGGTGGTGGGGATGCGGATGCTGGGTCTTATTCCCAGGGACGGCCGGGTGAGAGGACGTCTGGACAGGCTGTTGGGGGTGCGGGGGTGGGGGGTGTATTGGCAAGTCAGGTGGTGGGGGCGGGGTCTGTGGGTTTAGTGCAGGAATTGTTGTCTGGCATGTTGTCTCTTTTGTCGTGGTTGAGGCAGGGCACGCCTTCGTCTCCGGCTGTGGTCTGGGCTCCAGTGCAGGGTGTTAGCGGTTCGGGTGTTGTTGCAGGGGTGGCGGACCCGGGCGTCTAGGCTGATTCAGCCGCGGGCGCTGCGACGGGTGCAACATCTAATCAGGGGAGTGTGTTGGGGGACGGGGTTCGGTTAGTGGACGCGGTGAAGGATGAAGTTTACGTTTGTTTTGAAGGTCTGTTGGGGGCCCATTTGAAACAGGACAAAGGACAAAATATGGAGGGATGAGTACGTAGAAATTTTTTCGCTGCTTCTGTTGGAGAAGTTTAATTTGGATAGGGGCAAGCCGGACGAGAGTAAGCAGGAGGAGGAGGAAAAATGGAGGTATAGGCTCATCTCGCATGCTTTTCAGAATTGGCCTCAGGCATTTGCCATTTTTGCTGGCGTGATAGAGGAGATGGTGTCGGAACATTGTTCGGCGTTGTTCTGTTATATGGACGTCATTGGTGAGGCTTATCAGGTTTATGGGGGTGTGTCATGGCTCCAGTACGATGAGCAGTTTAGGCAGAGGAAGGCAGTAAGGCCGAGCATTTAAAGGGATCACAAAGACATTAGTCTTTGGATGAGATTGATGACGGCACCAAAAGGAGGTTCTTTGCCCTTTCGTGCCTCGGCCGGGGAAGTGCAAGGGTCAGGGAGAAAGGGTTGTTGCTGGCAATACAACGAAGGTCATTGCCGGCTCATGAGTGCTCCGGTTGCAGAGGTGCCCATAGTTTGTCCAAATGCTTCAGGAGAGGAAAAGGCAAGGGACCCGAGGCTGCTTAGAAGAGGAGTGATGCCAGTGAAGGTGGGAGAGATGGTGCCTTATTTAAGGGCGTACCCAAATAGGGAGGGGGCTGAGTTGTTGTTAGCAGGTTTTCAGTGGGGATTCAAAATTCCGTGACGGTTGGTGGGTAATGGTATCGTTCCGTGGAATTTATCCTCAGCTTTGCGTTGTCCTGAGTTGGTGACTGAGAAAATTGCTTAGGAGGTTGCAGCTGGAAGGGTTGTGGGTCCTTTTAGCCATCAACCGTTGCCAGATTTTTGGGTTTCGCCGTTGGAGTTAGTACCTATAAAGGAGCCCAATACATTTCGGTTAATTCACCACCTGTCCTTTCCGCCTGGTGGTGCTGTGAATGATGGGATAGCGGAGGATTTGTGTTCTGTTTCGTATACTTCTTTTGATGCGGCCGTGCGGTGGGTCCGTTGTTTTTGGCAGGGGGCGCTGTTGGCTAAGACGGATATTGAGGCTGCCTTTCGATTGCTGCCGATTTATCCGGAGAGTTTTCATTTGTTGGGTTTTCATTGTGAGGGGAGTTTTTATGTCGATTGTTGTTTGCCGATGGGTTGTGTGATTTTATATTCCTTGTTTGAAGGTTTTAGTACTTTCTTAGAGTGGGCGACTTTTTGATTCTAGGCCCTGCTGGTTTGCGGGTTTGTTCGGTTTTGTTGCGGACTATGGTAAGGGTGGCGGCTCGCTTTGACGTTCCGTTGGCCCCGGACAAGACTGAAGGGCCTTCAAAGGTGCTTTGTTTTTTGGGGATTGAAATCAATAGCCTGGCTATGGAATGTCGGCTGCCAGTAGATAAGGTGCGGGATTTGTTGGAGGAGTTGGTTTTTCTGGTGCGGGCTAGGAGGGTGCAGTTGAGGAGGGTTCAGTCGGTGCTGGGCAAGTTGAACTTTGCTTGCAGGATATTGCCAATGGGACGAGTTTTTTGTCGGTGGTTGGCGCAGGCCACGGCCGGAGTGTCAGTTCCGTTTCATTATTTGCGATTATCCTCTGAGGTGGAGGATTTACAAGTGTGGCAGGCCTTTTTAGAGGACTTTAAAGGTCCGGCTATGTGGATGGAGGCGTCCGTTTCCAACGTGGACGGCCGCTTGCGGGATCGGTGCTTTGTCCGGTGCGATGCTTGGAGGAGATTTTGGCGGTGCGGCCTGGTGGTTCCACTTCTTTGCTGGTGCATCAGGATGGATCTAGTTAGTCTGTTTTTCAGTTTGTAGCGGTGTTTCGGACATGTTTGGGGGCAGCGGGGTTGCCAGCTCGGGAATATGCGTCGCATTCGTTTCGTATAGGCGCAGCGACCGAGGCGGCTAGATGGGGCCTTAGGGAAAGTGTTATTAAAATGATAGGTCGGTGGGAGTCGTCGTGATTTCGATCATACGTTCGACCTCATTTGATTTAAGGCGGGGGAAGGGTGAGCTGTTTGCTCCGATGAATTGATCTGTTGTTTATCTCTGTTGTTCTTGTTTTGTTTTTGTTGGGTCAGCGACATGTTTGGCGTGGATTTTCGGACATTCTTTCGTCTTCTGGGGTGCCTTGCGGGCGGATGTGCGGCGGAATGGTCGTCAGTTGGGTTTCTCCCCTGCGGTGTTACAAGTAGGGTGGATTGGGTTGCGGGTAGAGTTGAGTGAACACCTGGTTGTTCGGGTTCGAGAAGTTCGGCCGAACTTCCCGAAAATGTTCGAGTTCGGGATCCGAACTCGACCCGAACTTCACCCCGAACCCCATTGAAGTCAATGGGGACCCAAACTTTTGGGCACTAAAAAGGCTGTAAAATCGCCCAGGAAAGGGCTAGAGGTCTGCAAAAGGCAGCAAAATGTAGGTAAATCCCCTGCAAGCAAATGTGGATAGGGAAATGACTTAAAATAAAATAAATAAAAATTAACCAATATCAATTGGCAACTTGGAGGAGGAGGAGGTGGAATAGGAGGTTGGGGTGGCATCAGGTGGGAATGCTATGGGAGTTGACGTTCTCATCACAGCCAAAAAGGATTTATGTCTGCCTGCAGTGCCACAGGCCTCATTCGCAGACTCAGGGCCATGGCACCCGCAAAGAGGAGAGCGGTCCCGTAACAGCAACACTGGCCTCAGGTCAACCTGCAATGGAACAGGCCATTATCATTTATGTAGGCCCCTGACACCCAGACAGAGGAGAGGCAAGACAGTAAAAAGAGTTTAATGTCTCTCACCCAGACAGCAAGCAATTAAACGAAATATAGGCCACTGACACCCAGACAATGGGGTGGTCATTAGACAGTAAAAAGTGTTAAATGTCTGCCACCAAGACAGCAAGCATTTATGTGAAATTTAGGCCCCTGACACCCAGACAATGGGGCGGTCATTAGACAGTAAAAAGTGTTAAATGTCTGCCACCAAGACAGCAAGCAAGTACGTGAAAGTTAGGCCCCTGACACCCAAACAGAGGAGAGAGGTCCCATAGCAGCAAAAGAGGCATCATGTCACCCACCAACTGAGAAGGCCACTTTTAGTTATTTAGGCGCCAGCACCCAGACAGAGGAGAGAGGTCCCAAAGCAGAGAATCAGGCTTCATGTCACCCACCAATGGAGAAGGCCACTTTCAGATATTTAGGCCCCTGGCACCCAGACGGAGGAGAGGTTCATTCAAATTTGGGTTGCCCCGCAAAATAATGGTAAAATTAAAAAAAAAGAATTAAAAAAAGAAGTGCCCTGGAGTACAAGAATATATGGTTAAGGGGAGGTAGTTATAAATGTCTATTCTGCACAAGGGATGGACAGGTCCTGTGGGATCCATGCCTGGTTCATTTTTATGAACGTCAGTTTGTCCACGTTGGCAGGATAGCACCTCCACGGCACAAAAGGCTAGCTCTGGCCACGTGGACAATTTGGAGACCCAGAAGATGAATGGGGCTGAACCATCATTTAGAACCATGTTAGTGAAATGCTGCCTCCTGCTAACACATTCCGTATCAGGTGGTGGTGAAGTTAGCTGTGGCGTGGTGACAAAACGTTTTCATATCTCTGCCATGCTAACCCTGCCCTCAGAGGAGCTGGCCGTGACACAGCTGCATTGGTGACCTCTCGCTCCTCCTTTGCCTTCGCCTTGGACTTCCACTTGTTCCCCTGTGACATTTGGGAATTATCTCAGTAGCGCATCTACCAACGTTCGCTTGTACTCGCGCATCTTCCAATCACGCTCCAGTGCAGGAAGTAAGGTGGGCACATTGTCTTTGTACCGGCAACCCAGTAGTCCGCACATGTTAAAATGTGGGCAATTCTGCTGTCGTTGCGCAGGCACTGCAGCATGTAGTCGCTCATGTGTGCCAGGCTTCCCAGAGGTGAGGACAAGCTGTCCTCTGTGGGAGGCATATTGTCATCGTCCTCCGTTTCCCCCCAGCCACGCATCAGTGAGGGGCCCTTACTAGATGTTTTCCTCATTGTTACCGTTCACCACAATAAGAAAAAAATTATTTGGCCCAATGTATTGAACTCAAATTCAGGCCTTTTTTTTTTTTTTACAGGCACCTAACACTATCTGGCTATCTATTTATGTACCGTATTACACTAATCCAGGCACAGCAGTAACCACAGATTTAGGGGAATATCAATTGTAGGCCTAGTATTTAGGCCCTGGAAGAAAGGTATCCTTTTACAGGCAGATTTACACTTGGAGATGCACAGTAGTGTGTGAAAAAATATATAGGCTTATGCTTTCAGCACTTGTATTTTAACACTTTGTGTTCCTTTAAAGGAAAGAAATACACTTAGAGATGCAAAACAGTGTGTGCAAATGTAGAGGATTATGCTGTATTTTAACACATCATGATATATCCTTTAACGGAAAGAAATACACTTGGAGATGCACGCTGAGTGTAATATACCCTTTTACGGACAGATTTACACTTGGCCTGCAACAGCTGGAAAACCAGATTTATGGTATTGCTATTTTAGCAATTGAATTTCACCCCAGAAAAAAAAAATATCCTTTGCCAGACACTATTAAACTTGGCCAGCCACAGCTGAAACGACTGATTTATGGTATTGCTATTCTGGCTATTGAATTTCACCCCAGAAAAAAAATATATCCTTTGCCTGACACTATTAAACTTGGCCAGCCACTGCTGGGACACCAGATTTAGGGGATTGCTATTTTATTATTATTATTATTATTTTACTATTGACCACTGAGGAAGGGGTGAAGTGTAAAACCCCGAAACGCGTATGGTGTATTTTCCCTGTAACTAAAGACTGCACAAGAAGGATCCCTCATCACATTCAACCGAAAAGGTATACCCTTACTACCTTCTGTATAAAACTGTGCGGACGCCGGGCGAAAGAGAGGCAACACGTTTTACCCTAACTGGATATCGCTGACCGGACGTCCGTCACTACAAAGTGAGATCCCCGAGATCGAGGATAGTGACGGGACGCCGCCACATTCTATTAGGAGCGGGACGCCGCTCCGGACTTGAACCATACCACATTGAGAGGGATCCTTTCTTGATACACCTGCTGGTGTATGGATCTATGACCTAAGTCCACCGTTCACAACTCTAGGAGATCTTCAAACCATAGGTTCCAAACAACTTAGACTCCTGGTGGAACATTTTATTTGTGTATAACCTTCGGCCCCATCAGTTCCAGTTTGCACAGTTCAGTTCCATTACCTACTGCTGTTTTACATTATTAAGCCGATATTGGTTATGTCATTTATATATATTAGATACCGTTAATTTGAACATTTGCACAGTGCAGCACGTTAATACCAGCTGCTGCCACAGTTATTTGCATCCTCCAAAGTGTGATTATCAATATCTTTCCTTTATGTTTTAGCTTCATTCTTTTACTGCTAATTTCTGCTGCTATATATTTTTAATCTCTGAAATAAATTTCAAGTTTAAATATACTTCCTTATGGTCCGGACTTCCTGAGTGTGCCCAGTCACATTTTATCATTTTCGCATATGGTTTAGTGGGTGTGACTAGCCGACTTGGTGCACCTCTTCTGATCTCACCTGTCCGTGTGCGACTTTTTTTACTTTACTATTACTATTAAACTTGGCCAGCCACTGCTGGGACACCAGATTCAGGGTATTGCTATTTTGGCAGATTAATTTCACCCCAGAACAAAATATATGTTTTGGCGGACACTATTCTGTTTTGCCAGCCACAGCTGAAACCACTGATTTATGGTATTGCTATTTTGGCAATTGAATTTCACCACAGAAAATAATCTATCCTTTGCCAGACAGCAGACAGTATTATACTTGTCTAGCCAAAGCTGGAATACCAGATTTAGGGGATTGGTATTTGGGCAATTGTATTAGAAACTAGTAAACTAGTATTGATGGATTGATGGACTTGGTGGCAGCTTCTTTTGGTGCACCACAAGTCACAAAATGGCTGCCGATCAACCCAGAAAATAAGTGACAGAAAAACGCTCTGTGCAGCCTAAAAACCAGTGAGCAAGTAACTAGCAGACGTTCAATCATTCACAGCTGTAGATCGATCCGTTCATTAGGTGCTGTTGCTGACTTTTCCCTGCCTAATCTCGCCCTCACAGAAGCTGCGTCCTCTCCCTACACTAATCAGAGCAGTGTGACGTGCGGTGCTACGTGACTCCAGCTTAAATAGAGGCTGGGTCACATGCTGCACTTGGCCAATCACAGCCATGCCATTAGTAGGCATGGCTGTGATGGGCTCTTAGGGCAAGGAGTAAAATGCTAGCTGATTGGCTGCTGTGCAGCCCTTCAGAAAGCGGGAAGAAATCGCCGAACAACGGACCCGAACCCGAACTTTTTTGAAAATGTCCGGGTTCGGGTCCGTGTCCCGGACACCCCAAAATTCGGTACGAACCCGAACGATGCTCGAACTGTTCGCTCAACACTAATTATGACCTTTTTCCATCCAACAAGAAATATATATTCTCAGGTCACTTCTGCAGTTATTTCTGGTGAAAGGGTTTAGGGGCGTATTACAGTAAAAAAGGAAAATATATACGCATTTCACTGTTGCAGGGATTTCTGTTGAAAGCATATAGGTGCCTATTTCAGTCAAAAAAGAAAAATATATACGCATTTCACTGTTGCAATTATTTCTGTTGTACGCGTATAGGGTCGTATTTCAGTACTACAAAAAAATATATATACGCACTTCACTCTAATTGTTTTCTGGTTAAAGCGTATAGTGGCCTTTTCCATCCAACAAGGAATATATATTCTTGGGTCACTTCTGCAGTTACCGTTTTTTTTTGTCGCTTTATAAGACGCACTCCCCCCCCCCCCAAAAAAAAAAGTGGGGGGGAAATAGCAGTGCGTCTTATAAAGCAAACACTGATACTCTGCTGGCCGCTATGCTGCACAGCGCGGCCTGCAAAGTATCAGTGGGGAGTGAGGAGGTGGGGACACTTGAGGCGGTGCCGGTGCAGTGACTCTAATGCACCGACCCTGCACACAGCTGTAAAGTATACCGTATTCATGTAAAGCTTAATCTTTGTAAAAGTAGCCCAAACCCTGCTGTAGTACTTACTAACTACAGTGGCATGCAGACTCAACAGCAGCTTGAGCTTAACATCTCTCCCTCCGTCATGCGCCTCCAGCCCCGTCTACTTGCTCCTGCCACTTTATGAATGAAGCAGGCAGGCGGGGCAGGACGCGCATGACGGAGGGAGATATGTTAAATTCAAGCTGCCGGCGTGGCCGAGATTCTGCATGCCACGGTAGTTAGTAAGTACTACAGCACTGATACATCACTAGAAGAAACTTATGGGGATATCTGTGGATGACACTTATGGGGATATCTGTGGATGACACTGTTATGGGGATATCTGTGGATGACACTGTTATGAGGATATCTGTGGATGACACATATATAGCATAAGATGCTATATATGTGTCATCTACAGATATCCCCATAACAGTGTCATCCACAGATATCTCCATAACAGTGTGCTCCACAGATCCCCCATAAGTGCCATCCACAGATCCCCCATAATTGTCATCCACAGATCCCTAATAAGTGTCACACACAGAACAGCATTAGTTCAAAACCCACCAAAAGCACACCTTTTGGTTAAAAATATTTTTTTTCTTATTTTCCTCCTCAAAAAACTAGGTGCGTCTTATGATCAGGTATGTCCTATAAAGCGGAAAACACGGTATTTCTGGTGATAGGGTGTAAGGGCCTATTACAGTAAAAAAATAAAAATATATACGCCCTGCACTATAGCAGTTATTTCTAGTAAAAGGGTATAGTGGCATATTTCAGTCCAACAAGAAATACATATTCTCAGGTTTTGATAAAGAGATAAGTAGAGACAGCGGCACTCACCAATTCCAAAGTAAAACATCCAATTTATTATACGTCTTAAAATAGGGTACAGGCAGGTCTGTGCACTTAAATCACTGTAGGGACAGCCGTTTCACGCTAAACACGCTTCATCATGCCTTTCCTATATATTCTCAGGTCACTTTTGCAGTTATTTCTGGTGAAAGCGTATAGGGGTGTATTTCATTACTACAAGAAAAATATATTTACTGGCGTATTGCAGTAGAAAAATAAATATACATTCGCCAATCGCTGGTGCACTTATATGTAGAAAAACCTTTATTGACGTATATCAGTAGAGAAAGAAATATACATTCGCCATTCGCTGATGCACATATATCTTGAAAAACCTTTATTGATATATATCAGTATGAATAAATAAAAAAATATTCAGTGTTCACTGTTGCAGTTATGTGCGGTAAAGCCTTTAGTGGCGTATTTCTGTACAAAAATCAAGATATATTCAGCGTTCAGCGCTACAGTTATATGTGGGAAAGTCCTTTTTGCGGTATAGACAGAATTACGTTTCGTTGAAATTTTGTATTTACGTTTCACACACTGTGCAATGACGTGACAATGTCCATAAGAGGGGCGCACCAATACAGGTGAATACATTATGCACTAACCCTGCACAAAAATGAGAACAAATTCACACCAGCCCACATCTGTCACGCCAGGAAGGGTACAAGATACAATAGACACACAAGAAACTACAAACAAGCGTCTAGGCAAAAGCTGGGGAAAATGGTCACCTCCTGACAAGATCCTATCAGCTGACCCTAGACTGCTGTGCACACGTTTAGACCCCAAAGGTGAGAATAAACGTGCCCCCGTGCCTAAGACTGAATTAACCCTATAGTCCCTGAGATAGTGGACAAGGGGAAAATGGCAGCCTGCTTCCTCTTATCCTGGAGGAAGCAGGTGTCTAAATAACAGCCTAGACAGTTCACAAATGAAAACAAAAAACACACTTATCTTGAAGCAGAGCAGAAACAGCAATCCAACTTTCCACAGAGTGAGAAAGAAGCTATAACCCGCAAGGGACACTGGGTAGGTGCTTGATTTAAACTCACACAAACGACCCCACCCAGTGCACCTGAAGGGAGGCAGGTACAGCTCACTCCAAGTAAACAGAAAACTACACATGTGCTGCCAACCTGACAGACCTCCGCACCTCACCAGAGCAGGGCATGACAGCATCTATCTGCGGTATTACTGGACACTACAGGGACTTTTCTGCAGCACAGAAACCGCACGAGGACCGCGTCTCGCTCTTCCAGCAGAGACCTACTTCCTCTGCTACGTCCCGTTCACTTCAGATCACTCCGCCTCAGACACCATTGTTTTTTTGAAACTGTGAGCCTATAACCCTATGTTGAAAAGCCTTTATTGGCATATATACGTGGAAAAAGAAAAATATATTTAGCGTTCACTGTTCCAGTTATATGTGGTAAAGCCTTTAGTGGCGTATATCAGTAGAAAAAGAAAAAGATATTCGGCGTTCAATGCTGCAGTTATATGCGGCAAAATATTTTTTTAGTAATTTTGGTGGAGAAAAAACTTGTATTCGGCATTAAGAGCTGCACTTATATGCGGTAAAATCTTGTTTGAATTATTTCGGTGGAGAAAAAAACTTGTATTCGGCATTAAGCGCTGCACTTATATGCGGTAAAATCTATTTTGAATTATCTTGGTGGAGAAAAAAACTTGTATTTGGCATTAAGCACTGGACTTGTATGCGGTAAAATCTTGTTTGAAATATTTCGGTGAAAAAAAATCTTCTCCACTCTGTCAGGGGGGCTTTACTTGTATATGCATTTAATAGAACAGGTTCTGTAGATATCTATGTGGAATCAGCTGACGAGGGTGTAACAGGAGTGTTCTTCTTCTTGATGGTAACATCTACCTGTAAGGCTGAGTTGATACTCAGTTTGGTCAGTTTTGGCCCCGTGACCGCTTAAATAAGTGAATTATGCAGTGATTCTAATAGCGACGCCTGTCATCTGTATGTCATGCGGACTCACAGTATTTTTTCACTACCAAAGCAGACGCCCTATGCGTGTTACTGCAAGGCACAGTGTTCTACACCACCATAAAGTCTCTCAGCAGCCAGGAAATAGCCATTTTTTAACGTAATTTGCTGCAAATATATTTGGATTGAATCAAAATTTTCCAGAAAAATTTGGCGAACCAGTGAATCGAATTCTTGGAAAATTCACTCATCTCTATGCAGCGGACACCGTCTATGGAAAAAGTTCACTGGATATTTTTGGGATGCGCACATTTTACACCGGAGATGTGGCGCGGATAATTTAACTGTCCGCAGAAAACACCGTCTACGGAAAAAGTACACTGGATGTCATTGATATTTATTGGATGCGCACATGTTACACAGGAGATGTGCCACGGATAATTTAACTGTCCGCAGCGGACACCGTCTACGGCAAAAAGTACACTGGAAGTCACTGATATTTTTTGGATGCGCACACTTTACACAGGAGATGTGGCACGGATAATTTAACTGTCCGCAGCGGAAACGGTCTACAGGAAAAGTACACTGAATGTCACTGATATTTTAGGGATGCGCACACTTTACACAGGAGATTTGGTGCAGATAATTTAACTGTCCACAGTGGCCTATTAGACACTATTTAGCGCAGGATGCACTAAAAATATATATTGCTGCTGTCACACACAATAGTTCTTAAAAGGACTTTCGGGTCTCTAAAAAGTTTTTTCTAATAAAAATCTTCCAGTAACACTCCCTACACTGTCTGTCACTTCCTGTGAACAGATCTCCTTAAGACTGAGCAATTTAGCACACGTTGCACTACAAACATATATTGCTGCTGTCACACACAATAGTCCTTAAAAGGACTTTTGGGTCTCTGAAAAGTTTTTCTAATATAAATCTTCCAATTACACTCCCTACACTGTCTGTCCCTTCCTCAGCACAGCTCTCCCTGACTAATACTGAGCCGAACACGTGTCATCAGGTGCATCCGATGACATGTTCCAGCCAGCCAATCACTGTAATGCCATTAGCCAATATGGCTATGGCATTACAGTGAGAGCAGTACTTACCTGCACGCTTATTGGCTGCGTAGCAGCCAAGAAACATGCGGGGAGGAGACCCGAGTACCGCCATGTGCCGAGCATCGAGATGCTCGAGCCGAACTGATATTCGGCCGAGCATGCTCGATCAACACTAATAAGCAGCAATGCTGTCTTCTGAGCAGCACAGTTATTTGTTACAGTCTTGTTCCTACAGTATGTAGGTCAGTAAGCAGCATCTGTTTAACCAGTGAACTTCGATGAAATATTGTCTCTCTGAAATGTTCGCTGAGCATTCCCAGTGACCTCAGAACAATCACACTGTATACAGCCAGAATTTAAGTAAATAATAGAGCAATGATTTGATGGATTCCACATACCTACCCACCAGAATGAAGAATAAACATTTGATAACTCGTTGGGATTGATAAACATGTCTCGTGATGAGTCAGTGGGGTATGAGGTGTGCCAATGCAAGTATTTGGACTTTCATTTAGATTTTATGTTGACTGTTTCTCCAGCTTCACATTCTGGAAACAAACAATCCCCTGATGGCAGCCACTTCTAGGGGATTACCAGTGAGTCATGATGTGTGATGTGATAACGCTGCATAAATTCCTTTACACTGCAAATAAACAAAAGAGCTCTATGATAACATAGATGACATTGTAGATTTAACCCTTTAGTCATGACTAGCAATGCAAAGGTGCTAAAGAATTTGTTGTCTAAGTTGCATTTCTCTTTTATGTTGGACAAATGTAAAATAATATTTTAAAGATTTTTTTCTTTTTACTGGTAAAACCAGTTTCTCTCTTCTCATGCAGATTTATTATATGTGGTAGATTTTCTACATCATAAGAAGCACAAGAGAAAACTGAGCAGTTGTCCACAAACGTCCACAAAACCTATGAGATTAAAGTACTTTTAAAGCCCTTTCTAATATGCATAATCAGTTTGCTGTCAACTCTTTTACATTTAAAGGAAATGTGTCACCAAAAATTGTATCTGCCATTTAAAACTAGATAGCAACGCATATCTGGGCTGCCCTAAAGGATTTTTTTTAATGATTTTTAAATGCGAATGCACAAAATCTAGGGGCCTAATTGGTTGTCATAGAAAACCATCAGCACTGTCTAACCAATGGTTAGATGTCGTAGATGAAGCCTCTACCTCTAACTACTTAGACGCTATTGACTGCAATCTTCTTCCAGCCTTCCATACCCAAAGTTAATGAACATTTCTCATAATTATACACAGAGAATGAAAAACATGGGTGTGTTTGTATGCTACATTTATACAAATTACATTCTCTTCATCCATTCCTTCTCGGTCCTCCTAGGATGTCATTACCAAGAAGCTTTCAGCAGCGCCAATGATCTTTAGGCGATTACTCATCGCAGTGATTATTTTTCTCCTGCCTTACTACTTTATTTTAATTAGCCAAGATTATAACTATATGTTTCCCGATTTAGTTAGAAATAGGAGACATTCTTCCTCGATGGTTCCAAAAGGTAATAGGAGGCATTTGGCATAGTGCAACAATAAATGTCATGTAATATGTCAACTCTGACTAAAACATACAATTGTGTACTGTATTTGGGCGGTGACAAAATGTAGTCTTTGTATGCCACCATAATAAATTTGATACTAAACCATCAATTGTCACGCTTCGGTGTGGGAGGGAAACATGACACCAAGCATAGGAGGGAAGGGGGGACAGGGAGTCAGGCCTAAGAACTAGGGAAGGAAAATGGAAACCTCCTAGTGAAAATCCTAACCAAAATCCTGACCAACTACCAGTATGAACAGACCCCAAAGGTAGGTGAGTTCATACATAGGAATACCTAAAGTCCTATCAAGCCCTATAGGACCCTAGTACTAATGGCAGGGACAAGACTACCTATTTCTCCAAAAGGAAGGACGAACAGGAGTCTCATTCAGGCCTAATACAAACAATAGGGAAATGTAACACACAGAACCAAAACAAAACAAAAAAGATAAAGGAAAGACTTAACTTCAAAGGAGCAATGGAAGCACCAGGATCTCAGCCGAGATCCAACCACAAGCTATCTAAAGGTTCAAACAGAAGCTATAAACTGCACAGCATTGTGGGAGAAGCAAGAGAAAGTTAAATGACCCCAATAGCCACACCTGGGGAAAGAAGGTGTGGCAAGCACCAGAAACAACACAGACGTCATTTGATCCAAACAGAAAACATGTAATATCAAACCACATGTTGCCAGTCTCACCAATCTCCTTCGACCGGTCACGGGAACGTCCGTGACAGCACCCCCCTCCCCCTCCTCTACAGATGACACCCAGGACCGACCTTATCCGGGTGATACCTATGAAAAGCTTTCAACAAACGACTGGCATTCATGTCAGATGCATGCCGCTACCCACATGCTCTCCTCTGGTCCAGTGAACAAGATACTGAAGAGATCTACGGAGAACTCGAGATTCAATAATCTTGGCCACCCGAAATTCCAAACTACCATCTACCATGACAGGAGTGGGTGGCAAGGAAGACTGCTCCAAAGTTCGAAATATCTCTTCAACAAAGATTTATGAAACACATTATGAATTTTCAGGGCCTGAGGGAGTTCAAGACAAAAAGCTACATAATTAATAATGGCAGTGATCTGATATGGAGCAATAAAATTTGGACCCAACTTCCAAGAAGGTACCTTAAATTTAATGTTTCTTGTGGATGGCCACACAGAATCACCCACTCTTAGGTCTGGACCATTCATACGTTTCCTGTCAGCCACACGTTTATACTTGTTGCCCATATTCATCAAGTTATCTTGAATTTTCCGCCATATAGATGACAATGATAACGAAAAACGTTCCTCCTCAGGGATACCAGAAGTATCTGAGCCAGAAAATGTGCCAATCTGCGGGTGAAACCCATATGCCCCAAAAAACGGCCAACTTCCCAGTGGATTCCTGTCTACGATGACTTATTGCAAACTCTGTCAAAGACAAAAACGAAGACCACTCCTCCTAGTTCTCAGAGACAAAACATCTCAAGTAAGTCTCCAGACTCTGATTAGTGCACTCCGTCTCTGCATTCAACTGAGAATGAAAAGCCGAAGGAAAGGACACTTGTACCCCCAGTCGAGTACAGAACGCTTTCCAGAATCTGGAAACAAACTGAGTCCCACGATCCGAGACCACATCAGAGGGAATGCCATGGAGTTTCATAATGTTGTCAACAAACACTTGTGCAAGTGTTTTAGCATTAGGTAGGCCCGGCAACTCTATAAAGTGCACCATTTTACTAAAGCGATCAACTACCACCAGAATAACTGTGTTTCCTGAAGAATTAGGTAGATCAGTGATAAAATCCATGGATAAGTGAGTCCATGGTCTGGACAGGATGGGTAGAGATCTGGAAGGCCGAGTATGTGTCACCTTAGCACATGCACAGGTACAACAGGCTGACACATAGTCCTCAACTTACGCAACCTTGCCCACCAGAATCTACAAGAGATGACGTCAGCAGTGGATCTGCTCCCAGGGTGTCCCATAAGAATCGTACAGCGATGTTCCTCAAACACCTTGTGACGCAATTCTGATGGCACAAACAGTTTCCCAGAGGGACAAGAATCTGGTACATCTCCCTGGGCCTCTAACACCTTCACCTCTAGGTCAGGGTAAATAGGGAATATCACCAGCCCTTCCGACAGTATAGGACTTGGATTTTTAAAATCACCACCTCCAGGAAAACTACGTGACAAGGCATCTGCCTTGACGTTCTTAACCCCAGGATGATAGGTAACAATGAAATTGAATCTGGTGAAAAACAAAGACCAACTGGACTGCCTCGGGTTCAGTCATTTAGCTGACTCTAGGTAAGCCAGGTTTTTGTGATCTGTAAACACTGTGATCGGATGAATCGCCCCTTCCAACCAATGAAACCATTCCTCAAAAGCCAACTTAATGGCCAATAACTCTCTGTTCCCCACATCATAATTTCTCTCTGCGGAAGAGAGTTTTTTAGAGAAAAAGGCACATTGATGCCATTTACCAGGTGACGGGTCACTTCCACAATGAAAGGTTGTGATACATCCAGCTGCACCAATATAGGGGCGGAAGAGAAGCATTCCTTAATAGCAGAAAAGGCTCACAACGCCGAATCGGACTACACTGAGACATCTGTCCCTTTCTTAGTCATGTCAGTTAGGGTTTTACTATTGTCAAATAGTTCTGAATACATTTTCGGTAATAGTTGGTGAACCCCAAAAACCACATAAGAGCCTTCAGATTTTCGGGTCGATCCCAGTCCAATACAGCACGGACTTTCTCTGGATCCATTTGAAAACCTGAAGGTGACAGCAGGTAGCCCAAAAACTTCTCCTCGGGTACAGCAAAAACGCACTTCTCTAATTTTGCGTACACATTATTATCTCTTAGGATCTGTAACACCTGTCTAACATGATCCTGATGAATCTCCACCTCTGGAGAATAAATTAGAATGTCATCCAAATACATGATTACAAACCTCCCCACAAGGTGATAAAATGTCATTCACAAAATGCTGGAAAACCGCATGAGCTTTGGTCAACCCAAAAGGCATGACCAGGTTCTCAAAGTGTCCCTCAGGAGTATTAAAAGCCGTTTTCCATTCATCCCCTTCCTTAATCCTAATCAGATTATATGCCCTCCTTAAATCCAATTTGGAGAACACCTTGGCACCAACAATCTGGTTAAACAAATCGGGAATCAAAAGAAGAGGGTAAGAATTAGTGTTGGGTGCAAATATTTAAATTTCTAATATTAATCGTGAATATCGACAGTTCGAAAATTTGCGAACACTTAGAATATAGTGATATATATTCGTAATTTCAAATATGTTAGATTTTTTTTTAATCAGTAACCTCCCTTCTTGCTTGTGGGCCAATGAGAAGGCTGCAATGTCTTTGTCTAAGCTTAGAAACATCCCTAGCAACCAATAGGAAAGTTGCCTACCCCTTTAGTATATAAGAACCTCCCCAGCAGCCACTGTATGCAGTATTTTGCAGATCTGAGAGAGACAGCAGTGTTATTGCTGTGCTCTTTGCTTTCCTTTGTCATGACATTAGATAGTTAGTTAGTTAGTTAGCTTATATATAAGAAAGTCAGTGTAGGTTAGATAGTAATATAATGTAGCTGATAGGTTGTTCTGTCTATACATACATGCTACCTACATAGTGCTGTATGTATGTATTTATGCTACATACATACATACATAGTGCTGCCTGTTATGTCAAAAATATAGCTATAGTGACCCACTCCTGTATTTCGTGCACATTACGCGAATATCTAGAATTTGCGAATATATGACAAATATTCTACCAAATATTCGTGAAATATCGCGAATTTGAATACTGCCCCTGCCGTTCATCACTAGTAAGGATCACGGACAGTAATCCGATTGAGTTCACGGAAATCCAGACCTCTGTCCTTTTTTTTTAACCAAAAAGAACCCTGCAGCCACTGGAGACTTGGAAGGTTTTACGTCCTTTACCCAAACTCTAAGCAATATACTTTCATGGCCAGTCTTTTAGGTCCATTAAGGTTATACAATCCAGATTTTGGCAATTTAGCTCCGGAAATAAGGTTGATAGGACAATCATATTCCCAATGCAGAGGTAAATCCTGGCATCCACTCTAAGAAATTACATAGGCGAAATCAGATATAAAAGAGGGTAATGTCTTAATAGTAAAATCAGAAAAAGATGTATTCAGACAATTGTTAATGCAATAATCTCCCCAATCTAAAATCTGTCTAGTTTGAAAATCGATGGTTGGATTGTGCTTGCTTAGCCACTTCCTCTTCCTGACCAGGCCTAATTTTGCAAATCTGACATGTGTCACTTTATGTGGTAATAACTTTGGAATGCTTTTACTTATCCAAGCCATTCAGAGATTGTTTTCTCGTGACACATTGTACTTCATGTTAATGGTAAAATTTTAGTCAATATGTTTTACCTTTATTTATAAAAAAAATCCAAAAGTTAACGAAAATTTGAAAAAATTCACTGTTTTCTAAATTTGAATCTCTCTACTTTTAAGACAGTGATGCCTCATAAAATATTCATTAATTAACATTCCCCATATATCTACTTTACGTAGGCATCATTTTAGCAATGTAATTTTATTTTTTAAGGATGTTAGAAGGTTTAGTTTTTTTGAAGCCATTTTTGAAATTTTTTAGAAAATTTCCAAAGTCAACTTTTTTAAGGACCAGTTCAGTTCTGAAGTCACTTTGTGGGGCTTACATAGTGGAAACCCCCATAAATGACCCCATTGTAGAAACTACACCCCTCAAGTTACTCAAAACTGATTTTACAAATGTTGTTAACCCTTTAGCTGTTCAACAAGAATTAAAGGAAAATGGAAATAAAATTTCTAAATTTCACTTTTTGGCAGATTGACAGATCGAGGGTTAACAACCAAACAAAACTTAATATATATTACCCTGATTCTGTGGTTAACAGAAACACCCCACATGTGGTCGTAAACTGATGTAAGGGCACACGGCAGGGCGCAGAAGAAAAGGAGTGCCATATGGTTTTTGGAAGGCAGATTTTAGATGCCATGTCCCGTTTGAAGCCCCCCAAATGCACCCTTACAGTAGAAAGTTACTCTCAAAAAGTGACCCCCATTTTGGAAACTAGGGGATAAAGTGACAGTTTTATTGGTACTATTTTGGGGTACATATGATTTTTAATTGCTCTATATTATGTTTTTTGTGAGGCAAGGTAACCAAAAAATGGCACTGTTTTTATTTTTATTTTTTTACAACATTCATCTGGGTATATCATGTGCTATTTTTATAGAGCAGGTTGTTAAGGACGCAATGATATCAAATATGTTTACTTTCTTTGTTTGTTTGTTTCAGTTTTACATAATAATTTATAAAGCATTTTTGAAATAATTATGTTTTTGTGTCTCCATTTTCTGAACGCCATTTTTTTTCCTGCCGATCGTCTTGTGTAGGGGCTCGTTTTTTGCAGGAAGAGTTGACATTTTTATTGGTACCATTTTTCGGCACATATGATTTTTTGATCATTTATTATTACACTTTATAGGGCAAGGTGACCAAAAAATTGGTTGTTTTGGCATAGTTTTTATTTATTTATTTTTACAGCGTTCACCTGATGGGTTAGGTCATGTGCATTTTTTATAGAGCAGATCGTATACTTTTTCTTATTTATTTAAGTTTTACTCAATAATAGCATTTTTGAAACAAAAAAAAATGTTTTAGTGTCTCCATAGTCTGAGAGCCATAGCTTTTTTATTTTTTGACAGATTGTCTTAGTTAGGGTCTTATTTTTTGCGAGATGAGGTGACGGTTTTATTGGTACAATTTTGTGGGACATATGCCTTTTTTATCCCATAGTGTTGCACTTTTTGTGATGTCAGGTGACAAAAAAGGCTTTTTTTGACTGTTTTTTTTTATGATGTTTATCGGACGGGGTGGATCATATATTTATAGAGCCGGCTGTCACGGATGCGGCAATACCAAATTTGTCTATTTTTTATTTTATGAAACACTTTTTTATTTTACACTTTGCGTCCTCCATAAGGTCACACAAGACCTCTGGGGGACATTTAACTTCCCTTTTTTTTTTTCACTATGGATTTTTGATTTCTCCTGTAACTGGGGCTGGCATAGTAGCCCCATTTACAGGGGAAATACACCCCCCAGAGAGCCTGTACAGCATAATAAAGCGCTGTACAGCCTCAGTGCAGGGCTGATCTAGGTCTGGGGAAGACCTGACAGCTCCTGCACTCACCCGGCCCCGGCGGTCACATGACCACCGAGCTGGGAAAGGAAGCACATAGCGCTTCCTGATCTGTATACACAGCGATTGTTGAGCGTTGTGTATACAGCGATTTAGAAGGCAGGGACACCTGGGAACTGTCCCTGCCTTCTCTCTGGGGTGCCCTGCTGTCACTGACAGCAGGCCCCCCGCTCGGTAGCTGCATGATTAGTGTGCAGCTTCCATCTCTGAATGGACGTTCAGAAACGTCCATTCAGAGATAAACGACCATCCCAAGGACGTCTATAGCCAATGGGTGGTTGTGAAGCGGTTAACCACTGTAAACCCAGACCCACCGGAGCAGGGAGACCCTCCAACACAAAACACGAGATAAATTCTTGATGAAAGTCACCCACTCTTAATTTGATATCATGCACCACTTGAGATAAACACTTCTGAGTTAGAGGTTCAGAATTATTGCAAAAACGGAAATGCTTTTTTCTAATGCACTCAATGACAACCCGTACATACGGATGAACTGAGCATCAATCAGGTTCACCCCATCCCCGCTGTCGATAAACACCTCAATCCCCACAGTTTTTGACTCTAGCGCCACCTCAGCAGTCAGGAGAAATCGGGTACTGCCAGTCAAAGACAAATGCACATTTTCTGACTCTCCTCTCACCCCTCCAAGAGTCAGATGGGAATTTAATGTCCCTCTTTTTTCTTTTTGCTGTTGAATGTATGGATATCCTCTGATAAAATGTCCCTTCTGTCCGCTGAAAAAACACACTCCCTTCCTATTACCAGTATGCTTAAAAGTGGATCCAGGAGAAGCTCCCCCTAATTGCATGGGTTCGTCCCCAGATATAAACCCAGTAGCTTCTCCCAAAGTGTCAGAGGAGGACGATACAACATGTGATAGAATGTCCTGAGAGTGGGGCCCCCTAGATCTCTCTCTCTCTCAGGCGTCTATCAATGTGTATAGCAAGAGACATAGCAGTCTCTGGGGTTTCATGAAAGGCCAAAGCATCCTTCAGCCTCTCTGATAACCCTTGACAAAACTGGCTATGGAGGGCAGGATCTTTCCACTCCGTATCCATAGCCCACCTCCTAAAATCAGAGCAATAAATCTCAGAGGAATGATCACCCTGAAGGCCGCGCAGCTTGGTTTCGGCTAGAGAGGTCCGATCCGGATCATCATAGATAAGACCCAAAGTTTGG
Organism: Bufotes viridis; assembly: GCA_033119425.1. Taxonomy (NCBI): domain Eukaryota; kingdom Metazoa; phylum Chordata; class Amphibia; order Anura; family Bufonidae; genus Bufotes; species Bufotes viridis. The sequence goes on from CM065593.1 coordinate 235,382,229, forward strand.
AAAAATTCTACTGACCTGAGAGGCTGTGATCCGGTTGGCAGAAAAAAGGCCCTTGACTGCGCATGCCCCTTAAGCAAGGAAATAGCCACGGGTTCACCGAGTTTGGCCGAACTTCAGGTCAAAGTTTGGGTTTGGGACCCGAACTTGAACTGAACACCGAACCCGATTAAAGTCAATGGGGACTACTACACCTGCTAGTAAATTATTTGCCATGTACAAATATAATTTCTAACAAAAACAGTAATTGATCAGGTTAGGCTACTTTTACACTCGCTTTTTGGCTTTCCGTTTGTAAGATCTGTCATGGGCTCTCACAAGCGGTTCAAAACGGATCAGTTTTGCCCTAATGCATTCTGAATGGAAAAGGATCCACTCAGAATGCATCAGTTTGCCTCCGATCAGTTTCCATTCTGCTCTGGAGGCAGATACCAAAACGCTGCCTGCAGCGTTTTGCTGTCCGCTTGACAAAACTGAGCCACACGGATCCGTCCTGGCACACATTGTAAGTCAATGGGGGCGGATCAGTTTTCTCTGAAACAATCTAGCACAATAGAAAACGGATCCATCTCCCATTGACTTTCAATGTAGTTCATGACCGATCCGTCTTGGCTATGTTAGATAATACAAATGGATCCGTTCATGATGGATGCATGCGGTTGTATTATTGTAACGGATCCGTTTTTGCAGATCAATGACGGATGCGCCCAAAACGTAAGTGTGAAAGTAGCCTTAGTGATGTCTGACTGCTATTATTTTGAACACAATAGTATATTTGAAGCAAGTATATGTATAGGGCAAAGAGACCACCAATATTTATAAAAATGCAACACAAATCACAAATAAAAAGTTAAGTGGAAATTTGATCCTTTGTAAGCACAACATGGAACAGAATTATGTGCAGGTGATATCATAAAAACTTTGGAAAAGTGTAGAAAAACAAATTTCTAAAGATGTCTAGACTAGACATCAGCCCTTTGGCCGAGCAATGAAATTGAGGGTCACAAACTCGATGACAGTAAATACAAACAGAGACTGTGTGGATTTTGTAATGTGGAGTTTATTCTAAAAAAAGATAAACTATGGTACAGTAGTTTATTCCTGGATACAGTATGCATTAATATTATTTGACCTATAAGGTACAGCAGGAGCTTGTATTTATATAGAACATCTAAATGAAAAGATAACCGGGCACCAAACTGAAAGTTAAAAGTGTGTGCACACATACCGGAAAAGATCCATTGTTGATTTCTCTGAAAATCCCTGTAGAATCTGCAGAGAAATCTGCAGTTATTCCTGTCGGATTTCACCTTGCTAGATTGAAAGGAGTTAAATCTACTGTAAAGGATAGAAAAATAATAAATCCACTTAAAGAAATTGAAATTCCGCAGTGTGTGGATGACACTCCCTGGTGGACTGGCCCATCAGAGTACAAACCCAGTCCGACACTGATGGGACTTGTTAAAATCTCATCCACTTTGCTACCACTATAATGTGCTGTGTGACTTTTTCTCCCATGAATAAAAAATTAGGATGGAAAATCCGCTATGTGTGAACCAACCCATATAAGACATGAATGCCGTACCAATGTGTCAAATTTCTTAAAATGAAACTTTTGATAATTGTCAAAATAGACATACTAGTTGTTGTTACCTGCGGTAAAGGGGTTGTTTCATTATTTTCATGACCCACAGTGCAAGAGTCCAGCCAGCATTAATGATTTCATGTGTACAGTCAGATTACATATAAAGCTGCAGTTACTAGGATTTTTTTTGTAGTATGCGAATGCTTTAAAGGGAATCTGTCACCAGCGACCTTCCTATCCAACTGTTTGGTTAGACACATAGCTGTGGTTCACCTGATTAAAACTCAGTTTAATTTTTGTTAATCCGAGGCTTTCTTCCTGAATTATGATACTTATTCTAACATGCAAAGTAGACATTCGGTGCAGTGAGGGCATCACTTTTGCTCTTGTTGCACTGGTGCTCTGCTTCTTTCTATGGCCAGCTACTCCCTCGCTGCTTTGATTGACAGGACCAGGCAGTGACAAAGCAGCCATTGAGGGGCTTGCCAATAAAAAGAGCAGAGCTTGGGTGCAAGAAGAACAACTGAGACGCCCTCACTGCACCAAAGGCCTAATTGGCATTTTAAGAACAAGTATCATAACTTGGGAATGGAGCCTCAAATCAACAAAAGAAAACAAGCATTTTCATCAGTAGAACCACAGCTATGTGTCTATGCAATCATTTTGATAGTGAGGTCACTGTTGACAGATTCCCTTTAAGCATCAAGTGATTGTGAGTGGTTTAGGTTTTGTTCCTTTGTAGTTTATTACCATCATATTATACGCAATTTGTTGTGCTGCAGCCTACAACTAAAGAGGTTCTCCAAAACAAAGAAGCATTTCCAATCCTCAAAGATGCCCTGCTATTGTCATAGCAATGCTTACCGTGCACACTGCTCTTTATTTCCTTGTCCTGGCTCGAAACAGAAGAAAATGGATTAATGCAAAATTGAGGAAACAATAGAAATATCGGAAGAAGCTGAAGGAAAATATTGGATAGCTGAAAATGATTGGAAGGTACATTACCAACTTTCTGTATACCCCAACAACAAAGTAAGGGGGTTTCAAGAAAAAATACAGCAGTCCAGAAAAAAACATGGCAGAAGTTCAATAAACACAAAACTAAAGGCTCTGTTAGAATTAACAAGATTGGAGTCAAGCGTTTATAGGAACAAACTCCTGATAATTTGCCTGTATAATCATTAAGCTTGTTGGTCAGCTGATTTACATCTTAATCAAGAAGAAAATGCACAATTTATCAGCAGAACATCAGGGGTATACTGCTGATAATCAATAGCACTGATTGGTGGAGGAATGACTGCAGTAGCAATAGTTCCTCCCACAGTCACTGTGCATTGGCCTGTGTATCAGGCTGGTGCAAGCTACTGCCGATGGAAGTGTTATCATCCATCTGCGCTCATCCTGCCTGAATATCAGACAGTTATAAGGCCATAAGACCTTACTTCCTGGAATAGTTGGTAAAATCACTGTAGTGGACATGTAGCAGAGTTCTCAGATACAGGAAAGCTAAGCTTCTTATTTGGCACAAATCAATATGTATATATTACACCAGTTATTTTACAAAATACTACAGTAAATAGGTTTCCAGTTTTATGTAAATGCAGTTTAACCCCTTCAACCACCGTGACGTACCCGTGCGTCCCAGTGGTGAGGTAGTTTATGTAGCGGGCTGTGGCAGTGATCCCGCTCCATACGCAGTAGGTGCCGGCTGTATCATGCAGCCAGCACTCGGCTGCAATGACAGGGAATGGTGATCTCACTGAATGCCACATTATTTAACCCATCAGGTGCCACAATGAAGGCTGATCATGGCATATGTGAGGCCAGGCAGAGGGAGGAGGCTCCGTCTGCCTTCCGATCGGAGCCCCCACAGTGAAATCGTGGGGCTCCGATCGGTTAGCATGGCAGCCCAGATGCTTGTGAAGCCTGCCATGGTAAGCTCCCTGCAGCTGTTTGCTCAAAGTACAGAGCTGCAGGGAGCATGTGAAAATCCTATTCACCCTAATAGATCTCTACATACCACAAAAATGGTACCAATAAAAGCTACAGTTCGTCCCGCTAAAACAAGTCCCAATCTAGCCCTGTGAAGGGAAATATAAAAAAGTTATGGTTGTCTGAAAATGGAGATGCAAAGAAAAAAGGTTTTTATTTTTTTTAAAGTAGAAAAAGAAATTAAAAAATAACTGTTTTGACATCGCTGTATTCATATTGAGCTGCAGAACATGAAGTTCATGTCATTTTAGCGCACAGTGAACTCCGTGATGTCAAAACCCAAAAAACTTTGAATTTTTTTTTATTTTATTTAACCCCACAAATAATTTTTTACTAGTTTTCCAATAACAGATATCGTAAATTAACTGATGCCCTTAAAAACATACAACATATCATGCAAAAAATAAGCCCTCATTTGTCTATATCAGGGGTGCACAAACTTTTCTGGCCGGGGGCCACATTGTCAGCGTGAACCAATTCCAAGGGCCGAAAATAAAACTTAAAGAGGTATTACCAACTGAAATACTGCATTTTTGGCATATTAAACATACAGCATATACTATAAATGTCTAGTTACAGTTCTAGGACTCCCATCTAATAGGAGAATACATAAAATATACATGTAAGAAGCCATAAGACATAGACCTACTTGTCTTTTACCAGATGTTTGGGGGCCGCACAGAATGGTATCGCGGGCCGCATGTGGCCCCCGGGCCGCAGGTTGTGCACCCCTGGTCTATATGAACTGAAAATTAAAAAAGTTATGGCTATTGTAACTTGGGGAGGAAAAAACAAAAGTGCTAAACTAAAAATGGGCCCGATACTTAAGAGGTTTATAATTGTAAGGAAAATTTCTTCAACTTTCTAACTCATACTATGGCAGATTTATCATGGGAAAAATGAAGCCGTTGTCCTTAGAAACCAATTTTTAATTGTGTGCCACACCCAAATTAAAAATCTGTGTTCATCTAGAGACTAAAAGCTTATTTTGATAATGTCCAGCTGGCATCGCTCTTTACATGAAAAAATTCTGATCGGCTAAGGTTACAGGCCGGCCACATGGAGGGTAAATGCAGTAGATTCTTACCTGTGGAACTGCAGAACCTGAAGCACTTCCGGTGACAGCAAAGTGGATGAGATTTAAAACATCTTATCTATGCACTTCAGAGAGTATCCATACCAGAAATTGTCATTCAAAAGCATACTAAACTCTCATAATAAGGGTCCATTCACACGTCTGTGTGTGTTTTGCGGATCCACGGATCCGCGGATCAGCAAAGCACGGACATCGGCGATGTGCGTTCCGCAATTTGCAGACCGCACATCGCCGGCACTACATAGAAAATGCCTTTTCTTGTCTGCAATTGCGGACAAGAATAGGACATGTTCTATTTTTTTCGGGAACGCGATTGCGTTCCGCAAAATGCAAAACAGAATTGCGGACGTGTGAATGGATCCTAAGAGATACATACTTTATGGGAATAAAAGGGTCAGGAACAAAAAAAAACAATAAGTATAAATGTAAAGGGAACAATTAATTACAAAAAGAAAGCAGTTAAATTACTAACACAGAAATGTAGAGAAGAAGTGCTAAACAACTACAAGGGGAAAAATAGAGGCTCATTGCCAAAGAGAGTAAAACAAACCTTAAGATATTTTTCAATTATACAAATGGCAAAAGTTTTGTTGTGACTCAATATCCTGGCAATCGTTAATTTCTAACGATAATTTGTTTTCCCTTAGTCCTAACAGCAGCACAGATGGGGGTTAACCACCCCCCGTGGACTGGCAGGACCGGCGGAATGTTTAATGAGCCCAAGACTAATAACTCAATTTAACAATTAAGTATCTCCTTAAAAGGAGGAAGTCAACCCCCAGCCCACTGTGTTTATAGCAAGAAAAAAACTAGACTTACTAGGGTGGGAAATTTGAGTGCTGCTGTTAGGACTAAGGGAAAACAAATTATCGTTAGAAATTAACGATTCCCTTACGTCCTACCAGCAGCACAGATGGGGAGATAGCAAGAAAAACCCCTAGGGAGGGCCTTCCTGCCTGGCAGAACTAAGAAAAGTCTGCCCAAAGGCCGAAAACTCAGCTAGACTGGCATCTAGTCTATAATGGGAGATGAATTTCGATTCAGAGCTCCAGGAGGCAGCTTTGCAAATCATGTTGAGAGGCAGAAGACTCCTCTCGGCAAAAGAAGTAGCCACAACTCTAGTAGAGTGGGCCTTCACGAATCCCGGTGGGTCCAGAGATTGTGGAAACAAAGGATTCCTTAATAGCCTCCTCAATCCACCGACTGATGGAAGGTTTGGATGCCTTATAGCCTTTAAACTTACCGGCAACAGGATTAGCAGATTCTCATCTTTCCTGAACTCCTTGATCTATCCACATAGATCCGGAGACATCTCGAGACGTCCAGAGGATGTCTAGCAGGTTCCTAGGAGGAGGTGGTAGATGTCGACAGAACCGGGAGGAATATCACCTGGTTGATGTTCTGGAAGGAAGGAACTTTAGGCCTACAATACGGGAGGAATTTAAGAAGGTCCCGGTCATGTAAGAATAGGGCTCATGTGCTGAGAGAGCTTGAAGCTCAGAGACCCTCTTGGCCAAAGTCACTGCAAGGAGAAACACAAACTTCCAAGTGACGAACTTGATGTCCACCTCCTCTAACGGTTCAAAGGGAGAGATGCTAACCCCTGAGAACTACTGAAAAACCCATTGAAAAAAGGGGTCTCAGTACTGTAGGCTTTAATCTTTCAGCTCCTTTAAGGAACCGTTTGATCAGCGGGTCCTGAGAAAAAGCCTGTTAAGGCAAGCTGAGATGGCTGAAACTTGAATCTTCAGAGTAAAGGGCAAGGCCTCTATCAAGGCCGTTTTGCAGGAACTGAAGGATAGCGGAGAGGGGCGGATCTGCAGACGCCTCCTCAGTTGAGGTACAACAGGATGAGAATATCCTCATAATACAAGAGTAGGCTCTCTTGGTAGGGTCCGCTCTAGAATGAGACAGCGTTCTCAGGACCGACTCTGAAAGCCCTTCTATTCCGGGAAGGGACTGATCAACCTCCAGGCTGTCAGGTTGAATCTGTGCAGATCTAAGCAGAGGTGAGTGTCCCACGACACCAGGGTCTGCTGTGGGGGGAGCCTCCAATATTGTCCTCGACTCAACTGGGTGAGCTAGGTAAACCAGGATCTCTTCGGCCAAAACAGTATGATGGCTATCACCGAGGCCTGATCCTGACGGATTTTCATCAATACCCTCGGTATCATGGAAAAGGGAGGGAAGATGTAAGCCAGCCTGAACCTCCAGGATATTGACAGAGCGTCTAACGCCAGGGGTTGTCCTCCTGTAGAGGGAGCAGAACCTCTCCACCTTGGCATTGAACCTTGTTGCCATGAGATCCACCTCTGGCATACCCACTTGAGGACTATCTGCTTGATTCTCCGGATGTAAAGACCACTCTACCGACGGAAGACCGCGGCTCAGCCGCTATCATATTGAGGGAGCCATGGATGTGGATCGCAGATAAGTGGGAAGGTACAACTCTGTCTAATCCAGAATCACCCCGATCTCTGACAAGAGGGGAAGTGATCTTGTGCCTCCCTGCTGGTTGATGTAAAGTACCGCAGTCACATTGTCTGACTGGACTTTCACCGCTTTGCCCCGGATCTGAGGGGCTAAGTGAAGGAGGGCTAGCCGGATAGCCTGAATCTCGCGGAGATTGGATGAAAGAAGCCACTCCTGAGGAAACCAGGTCCCGTGAACTGGAGTGTCGTTTAGGTGAGCGTCCCAGCCTACTTAGGACGCATCCGTAGTCAATATGACCCAGACTGGCTGGGTCATAGACTTCCCGTCTAAAAGATGGCACCACCATCTGAGGGAATACCGAGTTTGCCAAGTCAGGGAGCACAGGGAGTTTAGCCCAGCAGGGCTGCCATTCCATTAGGAGAGGACCTCCGACTGTAGAGGGCGGAGGTGCCATAGAGCCCAAGGGACTGCTTCCGCAGACGCTGACATGAGCCCCAACATCTTCATGAGAGTCCGGATTGGAACTCGCCGGGGAAAGGAACTTGCCGTGTTCTGAACCCGGAATCTTCTTTCTGGAGTCAACTGGAGCGACATCCCAGCGGAGTAGGTTATGAAGCCTAGATATCTTACTGAAGTCGACGGGCTCACGTTCGACTTCTACCAGCTGATGATCCAACCTAGGTGGAACAGAAAGGAGATTGTTACCTGAAGAGGTTGGGTTAGGACCGCTAGAGCAGAGGCTTTCAAAGCCAGTCGTCCAGATAAGGAATGATGGTCAGTCCTTGAAGCCTCAAAGCCGCCACCACAGAACCACCACCTTGGTAAAAGTGTGAGGGGCAGAAGAAATGCCAAAGAGAAGGGCAACAGAAGATGCTTGACGACACCGGACACCTGGACCGTGATCCTGATATACTTCCTGGAACCAGGATGGATCGGGATGTGCAGATATGCATTCTTGAGGTCCAGGGTTGCCATCACGTCTCCAGGATTGACGACGTGAACTACTGACCTGATGGTTTCTACACGAAACTTCACCTTCCTTATAAATCGATTGAAATATCTCAGATCGATAATCATCCGGAGATCTCCTGAAGCCTTGGGAACCAGAAAAACTGGTGAATAGATCCCTAGGCCCCGTTCTCCTGCCGGAACCTCCTCCAGAGCCCTTTCCAAATGTAGTCCTGAATGTAGGCCTCTAGGATTGCCTCCTTGGCAGCTTGTAGAAGGTTGATCTTGACAAACCTGTCCAGTGGAATAGAGGTGTTGTTGACTAAATAACCGTTGAAAATGATATTCAGGACCCAGGGATCCGAGATCTCTTGGATCCATTCTTCTCAGAAGTGGGAGAGACGACTCCCGATGGGTACATGAAGCTTATTGGCAGGACGGCAGGAGTAACGGGAATTAAGCAAGTGCCTCGAAGAGGCCCGTAGTCAGGAGGTGGATTTTCCATCCTTGGCTCCTCCAAATGGAATATGGGCCGCCGATCTCAGGGCCATGCTATATATAGGCCCCTGACATTATTTGATAGTATTGTTACAGGGTGCCAAACTTGCTTTGCTAGCGCGAAGCTCCCTCGCTAGCTTCAACTGGGGCTGTGCGGTATCGCACAAGAAGTCCGTAGCCAGGTTGATGGTCTTGAAAGCATCTGGTTCAAACCTCTGGTTCACATCAACTTGAATTTGATCCACGCGAGATCGGAGGAACGTAGAGACTTCAAAAAGGCGCTATGGCTGTGGAAGCGGAAGCCGCAGCTGCCGTAACACCCCGTCTTAGTGTGCACTCTGCAAGGGGGTCCTGCAGCTAGACCCCTCGTCTGCAGGAACCAGAGTGCGCTTGGACAACTTGGCAATAGCCATATCCACCTTGGGAATGGATCCCCACGAATCCACCAAGGGTTAAGCCATCGGAAACATGGATTTAAACTTCTTTGTTAAAACCGGACCTTTTCCAGGTTTTTTCCACTCTATATCATGACAGAGAGGAGGGTCTCATCCGCTTTGAAACACGATGTGCCCGAGTAGCGGGAACGGGAGGCTCCCCCCCGAGTCAACATCATGGTCCCCCGACCTGATGGACTTGAGCAACTTCTGTGTCTTTCCAGGGGAGAAAACACAACGTCAGCTCCTCCTCATCCGAGGAGGAAGAAACTAAGGAGACCAAGAAGGTCTCTCTACCGGGACAAAGGTCTCCATAGGGGCCTGGGCACGAATAGGAAGCCTTTCCATCCAGCAGGCCTATGACTCCTTTAACAGAGCCATTGATACATATCCTGCACTAGAGGTCAGAAACCTCTAACCGCAGCTGTAACCCCAGGTGTAGGTTAAGTCAACACACCCAGGGATTCCCAACCGGTCTCCCAAGCTGGTCTTAGCCCAGCCTAAAGCTGCTTAGCTTCTGCGATCTTACGAGTGCAGGTATGATCAGCTTACAATAACCGTTGACTGCTGCAATAGTAGCAGGATAGATGCTTCCTCTTGGAATCCACTTTCCTGCCTTCCGAATCCCGCGGAGGAGACATCACTGCGGGAAAAAAAGGGACAAATAAAACATTTGTAAACCACCTATCTACGCAGGAAAGGAAGAAAAACAGACCGGAGGCAGCTGAGGAAAAAACACCACAAGTGGAACAACACCAATTTTAGGACTCTGGGAGATAGCTGAAAAGCATATGTAGCCAGAGACTGAACTGGAGCACACAGCCTCCCAAAATAGGGGAAGGGGAGGGATAGCCAATCCACCCTTCCCCAGTAAATCCTCCACAGGAAGATGCATAAAAATCGCATCTATGAAAAATCGTGCCCGTGAAAAAATCACGGCCGGATTACCCGGAGGTGATGCAAAAGGAGAGTCCCGCGTCACCTCCGGAAGATGGCGGCGCACAGGGACCGGGAATCCTGGACCAAGGACGCCGCCAAAATACTCCCAGCCAGGCGCACTGCAGCGGCGCCGGCAGCAAATAAGCTGCCGGCCAAACTGACAAGGTACCTAGGAAAAAAGGCAACGCCGTTACCCAAACGAAAAGAAGGCTCCCCGCACTTTTCATAAGAAAGGGGGGAACAAACCGCCTAGTCCACCTGTCCAGGAGGACAGAAAAAAACACAGTGGGCTGGGGGTTGACTTCCTCCTTTTAAGGAGATACTTAATTGTTAAATTGAGTTATTAGTCTTGGGCTCATTAAACATTCCGCCGGTCCTGCCAGTCCACGGGGGGTGGTTAACACCCATCTGTGCTGCTGGTAGGACGTAAGGGAATAAGTGTTGTGCTCAATAGCTGCATGTAACAATGGCACTCTGTACTGAACTGTGTACTTACGTCGGACTCTCATCATACAGCGATCCACTGCTCAGGCATGTGTGAAGAATCCAGATGAATTTATTCCAAGCTGAAATCTTGTAGTTATGCACCAAAACAGTAGGTGAAAAGATGATAATTTGGTACAAACTTATGCTACAATACAATGCAATGCAGAAATGGCACTAATGGTAATGGTCCATGACAGTGTTTCCCAACCAGTGTGCCTCCAGCTGTTGCAAAACTACAACTCCCAGCATACCTGAACAGCCAAAGGCTGTCCGGGTATGCTGGGAGTTGTAGTTTTGCAACATCTGGAGGCACACTGGTTGGGAAACACTGGTCCATGAGACATGGGACATGACAAGTTTAAGGCTACATGCACACGACAGTTGTTTTTTGCTGTCCGCAAATCGCGGATCCGTCTTCCTTTTTTCTTCACCTCCACATCCGTTCCGTGTGTCCGCAAATTTTGTAGGTTGTGTTTCCGTGTGTCTTCCGTTTTTTTTGCGGATCCGCAAAAAAAACGTAAGGCTTGAACCAGTTTCTTAAAGTACCTGTACAAGTGCCCTGGTTTCCAAGCAGCCATCCGCAAAAAAAAATGGATGCAGATGACAAACGGATGGCTTCCGTTGGTCATCCGCATTTTTTGCAGACCCATTGACTTCTATGGGTCCGCAAACCGTTTTTTGCAGACAAGAATAGGACATGCCATATTTTTTTTGCGGACGTGAAATGCGGACAGCAGATGCAGACAGGCAACGGAAGAGGCATCCGCATTTTTAACGGATCCATAGAAATGAATGGGAAACCATCGGATCCGCAAAAAAAAAACAGAACGGAGGCCGCAAAAAACCACTGCCGTGTGCATGTAGGCTAAACCTGATGAAGGAGATGCTGTAAAGACCGACGAGGAGAAAGTAAATTTATTACTTTTTGCTCCACCATATTCACTGAGTAAAACGAAATGTCATATGTAATGCAGGGTTCTTCAAAGAAAGCTTGCCATTAAATGTGGCCTGCCTGAACCAGGGAGAAGTGCAACGATGTCTTAAAAAGAATAAATTAGACAAATCACCGGATCCAAATGGTATACACCCCCATATTCTAAGAGAAGCAATGTAATAGACAGAACCTTATGTTTGATATTTAAGGACTCTATATTGACAGGGAATGTTCCACAGGTTTGGCACTTAGCAAATGTGGTACCAATATTCTAAAAGGGATAAAAAAAATAGACTCCGGAAACTATAAGCTGGTATGTCTAACATCTGTTGTGGGTAAACTGTTTAAAGGTTTTCTAATAGATGCGATAATGGAGTATCTCAATAAAAATAAGGGTATACTGCCGTTTCAGCATAGGATTGGTTCTGTCAGACTAATCTAATCAGTTTCTATGAGGAGGTAAGTTGTGGCGTTTTGAAATGTCAGCTTTATACAATCACGCATCTCTGAAGTGACTTGTTGAATCAGACATTCTCCACTTACAGTTTACGCATCAGCACCTAGGAGTTAATCAAGCAGTCTTTTAATCCAGAGATTGTATTACAAGATGTGCAGGGAATCCAGATGGTAAAAGAATTATGCCAACAATATTCTCCTCAGAAGTAGAGCACACACTAACGTGTGTGGCTGGGCTGAAATAACTATAAGCTGAAACAGAGGCGGGAGGAGAAGATAGGAGCATACATTTGATAGGGCTTGTGCCCGCCTGATTGGTCCCAGGTGAACAGCGGACACATGTACATCACTATTACATTCAGAACACTTGACTGGAACCTTACAGTCTCTGGCGAAATGCTCAGTGGATGCACAGCATCTGAAGCAGATATCATGACTCCTTAGGAACGCCTTACGTTCCTCAAATGGCTTTGCTATGAAGACACGGTACTTCCTTAATGGATGTGGTTTATCATGGATAGGGCAATAATGATCGGGTTCCTTAGGGCCTTCATATCCATTGTTAGTAGTGGGCACAACCCCTGTCTTTTCCACAGAAACCAGACCCCTAAGGTTTCTCTGTCTGGGACTGAAAGTCTTGTGTCTCTGTTTAGTTGAGCCAAAGATGTTGGTTCCCAAGGTGTTGAAGCTTGGATCGTTTTTAGCTCTAGCTAAGTCTTTGATGAACTTACAGAAGAATGAAAATGGTGGAAAGAGAACACGATGTTGCTCCTTGTATTTTGAACCTGTTGTTGCCCATTGGTCTTGAATATTGAGGGGTAATTTCTCCACGATCAGGCCCACACCATGGGAGGTATCAAGAAAGCTGAGACCTGGTAGCTGCGGGCCTCCCTTGACGATTTCAAACTCAAGAAAAGGGTCGCTTAATTTCTGGAACCCTTGGCGGTCTGTATTTGATAATTCAGGAAAGTCGTATAGTCGTTTAAATAAGGTACGTTCAACTACTTCTGAGCCGCCGTATGTCTGCTCTAATCTTTCCCATGTGAGACGAAGCCTTTGACTGGTTCGTAGATATGAACGGTTTTGAGTCTCAACACAGTTTGACGACCATGGACCTAGTCATCTAATTAGTAAATCAAGTTCTTGCATAGGCGGTACACCAAGTGTTTAAACTGTTGTCTTGAAGGTGGCCTTCCAAATTCTATAGTTGTCTGGGCGATCATCAAAGTTCGTAAGGCTAGTACTGCTGAGGTCCCTGAGGGTGAGGTACTTAGCGATTTCTGATGCGTCATTTCTTTCCTGCATCATGGCGACGTGAACTTCTCCCTCGCTGGTGTTGTTTGCATCATCTGATACCCTATGTTTGGGGGCTGGAAGGGGGAATGGAGTGGCAGCTGGGTTGAGCATAAGTGAAGGTTTCATATCTGGTAATGTTGGCGCCAGCATCTTGGTTGCTATGTAACTAGTCTCAGGAGGTTTTAATGTGATTTGATGAGCTTGAAGCGGCTTGGTCTTTAATGGGGCCTGAAATACTGTGTAAGGTGCCAGAGGTTTGAAAGAAAGAGAAATGTCCACTGGACTGGGGTCAACTGTATAGTTATCAGCTGTCTCTTTTTCTACTCATGTGAGTTCAGCAGGCTGGCGTGCAGAGCCCAAATCTTCTGGTGCAAATGCATTGACTTTGCTTTGGTCTAGGACGAATTGCAGGATACGCCATTCTGAGTCATTAGATATCTTGGACATAGGATGATAAGCTTCTTCTTCTTCAACAGCTTCTTCAAGAACTCTGAGTTCAGCCAGGGCTGCTGCTTCTTCCCTTTCCTTCTGAAGGACCTCCAACTCAGCTTCAGCCTTGGCTTTGGTCACTTGCGCCTGAGCCTGTATAGCTGCTTGATTAGCTTGAGATTGGGCTTGTATAGCTTGCGCTTGACCCTTTATAGCTGCTTGATTAGCTTGAGATTGGGCTTGTATAGCTTGCGCTTGAGCCTGTATAACTGCTTGATTAGCTTGAGATTAGGCTTGTATAGCTGCTTGATTAGCCTATGATTGGGCTTGTGTCTCTGCGACTTGTGCCTTAATGGCTGCTTCCTTTCTAATGCAGTGCGCTTGTACCTTGGCTGCTTCCGCTTTTGCGCGTGCCAACACCAATGAGGTACTCAGCGAAGAGTGCTGTGAGACCTTAGTGATGAGGAATGAGCAATAGATTTCGCGGAATGCGATGAAGCCTTGGAGTGCCTTGAAAGGTTAGAATGGTGGGACACGGTTTCATATTGTTGTGATATCTTGTCCTCTTGCACTGACTTGACTGCCAAAAATCTGCTATATCTTTAATCATTAAGTGCAGTGTGGGTCTTCAATTCTAGGATGAATTCCTGTGAGTTGAGACTTGATAACAGAGAATATTTTTCATACTGTCTATTATAACTTTCATAGGTCTTATTCAATTTTGTACACATGGCCTTTAATTGATCTTCATTATAACCTGATCCATATGCTGCATCCATACATTGTTTTGCCTTTTCCCACAAACTAGATAAGTTATTACATAACTCAATTTTATTAGATAAGAGGGCCCTTTTGCATTTTTAATGAGGGTTTTGAGATTCCTTTAGCTGTATCTTGTATTTCCATTTGTAACACAGCAGCAACCTCCAGTGGTGGTTCAGTCTTTTGATCGCTTGCAGCAGGCAGATGATATTTACCTCAGAAAACAGGCTGAATACAGTTTCTAGCCTGTTTGAAACTGCAATTGCTAGAAGCTTCTGCGATCCTAGTGAATGCAGTACTGAGCAGTAAAAGATAATACCCCCCCCACTGTAGCATAACAGGAGACAAATGATGATGGCTATTACTTGGAGGAGGAGAATATTCTTTTCTTAGCGGGAGAAGGAGAGTACTAAGACAATTCTTTTACTGTGACATTTCGAAATGTCAGATTTATGCAATCACGCCTCTGTGAGGTGACTTGTTGAATCAGACATTCTCCACTTATAGTTTACGCATCAGACACCCAGGAGTTAATCAAGTAGTCTTTTAATTCAAAGATTGTATTACAAGATGTGCAGGGAATCCAGATGGTAAAAGAATTATGCCAGCAATATTCTTCTTGATAAGAAGATGGAGATTCTCCTCAGAAGTAGAGTACACACTAACAGCAATACATGACTGGGAAAACAGGAAGTGGCTAGGCTGAACTAACTAGAAGCTAAAACAGAGGGGGGGGGGTAGAAAAGAGGAGCATACCAATACAGAATGCAAGATACTGAAACAGAAAAAATCTAGAATTTACTGGGGTGAGTTGTTGGTTTTTATATATCTTGACTTTTCTAAAGCATTTAATACAATGCCACATAAAAGGTTAGACTATAAAATTAGAATGCTCGGACTGGGAGATAATGTGTATATGTGGGTAAGTAACTGGCTCAGTGATAGAAAACAGAGGGTGGTTATTAACGGTACCCACTCAGATTGGGTCACTGTCACTAGTGGGGTACCTCAGGGGTCAGTATTGGGCCCCTTTCTCTTCAATATATTTTTTAATGATCTTGTAGAAGGCTTGCAGAGTAAAATATCAATTTTTGCTGACAATACAAAACTGTGTAAAGTAATTAACACGGAGGAGGACAGTATAATGCTACAGAGGGATCTGAATAGATTGGGGGCTTGGGCAGAGAAGGGGCATATGAGGTTTAACACAGACAAATGTAAGGTTATATACATGACATTTGAAGGAAAAATATATGTCACCAGTACATACTAAATGGTAAAACACTGGGTAACACTGACATGGAAAAGAACTTAGGAATTTTAATTGACAGTAAACTTAACTGTAGCAAGTTGCAACCAGTGTCAGGCAGCTGCTGCCAAGGCCAATAAGATTATAGGTTGCATAGATGCCCGTGATGAGAACATAGTCCTGCCACTTTACAAATTATTAATCAGACCGCACATGGAGTACTGTGTACAGTTCTGGGCTCCTGTGTATAAGAAACACATAGCAGAGCTGGAAAGGGTTCAGAGGAGGGCAACTAAAGTAATAACTGGATTGGGTGGACTACAGTACCCTGAAAGATTTAGAAAAAAGACCACTTGGGGGAAATATAATAATTATGTATAAATATATCAGAGGTCAGTACAGAGATCTCTCCCATCATTTATATATACCCAGGGTTGTGACTGTGACATCCATTCCGACTATAGGAAAGGTGGTTTCTCCATCAAAAATATTACAGGTTTCTTTACTGTATGAGCAGTAAGACTATGGAACTATCTGCCTGGGGAATAAAAGAGTTGAAGAGGGACCTGGATGTATTTCTAGATTGTAATAATAATATTACAGGTTAAAGTTAATTGGTAAATTGGCTTCTACTTCATGTTTTTTTTTTTTTTGCCTTCATCTGGATCAACTTTGCAGGAAAACAGCCTGAACTGGATGGACGATGTCTATTTTCAGCCTTATAAACTATGATACTCTGCCCACTGGAGTCTTGCCTTCCAGCTTTGGCACTGGGCTTGGTCAACTGATGTTATAGCCCATCTGTGCTTAAGCGTGAGCTGTGTGTTCAGACAGGTTATTTAGAGCACCAGTTTTGTGTCCAGCTGCAATTTGCTTGACTGTACATATGCTATTCATCGGGGCAATTCTTGGCTTCCACCTCACACCATTCTCCGTATACTATCAACAGAGTTACACAGGAATATCCCACAAGGTCCTTAGTTTCTGAAATACTGGTCCTGGCTAGTCTAAGTGCTAATCATCATGTCTCATTTGAAGTTTCTGAAACTGCTCAATTTTTCTATTCAAATGGATTCACACTGAAACTAATCCATGAAAAACTTGCTCATTTGATATTATGCTGCAGCCTGGAGTTATATTTCTAATTTCTATAATGGGAAGCTCCAACTGTGAAAAGTCAGGTAACTGTAACAAAGTGGCAGTTCAGTGTACATGTATGGTGCAGATATCTGCCATAGATTCCAACCATTGCAGTGCACTGAAATGGTGCAGATTTGCTGATGAAAATGTTGGCCATATTTACTGCATATTTTCTGCTGTGGACAATCCACAGTTAATATTCCCTAAGGGTGATATGCCACCAATGACTTTAGTGAGACAACCCCGTTAAGGTAGCGTCACACCAAGGGCAGCACTCAGTGCTGCCCCCTGTGGCCCTACCATTAACAAGCCCTACATAAGGGATGAAAATGTTTTTGTCTCCGTGGCTTACATTCCTGTTGGGGCTCATGTACAAGAGCGTATTTTTTATTTTTTTTTGTGTGGCTCATATGCGGAACTATTCACTTCAATAGGGCCTCAAAAATGAATACTTTTACCCTAGGTACACACCTAAGCGTTCAAACGCGCTGTAAAACGCACAACATGTGAAAAGCCATGCTTCCCTATGGGCATGGTTCACATTTGGGCGTTGTACAGCACGTTTGAACGCGCTGTAAAACGCCCCACGCCCAAACAAGTACATGAGCTTCTTTGTGGCGTTTTAACGCGCCTATGGACAATGATGCCATAGGGGAGAATCACTGAATCGCGCGTATGACGCGCGTTTCTTAGTTACAAAAACGCGCATCCAAAAACGCGCGTAAAACGCGCGTCACACGCGCGATTCAGAAACGCCTAGGTGTGTTCCCAGCCTTAGTGAGTTCACCATTACAACCTCTGGTAGAGACTTCGTTCTATAGTCTCACTAGTCTTACTATAAAGAGCCCCCTTCTATGTTGGTGACAAGAATACTACCATGTAAATGAGGCCTTAGATACTAACGGTGCCCAACTGATGCAAACTGTCATGTGACATATAAATTCACAGCAATGTGGCTTTGTTTATAGATGAAAGCCACAAATCAGCGATCAATAGAGTGTAAATAACTCTTAAGTATAAGATCATAACTCTTATATAAACCCGGAAAACCTCTGTGATGTAGCTAAGGATTCAGCTGTGCTATAGTTTTACAATATGCTGATAAAGCCTACTTAGCATTACATAGATCCTTTTGGTAAAATTGGACATCCATCATAGTAAGATCAATCCAGAGGAAGGCACAACAAAAATCTCCTGCAGCCAGTCTTTCTTTCATGGCTTCACAGGTCATTTGGACAGTTCCCTTGTATCACTTCAGCATTCAACATTATATTAATTATATTCCTTAAAGGGGTTGTCTCACTTCAGCAGGTGGCAGTTACCATGTAAAGGAAGTTAATGCAAGTCACTTACTAATGTATTGTGATTGTCTATATTGTCTCCTTTGCTGGCTGGATTCATTATTCCATCACATTTTATACTGCTCGTTTCCTTGGTTATGACTAAGGGATGAGTGAATTGACTTCGTATGAAACATCAGCAGGAGCTCTGTACAGTATTGGAATGTATTGGTTCCGATGAGCCGAAGGTACTGTTTCGCAAAGTCTCACGAGACTTCGGGTAGTAACTTCATACATTCTAATACTGCACGGAGCTCCTGCAGTATTAATTTCTGCAAGGAAAGAAAACACAAAGTGTACATGAGATTTGTTACATTTCCTAAATTTCCATGTTATAAGGGAAATTAATACAGTAAATAGACTTTAATGGGGTTGCTCTTCCCTTTTGTCTCCTAGCAACCATGCGTGAAGATCGCACCACATCCGCACTTTCTTGCGGATGCTTGCGATTTTCACGCAGCCCCATTCATTTCTATGGGGCCTGCGTTGCGTGAAAAATGCAGAATATAGAACATGCTGCGATTTTCACGCAACACACAAGGGATGCATGAAAATCACCGTTCATCTGCACAGCCCCATTAAAGTGAATGGGTCGGGATTCAGTGCGGGTGCAATGCATTCATGTCACACATTGCATCCGCGCGGAATTCTCACCCGTATGAAAGGGACCTTAAGGTGGCCATACACATTAGTTGGTTGAACTTCAGTGAACGATTGTTACGCAGACACAGCCATACACATTTTAGTCCTTATTGATATTACAGTTCACACTGCCCCTACATGTTAAATGAACCCGAGTGAGGGTCAAAAGACCTTTCTGGTTACGTTCTTTCAATGAAAGTTCTTTCGTCCACGATGAGTCTTCCTGTGACCAAAAAGATAGTTCGTCTAATTATGGGACAAAAATTTCAAACACAGCTGACTTCTTCTTAGAAAACAATGGGCTTTCATTGATCAGCTAGAACGATCGTTCATTGTTAAATTTCACAGACAAAGGACTATTTTGGTTTAAATAGTTTTTCTGATCAAATTCTATATACAATTGTAATGTGAATGGGCACAGTGTACATACAAGCCACAACCTTCGCCTGGTAACAAAATGTAGTAGTGCTTCTCCGTTTGTTTATCTGGTTAACACATAGATTGTTATGTACCACTATTTGGCTGCATATAGATATTCTGGTGCATCCAAATAAATTAGAATATCATCAAAAAGTTAATTTATTTCAGTAAATCAGCATTTTTCAAGCATTTTTTTTTTTTTTATGTTGATGATTTAATGAAAACCCAAAAGTTGGTATCTCAGAAAATTAGAACATTGGGAAAATGTGATAGACTCATAGTGTCACACTCTAATCAGCAAATCAAGACAGGCCCAAAAAAGCTAATCAAAGGTTTCCTCAGCCTTTAAATGGTCCCCGAGTCTGGTTCAGTAGGCTACACAATCATGGGGAAGACTGCTAACTTGACAGTTGTCAAGTCAGAGTACGGTATCCAAACATATTAATGAAATGTTGAGTATAAGGATAAAGCGTGGCAGAAATCAACCAACAGGGATAACCACAGCCTTGAAAGGATTTCCAAGAAAAGGCCATTTAAGAATTTGGGGCGATTCACAAGCAATGGACTGCGGCTGGAGTCAGTGCTTCAAGAGCCACCACACACAGATGTATTCCTTGTGTCAAGCCTCTCATAAGCCAAACACATCAGAAGCTATTTACCTGGGCTAAGGAAAAAAAGATCTGGGATGTTGCTCAGTGGTCCAAAGTCCTGTTTTCAGGTGAAAGTAAATTCTGCATTTTATTTGGAAATCAAGGTTCCAGAGTCTGGAGGAAGAGTGGAGAGGCACACAATCCCAGTTGCTTGAGGTCCAGTGTAAAGTTTCCACAATCAGTGATGGTTTGGAGAGCTATGTCATCTGCTGGTGTTGGCTCACTGTGCTATATCAAGTCTAAAGTCAGCAGAGCCATCTACCAGTAAGTTTTAGAGCACTTCATGTTTCCCTTTGCTGACAAGCTTTATGGAGATGCTGATTTTTCAGCAAGACTTGGCATCTGGCCAAACAGTCAAAAGTACAGATACCTGGTTTAATACCCACAGTATTACTGTGCTTGATTGGCCAGCAAACTTGCGTGATCTATTGAATTTATTGTCAAGAGGAAGATGAGAGACACCAGACCCAAAAATGCAGATGATCAGGCCACTATAAAAGCAACCTGGGCTTCAAGAACACCTCAGCAGTGCCACAGGCTAATCACTTCAATGCCATACCGCATTTGCAGTAATTCATGCAAAAAGACCCCCGACCAAGTATTGAGTGTATATACTGAACATACTTTATTAAAAATCATTTTTTAAGTTTGTCTTATACATATTCTAATTTTTTAACTTTTTGATGATAATTTATTGAGATGCACTAGTAGTATTAGTGCTTGTTTCTTCACTGTAGGGTTGTACATGTAATGAAAGTGCTCCGCATACAAGGTTCTTTATAAAATTATGGTTCTCCAGATTTGACTATCCAGCTGCACAGAAGGGTTGGGGAGCTCTGTCCTATTGTCTTAAGAGATTTTCAATAGTATTTCTGCATTGGCCCCACTTACCACCATTGTGACTAGCCCTGATTGTTTTAGATTTGTTTGAGCCATTTTAAGTTCCAAATCTGCCCCTGTGTATCACATATGCTTCCCAAAGTTTGCAGCATTTGTTTCTACTGTTCTCTTGGCATGTATCAGAGAGCAAATCACAAAGAACCATGGGGCACATATATTAAGACCGGCATCTTAATAAGCCACTGTACTGGATCGCCGAAGTTACGTAGAGGCGAAACGTATCCAACAGCGATTCTAAATGTTAGACAGCTTCCTGGCTGTCATACATTGAGGCCTCTTGCACATGAACATTGTGTGCACCGGCCCGTGTGCACACCGCATCACGGATGCGGACCCAATCACTTGAATAGGTCTGCAATCACGGAGATGCGGAACGGAAGCCTGGATCGGAACCCCCACAAAAGCACTACGGAGTGCTTCTGTGGTGTTCCTGTCCGTGCCTTCGCACCGCAAAACAATTGAACTTGCTCTATTTTTTTGCGGTGCAGACAGATCACAGACCCATTCAAGTTGAAACGGTCTCGATCCGTCCCGGGCGCCGCACGTACGCTGCCCGTGCATTGGGGACCGCAAATTGCGGTCCCCAATGCACGGAACAGATGCACAAGAGGCCTTAGACCCTTTTCTACGCCTAAACCAGGAGTAGAAAATGGTGAATGAGAGGGTCCTGCCCCCTTCCCCACCCACATGACGCCCACTTTTTAGAGCTTGCATGAGCAGGGAAGATGTTGCAGATACTGCCATGACATGGCATGTGACAGAATCTGTGCCAGATATACATCACAAAAGTGGCGTAAATGACCCCCCCCCCCCCATATATATTCACGCTGTTACTTGTAACCAGATTACTCATTACTGGTTGGAGTGATCAGACTAGAGCGTATCAAAGGAAATTAACTTTTCTGTTTGGGTATTTATAGGCAATAACATTAGTGCACACTTAAAGAGGACCTTTCATGTGAAAAAAAAGTATGAACTACACGCAAGTATCATGATATGGAGAGAGGCGCCCAGGGATCTCACTGCACTTACTATTATCCCTGGGCGCCGCTCCGTTCTCCCGCTATGTCCTCAGTTATCTTCGATGATTGGTTCTCCTGGGAGGAGTCTGCCCTTTTCATCCTTGGCGTCTTCTCCCAGGCTGTGAGCTCTGCGCTGAGATTGGACAGCGCTACAGCCTGGGAGAAGGATACGCCCAGGACAAAAAGGGCAGACTGCTCCCAGGAGAACCAAGTCACCGAAAATACCGAAGGACCCAACAGGAGACTGGAGTGGCGCCCAGGGATAATAGTAAGTGCAGGGAGATCCCTGGGCGCTGTTCTCCATATCATGATACTTAGTTCATACTTTTTTATCACATGAAAGGTCCTCTTTAAGGTCCCTATACGTTAGGCCAGTGTTTCCCAACCAGTGTGCCTCTAGCTGCTGCAAAACTACAACTCCCAGCATGCCCGGACAGCCTTTGGCTGTCCGGCATGCTGGGAGTTGTAGTTTTGCAACAGCTGGAGGCACACTGGTTGGGAAACACTGCGTTAGGCTATTGTCAGCCACACCCACTATTTTAGGCAGGATTGGCCAGCAATCTAATGTGTATGAAAAGCGGTCAGAATTTTAACTCCTAATACTTTTATGCACCCAGGAGCTAAGCTACCAGAGTGATCTGGCAGCAGCTTTCTCCTCTCCCCCCTTTAAAAACATATACACGCTTGTCCAAGCCAAGTGTGCACGTCTATGGTGGAGTCATCAGAAATAAATCTCAGCCAAATGAGCGTTTGGCCAACAGCAATTAAAGGTGTAGGAGCGCCTTTAGGGTGCATTCACACAACCTTATTTTTGGTCGGCATCTGTTCCACGTGCGATCCGCAAAAATTGTGGACCTATTCATTTCTGTGGGGCTGGATAAAACGTGGACAGCACACGTATCTCTTTCTGTAGCCATCCAGCTCAGCCGCAAATTATAGAACATGTCCTATTCTTTTCCGTTTTGAGGGTAAGTATAGGCGTTTTTTCTATGGAGCCAGTGAAAAGTGCGGGATGCAGGTAGACCACATTCGGATTTTGCAGATCCGCAGTTTGCGGACCGCAAAACAGGTTGTGTAAATGACCCATTAGTCTACATTACTGTTGATGCTTTGTTATTGCTGTTGTATCTGTGACCTTATCCATAATGTAAAACAGCTATGGCACCAACTGTCAAGCACCAAGACTACCAGATCAGATCACTGATGCATTCATTTTTGGATGCATCGCACAGATCTTGCAGGCTGTTCCGGCATAGAGCAGCCTGCCGGATTTCACCAGATTCGGCATTGCCAGACTCTATAGTTTACTACCGGATCCCCATTGACTGTAATGAGTTATAGAGGTGAAACGTCCTCTTTTCAGAATAAATGCCAGGTTTCGGCCAGACAAAAACTGTTGAACACAAAGGTTTGTGGACCAGCCGACATTTGTGCTGGATCAGCTTGCCAGAGGTGTGAACGCAGCCCAAGAATAATAAAGGGGGTCAATTATTATCAGATTACGCCAATTTTTGGCGTGTGTGGGCGGGCCATTTGGACCATCTCATTTATTATTTTCTATGTCTGTTTTAGGGATAGAGAATAATCTAAATGTATGCCAGCAAGGTAGCTGGCGCAAATTTAGACAGGTATTGAATGCACCCAGGACGGCGCCTCTACATAACTTCAATGCATAAACCACCAGCACAAGGGGTTATTAAGACCAGCGTCTAAAACGCTGGTCTTAATAGATTACCCCAAAAGTCTATATACTCATTTTTAATAAGGAAACAAAAGGTGAAAAAACAACAACTACTAAACTTGTTTCTTAATTGTTTTACTTTTATTACTGTTGCACCATTTATACAATTACATATATTTTCAATGCATCCATTTTACATCTTCCGTTGCTTTTATTTTTTTTAAAAAATTTCATATTTTTGCAATTTTTTTTAAAATTTTCTTTAGTTACGGTACTTCGCTTTCCAATGAGTGTTGTGTTGGTGTCTGTGACATAGAATGGAAGAAAAACTGGAACTGCAAATCAACGCAGACTTTTTTTTTATTATTATTCCACTGACCAATAAACAGAACTACAGGTGCACCCAACCACAGACATGCATTAATTCATCATGAAAAATCTAGGTAGACTAAGTAGAATGAGGATGTTGTTACTTCCAAAATATCTGGAGAGGAATAAGAGACAGCTAGAGTAGGTTCTGTTGGAAACGTTTGGCCGTTATTCACTGCATTAAAAAAATTGCAAATGAAAGCTAAATCCTAAAAAGATTTGATTGCCTTGGCACAAGCCCTACGGGCAAATTCAAAAACATTTCTCCTGCAATCTTATTGCAGAAGGGAAAACAAAGTTATAACTGAATGTGGACTTTCCTTTTTTTTGTAGCTGCTGCTCAGATGTAAAAAATAAAGTGTTCAAACATCTATATCTAAATCTTACTTAATTTACTTATTGATTGACAGAGTTGGTGGAATATGCATTTGTACATTTTCTCCCCCACAAAAATACTATTTGGATTTTTATATCATTTTTGGGCATTACATGTACTTATTTGAAATCTAAACCAAGTTTGTTAGTATAGCTGAAAAAAATAAAATAATCAAAAACAAACAAAACATCATCGCAGGTCGTTTTAAGTGGTTATTTCAAACAGGCTGTCCATCTTACTCTTGAACTGCTACGGTTTGATCAGAATTAGCTGCTGGGGTTTCAGTAGCTTTAACTTCATCAGCTGGTCCTGCAGGCTCAGAGGCCTTAGTAGAAGAACTAGTTGCTTCAGGTTCTGGAGACTTCACGGAAGATGGAGCAGGCTCACTGCTAGGTTTTGAGTCTGAAGCTGGAGCGGTCTCAGTTTTGGCCTCTGGTGCGGAGGGAGCCTCAGTCTTTTTGGCTTCCCCATCCTCTTTGCTCTTGTCATCTACTTTACTTGGTGCTGGTGCTTCTGATGGCTGGGAAGCTTTTGCTTCAGCAGTAGGTTCAGAGGCTTTAGTGCCTTCACTATTGACAGCTGGAGCAGGTGATGCAACAGTTGGCTCCTCTTGCTTGGATACAGGTCGTTCAGCATTCTGAGGTTCCACCTTGGCATCAGAGCAAGCCTCTGTCTTCTCAGATTCAGTTTTTTGTACTGCATCCTTATTTGTTTTTTCCGTCTCGGCTTCTTTTTCCTCAGTTTTGTTTTCAGCATCCTGCGGTTCCTTGTCATTTTTCTCTTCTTTAATTTCTTTTGCATCAGCATTTTCTACAGGTTGAGTCTCCTCGTTAGTTTTAGTTGCCTCTTCTTCCTCAGTGTTTGCTCCATCTGCCTTTTTGTCCTTATCTTTTGATTTGTCGTCATTTACATTGTATCCCTTCTTCTTCTTGCTCAACTTTCCTCCCATGATTTAAGCCCTGAAATCAAAGAAAACAAATAGGTTACTGGTGTATTCAGGAGAGGATTTATAATAATAGCTAATTGTGGGGGGTGGTTCCACAAAAAAAAAAAAAAAGAAGAAGGAGAGATAGATAGATAGATAATAAAGCACAATATAAAAATTCTTTGTATTTTCACACAAGAATCAATGAGTTGGTGTTATGTAATGTGTTGTATAGTTTAATATTTATCCAATTGACACAATGCCCTAAATTTAGAGAAAAAAATGCTTAAACTGTGCAAAAAGAACCAGACATGCGAGGTCAGATCACTAAGCTGCTGTTAATTACTGTAACATCCTCCTGTTATTACTGTAGTAATAACAGGAGGATGGATCTTACAATGTAAGCTGGTATTTACAATAAGGCAAATCATAACAAAGTGCATTTGCCTTGAGATCAAGCTGAAAATGTAACCCTGATCAAACAATAAAGACTAAATATAGGGCTCTTAATAGAATATTTATGCAGTCAATTACAAGGCATAGTAAACTGGCTGATTTTGGCCTTCACACTTCAACTCTCCCAATGTGAGTGTTGATTATTGGGCCCAGAAGAAAATTAAAGTCAAGGTTATGCAATGTTAGCTTTACCCATGTTCATCATTTATCTCCAAAACTAAATACTGCAAACTAAAACATATCATAGATAAAAAAGGAAAAAACATCAAAAGTCATCTCACTAAATATGTAAAAGTGTCCTCATTCTGCCACACAAAAACACTAAAGCAATCTTCGACAAAATCCAGGGCTGACTAACTGTCACATTAAATACGCAACTAAAGACAATTTTTTAATGTCGAGTGACAGGTAGGTTCAAGCATTATAAACCTGATTCGCTACTTCAAGGGTTATTCTTGCGTAATAACAGAATCCAACAAAATGAAGTAACATTTTCTCCAGTATTTATTATCCTGCATACTGAGGAAGTAAAGTATATGTATATTATAAAAGGTTATGATTTATATAGTAAGCAAATCATATTGTAGTGGAAACTCTTAAAAGAGAAGCCATGTTTGAGTGCAAAGTGTGGTTTAAAGACATAGTCTGATTGAAGTTATCCTCTATCCACAGGATAGGGAATAACCATTAGATCGGTGGGGGTCCTACCTATTAACTCTGAATTCCCTAAGAGGGTATATAAAAATGCTATATGAGCAAAGCTGTATTCCCTTCCTAGAAGTCAAGCTTGGAATATGAATATAATATGGATCCATATCTTGCACCTGCACATCATTATTACAGACCAATACTTGTATAAAAAACATAGAATAAAATGCATATATAGATAAAAATATGGCTGGAAAAATAAAAAAAAAACAATAAATCACATAATATGCATAAGAGAACCATTCCACTCTGGAGACGTTTTGCTGTCCGCCTGACAAAGCGCACAATGTAAGTCCTGTCACACAATGTAAGTAAAGGGGACGGATCCATTTTCTCTGGCACAATGGTGTTCATGACGGATCTGTGATGGCTATAGAAGACCTAATACAACCGGATCCGTACATGACGGATGCATGCGGTTATATTATTGTAACAGAAGCATTTTTGCAGATCCATGACTTATCCGCAAAAAATGCTAGCGTGAAAGTAGCCCAAGGTGCCATTACATTTTCAATGCCTGGTCCTGTTAAAGGGCATGGCTGTTGCACAGAGAACAGATCCTCTAGGTGTAAAGGCAACTCCCCAGTTGCTCCTAGAGACTCATTTGCATATAAAATTTCACTTTTCTCAGCAATGCGGGCACATATGAACATATAGAAAGAGAAAAAATCCAGCTCTAGTAGTGGGTGAAGTAAAAAATAATTTCCGTCTTTATTTCATCGATTAAAATCTCCAAGTCAGAAAAACAAGATTCAT
The DNA here is from genome assembly GCA_033119425.1 of Bufotes viridis. Classification (NCBI taxonomy): domain Eukaryota; kingdom Metazoa; phylum Chordata; class Amphibia; order Anura; family Bufonidae; genus Bufotes; species Bufotes viridis. Next base: position 235,409,148 of record CM065593.1, read on the forward strand.
GCCAGTATTACCAACATGTTTCGGACCAAGTAGTATGTGAGGTCCTTCCTCATGGCAGACATTTTCACCATGTCTGCCATGAGGAAGGACCTCACATACTACTTGGTCCGAAACATGTTGGCAATACTGGCATGAATCTTGACTAACAAAACGAACTTTGTGCAAAAATAGCTCTAAGTGAAATAATGCCGTGCCAGAAGATACAGTCAATTGGTGCAAGAATGTTTGGCCAAACAATGTGAACTCGTTGTATCTATAAGTCCCAAAATTAGGTATCCATCGCAGCTTCCAATATAATGTCCTTGTGGAGATGGCCACTTGATAACATCCAGTAGCTCAAATAGTAAACCCACATATATGTCAAACTCTCTGTGGGTTTACATATATGTGGGTTGACATATATGTGGGTTTACTATTTGAGCTACTGGATGTTATCAAGTGGCCATCTCCACAAGGACATTATATTGGAAGCTGCGATGGATACCTAATTTTGGGACTTATAGATACAACGAGTTCACATTGTTTGGCCAAACATTCTTGCACCAATTGACTGTATCTTCTGGCACGGCATTATTTCACTTAGAGCTATTTTTGCACAAAGCTATTTTTGCACAGAGCATTTTTGCACAAGAACTTTTATCCAGAGTATGTTGCACTGAGTTGTTACTTTTATCCAGAGTATGTTGCACTGAGTTGTTATTATATACCAGGAGAGGGATAAGGGTTTTTATGTATGAAATAAAAGGTGTATAATTGCACTAGATACTCCTTTGTGTTTCCCAGCAGAGGTGTAGCCCCTCCATTCGTTTTGTTAGTCATTTCTATATACATTTGGCTTTGGGGGTGAGCCACGGAGGTGAGCACCCTAAGTCCTCTGACACACCAGGAGTAGCCACCCAGGCACTTTATTGTAACTGGCATGAATCTTGTCTTTCTGACTTGGAGATTTAAATCGATGAAATAAAGACGGAAATTATTTTTACTTCACCCACTACTAGAGCTGGATTTTTTCTCTTTCTACATGTTCAGCTGTTATCAGGTGCACCGTCCGTGCTCGTCTGTGGGATGACTACAAGCTTCAGCAGGTGAGAGCTGCCACCCTCCTGTTTTTCCTCACATATGAACATAGGACAACACAGATGCATTCAGCTTCCAAGCGCACATGCAACAGGTCAGCCAGATTCAGCATCTGCTGATAGATGCCCTTTAATCTATTACAGTATTTCAACAGCAAAATGCTCATACTGCAGGACCGGACAAGTCCTCCAGGGTGAGACATGTTCTTCTAACCAGTCTCCATTCAGAGTTCAGAATCCTAAACAGGAGTTCAGTATATGAAAACTTTATTTTTTTTTAAGTGGACAACCCCTTTAACGCCAGTTTAATTAAAAAAAAAATAAAGTAGTAGGTCTAGAGACTTCTGGGTTCCAACTGCATATTGTGCATGGGCCTCCTACCTAACTTGCGCTATTAATACTACTCATCATAATTACCAGTTGCCAACAGTCCTGAATTTGCCAGGACAGACCCCAATTCTCAGAAAAGTAAAATATTCCACTGCACTTCAAAGGACTTTTAAATGCATTTTAGCTGTCTAGCATACAGGTTCATGGGCTGAATGACCTTCCTCTGCGGTATATCAGAGTCCATGGTGTGTATATAAGTGAGCCTAATGCTGCATGCCTGAGCGTAGCAGGCATCTGTGCCTTGAGGTCTCGTCCATGGATTTTAGTACAATTTTTGTATAACACGGACCTTACAATGCAGCATCAATGTACAGTGCCTTGCAAAGGTATTCACCCCCCTTGACTTTTTTGTATTTTGTTACATTACAGCCTTACGTTCAATGTTTGGTTAATCTGAATTTTTTTGATGGATCAGAACACAATAGTCTAAGTTGGTGAAGTGAAATGAGAAAGATATATAAATAAAACTATTGTTCAGAAATAGAAAACAGAAAATTGGCATGTGCGTATGTATTCACCCCCTTTGTTAGGAAGCCCATAAAAAGCTCTGGTGCAACCAATTACCTTCAGAAGTCACATAATTTGTGAAATGATGTCCACCTGTGTGCAATCTAAGTGTCACATTATCTGTCATTACATATACACACCTTTTTTGAAAGGCCACAGAGGCTGCAACACCTAAGCAAGAGGCATCACTAACCAAACACTGCCATGAAGACCAAGGAACTCTCCAAACAAGTAAGGGACAATGTTCTTGAGAAGTACAAGTCAGGGTTAGGTTTTAAAAAAATATCCAAATCTTTGATGATCCCCAGGAGTACTATCAAATCTATCATAACCAAATAGAAAGAACATGGCACAACAGCAAACCTGCCAAGAGACGGCCGCTCACCAAAACTCACGCATCGGGCAAGGAGGGCATTAATCAGAGATGCAGTACAGAGACCTAAGGTAACCCTGGAGGAGCTGCAGAGTTCCACAGCAGAGACTGGAGTATCTGTACGTAGGACGACAATAAGCCGTACGCTCCATAGAGTTGGGCTTTATGGCAGAGTGGCCAATAGAAAGCCATTACTTTTAGCAAAAAAACAGAAAGGCATGTTGTAAGTTTGTGAAAAGGCATGTGGGAGACTCCCAAAATGTATGGAGGAAGGTGCTCTGGTCTGATGAGACTAAAATTTAACTTTTCAACCATTAAAGAAAACGCTATGTCTGGCGCAAACCCAACGCATCACCCAAAGAACGCCATCCCCACAGTGAAACATGGTATAACATGTGTGGCATGTGTTTTTCAGAAGCTGGGACTGGGAAACTGATCAGAGTTGAGGGAAAGATGGATGGGGCTAAATACAGGGATATTGTTGAGCAAAACCTGTACCACTCTGTGCATAATTTGAGGCTAGGACAGATGTTCACCTTCCAGCAGGACAATGACCCCAAATACACTGCTAAACACTTGAGTGGTTTAAGGGGAAACATGTAAATGTGTTGGAATGGCCTAGTCAAAGCCCAGATCTCAATCCAATAGAAAATAAGTGGTCTGACTTAAAGATTGCTGTTCACAAGCGCAAACTATCAAACTTGAAGGAGTTGGAGCAGTTTTGCAAGGAGGAATGGGCAAAAATCCCAATAGTAAAATGTGGCACGCTCCTAGAGACTTATCCAAATAGACTTGGAGCTGCGATTGCTGCAAAAGGTGGCGCTACAAAGTATTTACATTTAGGGGGGTGAACAGTTACACATAGTTGTGCATTGACTTTTTCTGTTATTTTGTCCTATTTGTTGTTTGCTTCACAATAAAAAAAAATAATAAATCTTCAAAGTTGTGGGCATGTTTTGTAAATTAAATGATGCAAATCTTCAAACAATCCATGTTAATTTCAGGTTGCGAGGCACCAAAATATGAAAAAAGTCAGGGGGGGGGTGAATACTTTTGCATGGCACTGTACATAAACTGTTCAAGAATAGTCTTCAATTATACAAAAATTATAAAAAAGAGAACCTGTCAAGAAATGCAATCTGCAGGTAGCATGTTTAGAGCAGGAGAAGCTGAGCAGACTGATATATAATTTTGTGGGAAAAGATGCAGTGAAACGTGTAATTTATACATTTATATCTCTGTTCATTCTGACCTCAGTCACTGATAGCTTGTACACATGGACATGTTATCAGTGATTGATAGCATTCTCTGTGTGAGTATGTATACAAAGGTAGCTGCCAATCACTGATAAGACAGCCCACTTGTATACTGAGTATACTGAGCGAAGCAAGCTTAAATGCTGTACGGAGATCAGTCTCCATACAGCATTAAAATGTATGGCATCCGACGAGGCGAAGTCAGTTATCCCCAAAGTCTCGCGAGACTTTGGTGCTTGATTTTTAAACTGAAAAAACATTTTAAAAACTTGGATTCGAACTCTGCTTCAGTTCCGACTGGTACCTCAAAACCGAAGCAGAGTTTGGATCCAAGTTTTAAGATCTCCGTACAGCATTAAACCGATGTTTTGAGCGAAGCGACTTCGGATCTAGAAACCGGAGCTCGCTTCGCTCATCCCCAATACTGAGCTTAGAAAAAACAGAAATTTAAGCGTATAAATTACATGTTATATTGAATCTTTTCCCACAAAACTACTGTATGCATCAGTCTGATCTGCTCCTCCTGCTCTAAAACACGCTGCCTGCACATTGGACAACAATTTCATGGTAACTGGTTCGCAACTATCTGTCAACATTTCCATTGTCAAGTCATTTTACTGTATCCCTTGTTTTAAATATTAGGATGTTATACATGGTGTACATTTTAAATATGTAAGAGCATTTACAAAATGTGGATTTGGAAATTGGTGATTGCAATGATGATTACATCCAACAAATGTAACTAGCAGTACCTGAGATTTCCTACTTAAAAAAAAATAATTATACAAGTTATACACTTATCCCATTTATGCTGTGGAGGAATGTAGTTAATGCAACACTAATTGCTTATTTTCAGAGAGTAGAAAGATTATTAAATTAAGACTGGACAAAGTCGGTTATAGTATTGACACAAGCATATGACCCGAGTGCATGGTCTTTTCATGTGATTCTGACCTTATGACCACCACTGCACGTTAATGATTATCTACCTCTGAAGTGACTATATTGTGTGATGCAAGAAAAAAAAAAAAAAACTTGACAACACGCTTGTTACAAATAATGACTAATAGTAGGAAGCACGGTGAAACATGCGATTCATGTGATGGATTAGGCCAGGGCAAAGCCATGGCTACTAACTGGCAGCATGAAGGCACAATCAGCATTTGTACAAGTAACTGACTAGAAGAACAGAGGGGCTTGGATTGTAGGAAGGATCATAATCCCCTATGACACATGACTGAATAATCTCCTCTGGTAATGCAGGAATTAAAATTAAAAACAAGAATAGTTTTGTCGTAGCTACATCGAGGTTAAGAGACGACTTCATGAAAAGAACGTTAAATATTCATCTGTGTACCCGGCTAAATTGCGGATCATTTTTAATAGTGAGACGCTTTTTCTTTTTGACACTCCTGATCTTGTGGTGGATTGGCTTGATCAGAATAATATTTGAATTTTTTTCATTGTGGCGGGTGGGAAGGGGAAATGAGAAGTGGTCTTAGTGGAGAGATCTGTCCAGGATGGTGGCGGATCAAGAGTTGGAGTGTGGGGGGTCGGTTTGTAATGCGCCTCCCAGGTTGGGGGAGGAAAAAGGTAGGAGTTGGGCATTTTTTTTCTTTTTCTTTGTTGACGGATGTCGGTTAGAATCTTAACCTGGAATGTTCGGGGGCTTGGTAATAAATTAAAAAGATAGGTAGTATACGATCTGGTTCGGAGACACCTTCCGGCGATTGTTAGCTTAGTAGAGACCCATTTTTCCGAGGGGGAGATCCCTCGACTCGGTGGGGAAATCGGCCACACAGACTTATCACTCCACTTTCTCAAGTTATTCAGGTGGAGTAACAGTATTAATTCATAAAGGGATTGATTTTGTCTGCCAGGCCTCCGCAATCGACAAGCAGGGGATATTTGTTTTCTCCATAGGATAGGGTGTCCAAGGAGAGGGATACGCATGTAGCGCGCCAAGGGTCTCCTTTGGCTCATTTTTGCCAGGAATCTGGCTTTGTGGATGCATGGAGATATTTAGGAAAGGGAAGAGGAGTATATTCTTGTGTTAGTAAATCTGGGAGGTCAATGTCTAGGATAGATCCGGCTTTGATAAATAAAAACTATTTGAAATATATAAAACAAGTGAAATATGAACCTAGGTCTTTATCCGACCATCTACCTCACGCTATTGAATTATGTCTGGGCCATGATAAATATAGTGCTAGGCCTCCATTTAGTTTAAACCCCCATTGGATTTCCATAATGGATAACCATGATTTCATTAAACAGGAGATTTTTTGGGGGGGGTTAGTAATTATAAAATTCAGCAGAGACACATTTGGCATGGGACGTATTTAAGGCTTACATGAGGGGGATGTTTATTAGTAATATCTCTAACTTAGGAAAGAGTTTTGCTAAGAAAGAGAGAGTTGCAAGAAGCAACGGTTGCTGCCATGGATGACTTTTCCTACTACTACTTCAGAGTCAGGTCATCCAGGGAAAATGCTAGCTAGGGTGATCTTAAATCAGGACCCCAAACAAGAGATAGTTAGAATTCGCTCTCCTGAAGGCACAATTAATCAAGATCAGGAATCTATCAAAGAGGCATTTGTGAAATACTTTTTGGAATTATATAAATCAAAAAGTTCTGTCAGTTGAAACGATTGATTTATATTTGGACTCTCTCTCTCTCTCCTGGGCCTTACAGATTTCCAAAGAGAATCCCTAGATGCAAACCTCTCCTTGCAAGAGCTAGAGGCCGCTTTGAAGGCCTGTGTGGGAAACTCCTCGCCGGGATCCGATGGACTCCCATTGGAATTCTATTGCAAATATAGGGGGGTAGTCTTTCCCCGACTTCTGAAGGTATTTATTGAGGCAATAGAGAAGGGTAGTCTTCCGGAATCAATGACAGAGGCAGTAGTAGTGTTAATATTGAAAAAAGGCAAAGATCCCTTAGATGTGGGCTCATATAGGCCAATTTTTTTTATTAAATACTGATGTGAAGCTTCTTTCAAGGATTCTTACTACTAGGTTGTCCAAGGTTATTTCATCTATTATACACCCTGACAAAAATGGGTTTATTCCTAACAAAGGTACTCATTATAATTTACACCGCTTTTTTACCAACGTTCAAATGTTTAGTCCTCCTTTGGGGGGGGGGGGGGGATTTGGAAGTTTATAAATATGGTCAAGCTTCTGTATAAATCCTCTAGGGCCAAGCTGAATATTAGCAAGATGTTTACCAGCTGTATTTCTTTGGGGAGGGGTACCTGCCAAGGATGTCCACTATCCTCATTATTATTTGATATTTATATTGAGCCCCTCGCTGTTAGAGTTAGGCAAGACCCTATGGTTAAAGGATTTGGGACATTGGGCATAGAAGATCGTATCGTCCTATATGCTGATGAGGTTTTATTTTATATACAACATACCAATTTCACACTTCAGGGTTATTCGAGTTGTTAATTCCTTCGATGAGGTTTCGGGTTTTGATATCAATTGGTCTAAAACTATTCTTATGCCCCTGGATAGATTACAATCCTTTACTGAGGAGGAGTTTAGTAATTTGCAGATCTCTGATTCATTTGAATATCTGGGTATCACTAGTTTCAAGATTTCCTACAGTTGAAGCTGGTCCAATTAATAACCAAATTGAGATCTAAAATAAAAATTTGGCTCCGACTCCCGTTATCTAGAGGAGATAGAATATGTTTGATAAAGATGGTGATTTTTTCCCCAATTATTGTATATCCTCAGGAACTCCCCAGCATGGATCAAAGATAAGTTTTTGTAACCGATTGAGAGAATCATTAATGATTTACTCTGGGGGAGAAAGCGAGTAAGGCTTAAATTGGAGCATTTTTCTAAGCCGATTGAACAGGGAGGACTAAATCTTCCCTATTTTAAAGGCTACTTTATGGCATCACAGCTGTACCATCAATGGGAGAATAGTCCACTTTGTAGAACTTTGGTGAAGAGGTCGCCACATGATATTTTTTTCTTTATTGGAATCTGGTCAGTTAATTAACCCCCAACAGGATTACAAAGTTGCTGCAAAGCTACTTGTTAGGTCATGGAGTACCATCAGAGATTGGTTGGAGATAAAAGGATCCCTTTGTTGGACGTCCCTCTGGCATAATTATTATTTAGAGGCCCTAGATAAACTGGTTGGAGATCAGTATTGGCAAAAGAACAATGTTTGGTATCTTGCACAGGTGGTTGGAAATTGTCATATTTTTTCCATTTTGGAGTTAGGCCTCTTTCACACTTGCGTTCTGAGGATCCGGCGGGCACTTCCGACCTGCCGGATCAGTCAGAACGCAAGTCACCTGAAAGCATTAGAAGACTGATCAGGATCCTGATCAGTCTTCGAAATGCTTTCAGGTTACTATGGCAGCCAGGACGCTATTAAAGTCCTGGTTGCCATAGTAGTAGTGGGGAGCAGGGGAGCGGTATACTTACAGTCCGTGTGGCTCCCAGGGCGCTCCAGAATGACGTCAGAGCGCCCCATGCGCATGGATCACGTGGTCCATGCGATCACATGATCCATGCATGTGGGGCGCCCTAACGTCACTCTGGAGCGCCCCGGGAGCTGCACGGATGGTAAGTATACTGCTCCCCCGCTCCCCACTACATTTTACCATGGCCACCAGGACTTTAGCGTCCTGGCTGCCATGGTAACCATTGAGAAAAAGCTAAACGTCGGTTCCGGCGATGCGCAGAAACGACGTTTAGCTTAAGGCCGGATCCGGATTAATGCTTTTCAATAGGCATTAATTCCGGATCCGGCGTTACGGCATGTCTTCCGGATTTTTGGACGGAGACAAATCCGCAGCATGCTGCGCTTTTGTCAACGTCCAAAAAACGTTCACATACTGAAAAGAAGACATCCTGAACGGATTGCTCTCCATTCAGGATGCATTAGAATAATCCTGATCAGTATCTTTCCGTCCTAGAGCCCCGAGGACGGATCTCTAGGACGGAAAGCAAAAACGCTAGTGTGAAAGGTGCCTTAGCACAAAGAAAATATTTGTAACTTATCTTGGCTTCGTTATTTTCAGTTACGTTCGGGAATTGGGGGGTTTAAGGTATAAGAAAATGGAAATTATTATTTTGATTTTTTATCCTGTATGGAAATATTATTCCTTAATAAAAAAAAATAATAAAAATTGTTTTGTCATAGCTTTGACCAGTTACTAGACCAGCCCACACAATAAATATAAGAATACGTTTTAAAGGGATTCTACACCTTTTTATTACTGATGATCTATCGTTTGGATCAGCTGTTTGAGAAGGCAGTGTACATGAATGGGGCAGGGTTGTGCCCAGGCCACGTACATAGTCGTGATGTCATTGGCCTGCGGGAACCTGCGAGCACCGCTGTCTTCTCAAACAGCTGATTGGCGGGGGTCCCGGGTGTCAGACCCCTGCCGATCAGATGCTGATGATCCACCCAAAGGATAGGTCATCAAGTAAGATAACTGCACAAAACCCCTTCAATCTGGGCTGTTTTGTAAGGCAAAGGTGCTTCTATAGGTTAGTTTGTTTGTTTAGAAAAATAATTTGAAATGCCCAGTTAAGGAATTATGAATGTAGTCACTCTTTTAGGACCCTAGTCTATTAGCACATGGATGAAAAATATGATCATGAAGCCTATCTGCATTCTTAGGGGCCATGCACTTCCATATTTTTTGCAAATCTGTGTGGCAGTTTCGCAAACTACAGAACCTATCCCATTCTTGTCCATATTGCAAGAATAGTCCTTTCTACTGAAGGAAATTGATCTATGGACAGGTCTGTGGGCCTAAAATCTTGGTCAGGGCAGACAGCAGCTACAAAGAGCATCTCTAGTCGTAGAAAACCTAGACTGTCTGGTAACACATAATGCCAATTGATTTCAATGCTTCATTACTCATGTGGGGGCAGATAAATGGAACAGTTGCTGCTGGATAACCCCATAGATTTCATCTTAGTGTTGGGTCTCCCGTAGTGTATTACAGAGCTAATGTCACACTATGGGTGCATGTAAAAAAAATTCAGCATGTGCTACTTTATTTCTTTGTACTAATGGAGAGTGTTCAGAATGTGGATGCATCAGTATGCTATACACATTTATTTTTTATTTTATCAGGGTGTCATTTTGCATCTGTATTGAAAGGGAATCTGTCCCAGTAAAACGAAGTCCGCTTTGTAGGCAGCATGTTATAGAGCAGGAGGAGCTGAGCAGATCGATCTATAGTTTTATAGGAAAATATTCATTATAACTTGTTGTACAGTGATCTAAATCTCCGCTCTGCTAACAGTAATTGACAGCCTTCCCTGTAGGACTGTGCATAGAGATAAACCATGTACTGACCTTGAAAGCATGGAGCTAGCAGAAATTTAGATCAATACATGACGAGTTAAAGTAAATCTTTTCCCAACCTAAAACACTGTATATGAATCTGCTCAACTTCCTCTGTATGACCGTATGCAAAGTCCAGAGTAGATTGAATTGTCAACGCGACAAAAAATTCTGTATAGCCACTCAGCTATTCAAGAAAATGTATCTGTATAGCGCCACATGCTGTTTATTTGTTTTTTTGCTTACTTCCTGCTCATCTCACTGAGGGGGTCGCAGGTGCTTAGTTTAAATCTTTCTTCCACCAGCCATATCTTCGAAAGCTGTAGAAACAGCAGAAATGACACGCCCACTGAAAAAGGACATGCCCCCTGAGCAGTCAGCCTGAAATAAATCTAGCGGAACAATTGGAGCAATGAATGGGGAGATCTCTGGATCCATGTGAGGTAGAGGGCTGGTTCTCGTTTTGTTATGAAGGTATTGTCATGTCCTATATTAGGTCCGATTTTCTTTTTTTTAAATCAATCATGGCATAGCCCTTTTAATAGATGGCAAATAAACACCATTTAACCATTCACTCCCGTATAACAGCAATACAAAGCGAATGAATGAGATTCTACAAAGCCACACACACACGGCAAAAAATAAAAAAAATCTGCAGGAATTTTAGGACACACTAAAAAGAAAACAGAAAAACACTTGGGGCATGCTACAGGGTTACAGATTTATAAGAAATTCCTTATTTACACAGATTTTTGCTATGGATTTCACCCTTCACAATTTACAGCAACTGCCAATGTATCCATCTGATAGTACTTGTACGAAGGCAGTTGCCACCGTGAACAGGCCTATCACAATCTTTCTACTTTGCGGAACCATTGGTTCAGGTGGTTTTCAGTGGTTTGCGTGGGCTTGTAAGACGTGCATGCAACATACTCACACATTTGTCACTTTCAAATTCTGCTGATATTTTTAGTAACTATATGGACATTATAAAAGTTCCAAGTTCCATGTGATGCCCTAGATTTCTGTTTAGACATACGGACTGCCAGAAGATGTGTCTAATTTATGATGAGGGATATGCAGAACGTGTCAGTCTTGAGAAATCTCCTCTTAAGGGCTCATGCACACGGACGTATTTTCTTTCCGTGTCCGTTCAATTTTTTTTTGCGGAATCACAGGGAGTCGGTCGGCACTCCATCTCAAATGGCGCCCGCATGGGAGGAAAGAATTCACAGTGTTCTTTTATTTCATTCAGCAACAATGGACGCGTTTCTGCTCGTCCAGCCTTCATCAGCGATACCATTTTTTTGCAGACCATATGCGGAACCATTCATTTCAATGGGTCCACAAAAAAAATTTTTTTTTCCCGTATGCATTCCATTTCTGTATGTCCGTATTACGACAAGGATAGGACTGTTCTTATAGGGGCCAGCTGTTCCGTTTCGCAAAACAGGGAATGCACACAGACAACATCGGTAGTTTTTGTGGATCCGTTTTTGCGGACTGCAAAATACATACGGTCGTGTGCATGAGCCCTAAGTGTTTTAAAACATGAGCATTTCTGGCTATAAACAGTGGTGACGACAATTCAAGCCTAATCAATATTTACTGACAATTTAAGCAAGTCCTCATGTGTACACTGTCCTATGTTGAGCACAAGTAGACAGTCAAAGTGCTGGACCTGGAACTGGAGGGGTATATATGTGGATAATTGAAATATATTAGTGAGTTATGTTATTAGTAAAATATAAAATATATATATATATATATATATATATATATATATATATATATATATATATATATATATAACTAGATTTTTCAAACCAGCACCTGGATCTGAATCATTTTGTAATTGTATGTATTTAAAAAATATATGGGGACATTTATGAACACAAGAGGTGCAGGCCTCTACATAACTTTGGCTCTTGCCGCCACCGACCGTGTGACGCGTTTTAAACTATGCCAGCTCACCTGCTGGCGTAGTTTAAGGCCATTTTCCACGGCATAAACTGGCATGGAAAATTAATAATGAGACGGGCCGGGTGGGCGGCCCTCTTCCCACCCCAAACCAGGCCCTTTTACCTGCAAACGAGGCAAAGTCACAGATTTTGTCGCAAAACATCTTTGTCTCAAAATCTGATACCCAATTAGGCCAAAAACTGGCGTAAATCAGACAATAAATTAGCTCAGTGACTATACTATGGAGGTATTCAATATTATATCTCTGTATAGCACCACCTGCTGTTTATTTCTTTATTACTCTGTCCACCTCAGTAACATCACTGAGGTGGATGCACATGTTCAGTTCCTCAGATCTTTCCTTTAACTTCACCAGGCTTCAGACATCAAAAAAGGTACTCTGGGCTCATATAGTACTGCAAATAACAGTCCGGAATAGTGATTCCCTTTAAAGGGCACCTCTACCTTTGGATATACTTTAAATAATATACAAAGAAATTGCGTTAAACAACAGTTTGCGCAGGTATGGTTACGAACAAAATCCGGTTAGAAGTAAGAGAGAACAGTGGCCTTATTCATAGCGAAAGTCAGTAAAAATATTTACTAACTCACAAGATTAAGAAGTCAATCAGACTGCAAACATTTCCACCATCTCCGTGAACGCAACTTGTCCTAACGCAGCCTAAACAACAAACCAAGTCATGCAAATCCTCATACAAAGGATAATCTTAATGCTGCACAATGATGAAGTGTACAGTGGTATTTGGCAATACTAGGAAAGCTCTGCACCATACATAAGAGGACAATACGATTTGCGAGCAACGCACCAGATGCTGCGCAGATAGAAACAGTTCTGTACTTGAGTTTGTAAGCAAGTATTGGATGTACTAAAAAATACATGGACTATCAAGTTCAGTCACTTGTTTTCGCTCTCTTGCCAAAGCTTTGTTTATAGATCAACAAACATGTGCTGAAGTATTACATTTGGAAGCTGGTCGGTGAGCAATGATTCAGATCATAAGGCAGCGGTGAAAATAATGAAAAACCTCCCAGGGGACATATCACATGGAATGTGAACACTCTCAGTCTTAGGAGACTAGTAAATAAATCGATTTTTAAAGGGAACCTGCTAGAAAGTCTTCTACCCATTAGGTTTCCTTTGTACTCAAGATACCAGAGGTGAGGTTTCTCCCAGAGACAATTTAGACTTTTTAGTAAATGAGTAAATGACTCCACAGACGGTGAACTAGCTGTAAGAATAATGTATAAGCAGGGGCATGCACAGATCTCTCCCACCCCACCCAGTATGCGTGCGGAAAACACTCCCAGGCAACATGAAACACTAAGTGCAACTATACAGATTTCTAACATATAGGGGGTCATTTATTAAGACCTGCGTTATAGATGCCAGTCTTAATAACTAGTGTTGAGCGAACTTGTATTTTAAGTTCGGCGCCCAAAGTTCAGATTCGGGTTATGGAAGAATCCCGTTATGTTCCGTGGTAGCGGAATCCATAACCCGAATCTGAACTTTGGGCGCCGAACTTAAAATACAAGTTCGCTCAACACTAGTTATTAAGAATTGGAATCCATAATGGGATTCTTCGATGAACCCGAACCTTGGACAACCCTAAGGACCTGGAGCGACGTCACCGTCATGTGATCAGTGCAGGGGGCGCGGCGCACTGCTGGATTGGATAAGAGGTGGTAAAGGGCCTGGTATAATGATCATGTGACATGAGGGGCGGAGCTCTTGTGCTCTGTGTGGAGGAGAAGAAGGAAGTAGAGCAGTGAAAGACGGTTGAGCAAACTTGTTTTTCTAAGTTCAGCGTTCGGGTTCATTAAAGAATTCCCTTATAGATTCCAAATTCCGTTATGGTCCGTGGTAGCGGAATCCATAACTGGATTCTTCGATAGCCCGAACCCGAACTTTGGACACTGAACTTAAAATACAAGTTCGCTCAACACTATTAAGAACCCCTTTAGTTGTTGGTGGATCTGCCGAACTTATGTAGAGGCATAGACTTCTACATAACTTTGGCGTATCCAGCGCCGGTCTAAATGCAAGACAGCTTCCGAGTTGGTTTACAATTAGACCATTTTCAACGCCTAAAACGGACATAGAAAATTATGAATGAGACGGGACTAACCAGCCTGTCCCTTCCTACGCCACACCCACTTTTTTTAGACCTGGCGTGAGCGAGGAAGTTTTAGCTTGCGATGCAAATAACCTTTGCGTCGCAATCTGTGCCAGAAAAATGCCCAATAAAGGTGACTTTCTGGATAATAAATGACCCCATAATTTATTTATTTTTATTATAGCGGAAGAAATTCTTAAAAAAAATAAAAATACAGTAGGCTTTTTATTATGTAAATTATTATTATCAACTGACTTATGTTGAAAAAAAAGTGGAATAGGTGTTTCATAAATCTGCCACTCATTCTCCATGCCATATTTCACAATGTACATACACTAGGCAACTGGCATAAATACACTGATGCATCTCCTGCCTTCCTTTACATACTATATTTTATAAATGGCTGCCTGGAGCCACCACAAGGAGGAGCCCAATACATAGGAATTATACAGTTAACATTTAATTCAATGGAAGCTGTAATAATTTCTTTGCACTGCACTCCCTCTAGTGGTGGCTGCCTGTAAATGCAGTGAATCTATGTCAGGAAAAAGTGTCAATGAATCAATTTAGTTCAGGGGCCCCCTCCCTCCGGGCCCCATAGCAGTGGAGTGGTCTGCCTCCATGGTAAGTATGCCACTATGTATAAGTAAATCATACGTGAACAGCTTTAGACTTTAGACTATTAAATTTGTTATGAAGAGATTTGCATTGCTTTGAAAAATTGCGTGGTTAGAAACAGGTTATATAATGGATCTTGACAAATCAATGTTATAACATGAAATTCTGTATCCTTACTGAGAAAAATGATAATTTCTAGGAATTAGCTTGGCATGGGAAGACGGTCTGCTTCATACAGTGTATGAGGTGGAAATGTTTGGTACCCATTTGGCCCTCAGGTCACACAGAGCATTGCAAGCGTTTCAAATTGCAACCATTGCACCACCGGACACACCCGCTGCACATGCTGCAGTGGGATTAACACATCTAAAGATTTTGTTTCTTCAGCCACTGGTACCAAGCATAAAATCAAACAGTATATTAATTGCAATACCAATAATGTAATATACCTTATCACATGCAAAAGCTGCAACCTACAGTACTGGTTGTGTCTGCTGAATCTGGGGTCAGTGGGGGTTATTCACTGCGAGCTGTTGTCACACATGTATTACATTTCTTAATTGAATTCAGCTCTGCCCCAACCTCTGATATAAACAGCACCAGTATTTACGCAAACGTATAGGTTCAGATATGCGAATCCACAATAAACTACACCGTTCCATGTGCATTCCGCATCACAGATGCGGACCCATTCATTTCAATGAGATGCGGAGTAGTGTGGAACGGAAGCACAAAACGGAACCCTACGGAAGCACTACAGAGTGCTTCTTTGGGGTTCCGTAAAAAGATAGAACAATGTCCAATCTTTTTGGAACGGAGAGATGCGGACCCTTTCAAGTTGAATGGGTCTGGATCCGTCCTGGAGGCCTCACGAACATTGTCCGTGCATTGGGGATCGCAAATTGCGGCCCCAATGCACGGAACACATATGTTTGCGTGAATGAGCCCTAAGGGTTGCGAAACACGCCACAGGAGGTGCGTTTTTTTTGTGTACTATGTGTTTGGCATACCTGGATTTTATGACTATTTTTCAATAAAGGATTCCATTGTTTTATCTGGAGGCTGAATGAATTTTCTCTTCAGTTTACATGCAAGGCCTCATGCACACGACCATATCCATTTTGCGGTCCGCAAAACACAGATACCAGCCATATGCATCCCGCATTTTCCCTTTACCAGTCCCACCCTATGTTAGAAATGACTATTCTTGTCTACAAAATGGACAAGAATAGGATATGTTCTATATATATTTTTTTTTTTGCAGGGACGCGGAACGGACCTACGGACGTGGAAAGCACACTGGGTGCTGTCTGTATCTTTTGAGGCCCCGCTTGTAGCCCCGCTACGGTTGTGTGCAGAGGGTCTAAGAAAGAGGAGAAACTGATTTGTGTTCCTAGCGCTCCAGGTAGTCCTGTGCCGTATGCCCATCGCCAGAAATCTGAAAACGTATTCCTTGAAGTAATATCTAGAACTGAATAACAAATATGGTTTCTACCTAATACAGGGGCTGCGGTTTGCTGGTTAGTACAGTGCTGCATTCAGGATAATTACAGTTACATGCAAGGATGAATCTGAAGTGTAACACCTAATTCTGTGCGTACTCTCCACGGCCTTAATAATAATACTTTTCAATGAAGAATATTCACTGACACCCTAACAGAAATAAACATTGTATTCCAGTGAAGTCTGCATGTAGACATGAGAGTGATTCAGTTCTGAGTTTAGAAGTGACTGTCCCTCAATGTCAAACGGTAAGCAATGTTGTTCACATCGGAGCTGAAAGCTCAGTTTAGGGCCTCGATTGCAGATTTCCACAAAGAGACCTGACAAAATAGTCCTGCAAGCAAGACTTTTCTGTCTGGTAAAAAACAATGAGGTCATTTATCAAACTGGTGTAAAGTAGAACTGGCTTAGTTGCCCATAGCAACCAATCAGATTCCACCTTTCATTTTTCACAGCTCCTTTGGAAAATGAAAGATGGAATCTGATTGGTTGCTATGGACAACTAAGCCAGTTCTACTTTACACCAGTTTGATAAATAACCCCCCAAGTTCCTGAAAGGAAACTCAACGGACTCCATTGTAGTCAATAGAATCTGTTCAGTTCCGCTTGTCTCACTCAAGTGATGAATCCAACACTTCCGTTATTTTCGTTGTTCTGCTCCTTTTATGGAGAAGAACAACGGAAATATATAGCAGCAGTGTGAACTCGTAAAAGAAAAATTTTATTCTATGAAAAAATAGCTGCATACAAGCCAGCGGTCTACAAGCTGTTTTGTGGAAATCAGGACATGGTGGGAGTTGTAGTTTTCCTAAGGTTAGTACACTTACATAAATGTTAATTGTACACTTTTGCACAATCCTTATAATAATCGGATCACAAGTCAGATCTTTAAAGAACCAGAGGAAATAATCCAAGTCTTAGTCAGCTGTTACATTATTTCACCTACGTTTGCCAGAAAAAAGAAAAAAGAAAAAAGTTAACCCCTTCCCGACTGCCCAACGCAAATATACGTTGGGGGTCGGGTATTTAAAGATGGTGCCCACTCGTGAGCACAGTGGGCGCCATAGCTGCCGAGTGCCTGCTGTAAACAGCAGACACCTGGGGGTTAATTCATATGAATGACAACAACATTGATCACACACATTTAACCCCTCAGATGCCATGGGGAAGCTATGTTCCTATGGAGACCCTGCCTGTGGCAAAGCTTCATAGGATCATAGTGAAATTCTCAAACTCCAATGCTAATGCAAACTAAAAACTACAGGTCATCCTGCAAGAAATGAGCTGTCACACAGCACCCTAGACATAAAAAAAAAAAAAAAGTTATTGGGGTCCTGATATGGCAAAATTAGTTTTTTCCGGTATAAAAAGGAAAGAAAAACTACACAAATCTGGTATCATTGTAGTTGTACTGACCTAGAGAATTAAGGTAACAGATTAGTTTTACTACATAGGAAACGATGTAAGAACAAAACTTTGGTGGAATTGTGTTTTTTTTTTATAATTCCACCCCATTAGAAATTTTTTCCAGCTTACCACTACATTGTATGCAACAGTAAATGCGGCCATTAGAAAGTACAACTTGTCTGGCAAAAAACAAGCCCTCATGTGGCTTTGTGAATAAGTTATGGCTCTGTGAGGGCTGGGGATAAAAAAAAAAAATAAAAATGGGAAAAGGGTCCCAGTCCGGAAGGGGTTAACTGTAGAAGTGATCATTTAAATACACGTTGCATTGCCAAGTCTCTCTCTGTATGCTTTATTTTTCAGTCTCGAGATTTTTGGTTCTTCCGTACCATGCCCTGGGGTTTGGTGTAAAACAATGGGTCATTTTGTGATATATAATAAGCAAGTGAAAGAAAACACAAAAGGTTTGTATGAAACGTGTTAGCCGGCAAGAGAAAAACCAGCAACAAAGCAAAACAAACCTCCAGCATATCAACTCAGAAATTACCCTTTAGGGCTCATGCACACAACCGTATCGTTGCGGACCCATTCACTGCAACAGGGCCGCGTGCGATGTCCGCATCTGTTGCTCCATTCTGTGGCCCCGCCAAAAAAAAAATTTGAACAAGTCCTATTCTTGTCCGTTTAGCGGACTCTATGTACAGTATATCTCTACAATGTCTACCTACCCACCTCTGTGGTAAAAAAATAAATAAATGTATTGTCTCAGTAGAGACATTGATGGCCTATTGCGTCAATGTTCAATCAATAGGGATCACAAGGCTGGATTCCAGAATATTGGACATTGATGGCATTTTTTACCAACATGCCATGAATGCCCCCTATGAAAGATGTTGGGTGGAGAAGTTTCAGCCATGTTGGATTTCAACACGCTCAGTCCTTTGTTTCCACAGAAGCTTCTTTCCGCACTTCTCATCACTTAAATAAACATGTTTACGGTGAAGTCAGATGAGTTTGCTGTCAGCTGGATGGTCGTGTTGTGTGTATGGTCAGCATAAAGTAACTAAATCTTAATACATATTAAAGGAGAACCAATCTACAACGACACCTGTATTAACCATTAGAGGACCTTGCAATTTTCCATTTTTGTTTCTACAGTAACTGCCTTCCCATAGCTTTTGCATTTTTCCATTCACATCAGGGCTTGTTTTTTGCAGGGCTTTATTCTCGAGGTCATTACAATGATACCACACTTCTACTAGTTTTTCCTCACGTTTTAAAAATAGTAAAAAAATAAAATTAGAAGAAAAAATGATTTTAATTCTCACTGCCATATTCTAACATTTATTTATTTTTTTGCTATGTGTACGGAGCTGTATGAGGGCTTATTTTTCATGGGGCCATCTGTGCTTTTCTGTGATATGATTTTGAAGTGTGTGACTTTTTGATCACTTTTTAATTTTTTTTATTGGAGGGGAAGTGAGAAAAAAATTGCAAATTGGCCGTATGGATAAATATTGTTAGTACGGGTGGTTTGAACTTCTCTATTTTTTTTATTCACCCTAGGTGACCATAACTGGCAATCATTAGTCAATTGTGTTCTGTGATGGGTATATATCATCATCACAGAACACACCATTCACTGTATTCCAATACAATGCTGCCACCTGCTGGCCTGTATTGGAATACTCCAGTGATGGGTATGGGAGCCTGCTTGAGGCTCCAAGCCATCATAAGGGTACTACAGCTTCCCCGATCTCAGCCAGGGAACCACTGGACCACTCAGATGTCGTGGTCACCTTTGACCAGGGCATCTGAGGGGCTAAATGTATGCAATCAGCCTACATTTCTCCCAGGCCTCTGCTGTTTGGAACAGCATAAAACTGGCAGTGGGTAGCTGGCGCCATCTTTAAAGTGCCTAGTGCAAAATCTCATACCAATAACCAGGGAAGAAGCTGAGCTTTGACATTGGCTACCATGGATGCTGTGTCATCCATATATAGGTGTTACATGTCAATGTAATCTTGCAGATGATAACAAGATAACTTAAAAATGATCAGAAGAGTTCCTTAAATATAGTGACATGGAAAATAAGAGAAAGATTGTTAAAAATATATTTAACATAAAAGGATTTAAAGGTGTGATTATATCGCACTTACTAATATAGCCTTTGTTGATACTCTGCGCCATTTCCTATAATTCTTGGCCAAGTCACCTATCTGGCCACTCCATTCCATCCAAGTCCAGTCCATAAGATGGCCTCTTATGCGACCAGGCTAATCTCCTAGTCTCCTCTATTCAAATACACTGAACCTACAATCTACACTTGCACTATTGGAAGTTTAGTGCAGGTGCAGTGTGCTTGAATGGAGGAGGCGGAGTGATGTGGTCACATGACATCTTATGGACCGGATCTCTGTACAGAAAGCACAAAAGATGTGTCATAGGCTACATGCACATGACCGTATGAGTTTTGCAGTCCACAAATTGCAGATCAGCAAAAAAAAAAAAAAAAAACTAATGACATCCGTATGCCATCAGTTTTTTTTTTTTTTGCAGATCCATTGTAACAATGCCTAAAACGGACAAGAATAGGACATGTTCTATTTTTTTTTTTTTGATAGGGCTACGGAACGGACACACTGATGTGGGTACACATCCTATCCGCAAAAAAAAAAAAAAAAAAAAAAAAAAAAAAGGGAACGGACACAAACAACGTCCGTGTGCATGAGGCCTAACAAGGGGACATGGCTTATGAAATATTCCAAGTGACACAGAATATCAACAAAAGGCTGTATTAGTAAGTGCCATATAGTCATCTAACATATGGATGTAAAATAACTAAAAGGAACCATTGAAAGCAATTGAAAAGTCAATTAAAGGGAGTCTTTCACCCCAAATATGCACTAACACCATTGGGTCGATAACAGTCCCCACATTAAAATCCTTCTGACCATAATGTTGTCCGTTGCATAGTTCCTCTAAAAAACACTTTTATTGTATATGTAAATCAGGGTCTGAAGGAGCCCAGGGGCGGCGTTCCAACGACCGGTTCCCAGGCCCCGTGCTGATTTCCATGTGCAACCACTCCCCTTTCACGCTGCATCACAGGGCCGTCATCGGCGCAGGCGCGGGATTTCAGAAAGAGAAGGAGGTGATCAGCCAGAGAAAGGGCGGGCCAAATAGGTGGAAGGGGAGTGGTTGCACATGGAAATCAGCACGGGGCCCGGGCACTGGCCGTTGGAACGCCGCCCCTGGGCTCCTTCAGACCCTGATTTACATATTCAATAAAAATGTTTTTTAGATGAACTATGCAACGGACAACATTATGGTAAGAAGGATTTTAATGTGGGGACTGTTATCGACGCAATGGTGTTAGTGCACATTTGGGGTAAAAGACTACCTTTAACATTTTGCCATTGCTTACTTAACACTAACTTAAGAATTCCTTTTAGTTGTGCATACATATTGGTCAACAGCAGCCATAAAGCGGACAACCCCTTTAAAAAGTAGGTCGTTTTCTGATGACAGATTCCCTCTAAAGCCCAAACTTTCAGAAACTGAGAAGGCAGGAACATACCGGAATACTTACCAACATTTGAGCTGATAAAAATCGGAGCTTATAAGCCCTGCCCCTGTGAATGCCCTGAACTCACCCAGAAACTCCCACTTATGGATGGGGTTTGCGTTAGCCCCGCCATTTTCTGTCCAGAACAGTGCAAATTTGCCAGGACTGTCTCTGAAAATCAGGGACAGTTGGCTGCTATGCCTGTGCCCATCTGCACCATTCTTTTAGACTATACTGATGGCATCAGCATGTTCTAAATACAACTTTCCACATATTTCAGCAGTATGCCACAGGGTTTATTCTAGTGGTGGCCAAAAACAGCCAAGAAAAGAGATTTCAGACCTAAATTTTGCTATTCAGCCCTGATCTTACTGTATATGTCTAGTCGCATCATTAAATAAAATGCAAACCTTTACAAAAAGTCATTTTGTGATGTAGTTAATCAGAAGCAAGTCCTTTAAACCCCAGAATGATTCATCTTTCTCTTTCTTGGGTTATTGGCAAGGCCTAAATGAGGTTGTGCTGTAACCTAGCAACAAGTCTAAAAGGATGCAGAGTCAGAGCGCTTTACGTGTATGAAACTGGTCCTTCTGTAGAAATACTGAGAGCATGTACCATACTGATGAGGAGTCAGATGGTAAATTATACATTTTCAAACTGGGTACCAATGGAATCTGGCAAGAGTCATATTTTTCTGTACGCAAGTTACATTTTAAAAAGTAATAAGACATACAGCGGGAGATTTATCAAAACTGGTGTAAAGGAAAACTGGCTCAGTTGCCCATAGCAACCAACCAGACTCCACTTTTCAGAAGTCCTTTGGAAAATGAAAGGATCAATCTGATTGGTTGCGACAGGCAACTGAGCCGGTTCTACTTTACATCAGTTTTCATAAATTTCCCCTAATGTATTGCTAAAATGTTCTAACCAAACGTGACACTCATCCACTAAGCTGATAAGGAGTGCGATATTGTTAGACTAATAAGAACTAGTTATGTGAAATGTAATCTGTAACAGGATGTGAACTTATATAAGTATAGGTCTTTGTCAATGAACGCTCTTCAGTGAGCCAAAACATTCAAAGAAGGGCAGAAAACATGTTCTATTGTAAATCCTGACTAACACAATGGAGCGATTCATATAGTCTCAAGGCATTAGCAATCAGACATTCCTGGCCAGTCTTCTACTGGACAAGCAAATTTAATTAGTACTTTGGACACATGAAAAGGCCATGGCACAAACTGCAGTGTCCCGGCCTTGGCAACTTCAGAGAGCTTCAGAGGAGGACTGGTCAGTAACTGTTCAGTAGTTCACAACAGAAGTTCAATGGCCAAAATGTTAGCATACCATATGGAAAGACAGGAAACGGCACAGCTGAGCCACAGATATAAACCACCTTGTATAATCATGTAACAGACCAAACTAAATGCACAAATCCAAATTATAAGGTCTGCTCACTAAGGAAAGCAGCCTAAATGATCAAACTGGAGCATCTATCAGCAGATACGTACCTGCGAAACTGGCTGACCTGTTGCATGTCCACTTGGCAGCTAAAGGCCTCTGTGTTGGTCCTATGTTAATACGTTCCCACATTGCTGAGAAAAATGATGTTTTAAGGGTACTTTCACACTAGCGTTAAACTTTTCCGGCATTGAGTTCTGTCCTCGGGGCTCAATACCAGAAAAAAAACGCTTCAGTTATATCCTAATTAGAGTTGAGCGAACTTCTGTTATAAGTTCGTTATCCAAAGTTCGGGTTCGGGTTATCCAAGCATCCCGTTATGGATTCCGCTACCACGGACCATAACGGCATTTGGAATCCATAAGGGGATTCTTCAATGAACCCGAACCTTGGACAACACTAAGGACCTGGGGTGATGTCACGTGATCAGTGCAGGGGGCGTGGCTCAGTACTGGATTAGAGAGAGGTGGTAGCCTACGACCTCTTATCCAATCCAGTACTGAGCCACGCCCCCTGCACTGATCACATGACGGTGACATCACCTTGGGTCCTCAGTGTTGTCCAAGGTTCGGGTTCATTGAAGAATCCCCTTATGGATTCCAAATGCCGTTATGGTCCGTGGTAGCGGAATCCATAACGGGATGTTTGGATAACCCGAACCCGAACTTTGAAAAACGAACTTAAAACAGAAGTTTGCTCAACTCTAATCCTAATGCATTCTGAATGGAGAGAAATCCGTTCAGGATGCATCCGGATGTTTTCAGAACAGTCACTGAACGGAGATAATACCGGCGATATGATCTCCGTCCAAAATTCCAGAACACATGCCGGATCCGGCATTAATTTCCATTGCAATGCATTAGTGCCGAATCCGGCATTAAAAATACTGCAATGACAGATCCGGCATTCCGGTCTGCACATGTGCAAACCTTTAAAGATGTGAAAAAAATAAAAATACCGGTATTGCAATGCATTTTTCTGACTGATCAGGCATTTTTCAGATCAGGCAACGGAACTGCTTGCCGGTGTTCTGCCAGATCTCTATAGATTGCCGAAAGTCTATAGCGGAAGTCACGTGGTTTGCTGGGCAAGCGCACAAGCGCGCTTCCACAAATCATCCCTGCTGCCTCCACTGAAGTACTTCACCCACCGCGCGTGCGCACAAGAGACCTCTTAAAGTGACAGTCATCTCCAGTAAAATACAGCATCTACATTTATTTGTACCCTCGCTGCGCTCGGCAGTTAGTCAAACTAACTCTGTGCCGCCATTAATAGTAAAGAAGGAAATGGATGGTAAAGAAATTCTTTACCATCCATTTCCTTCTTTACTATCAATGGCGGCATAGAGTTAGTTTTACTAACTGCCGAGCGCAGCGAATGAACAAATGTACAAATGAATGTAGATTAATGAGTGCTGGGGGGGGGGGGCGGAGCTGTATTTTAATGGGGATTACTGTCACTTTAAGAAGCCTCTATACCCTTAAGTTTGCGCACGCGCGGTGCGCGGACTACTGCAATGGAGCCAGCAGGAGTGATTCGCGGAAGTACGCTTGTGTGCTTGCGCAGCGCGCCACGTGACTTCCGCTATAGACTTTCGGCAAACTATAGAGATCTGGCAGAACACCAGATCACAATGCCGCAAGTGTGAAAGTACCTTAATACATGCAAATAAGCCTCTAGGAGAAATGGGGGAGTGGTCGTTATACCTAGAGGCTCTGATCTCTTTGCCACTGCCTTGCCCTCTCCACTTTGACAGTGCCCGGAGTGAGCCCGTTTACACTGCCTGGACCTGGTAATCAAAGTGGAGAGGGCACAGCAGTCACAGAGAAAGCAGAGCCTCATTTCCATACATTAAAACTTCCTTTTTCTTAGCAATGCGGGCACATTGCAAAAATACATGTGTTGAACAGCAGCGGCAGATCAGAAGGTAATCTGCCTTTAAAAACAAATCGTTTTTGGCAGTATAAACTCAGCCAAATATACAGCAATGCATTTTACACCATTCTCAATGAATTCAATGGGTAACACCACGTGAAATCCACTTTAAGGGTGCCCACACACATGAAGTGGGATCTGGCGTTCAGAAAACAGTGTCTATCCCTGCACCAGATTTATCATCTAGCCTAAGCCACCGTTATAAATCGGGTACAGATCTTGACAGCCTGTCTAAGCCTCCCTTATTTTTAGGATTAGTAAATCTGGGCCAGTGTGTCTTACTACTAGCATTTTCTTTATGGCGTTTTCACCCTAGACAGAAGGGGTGGTCAAAACGCTTGGAAAATAACTTTAACATGCTATGCTTTTGAAAAGAAAGCAAGACAAAAAAAATAAAAATATTACACTTGTGTGTCCTGCGGTACATATTTCCCATAGATCTTTATCTGGAGCTGACTTTGAAAAAAGTGGTAGGGCAAAAAAAGGCCACAAAAAAGCCCACAAGAGTGCAGAAAAATACCACTAAAACCTGTGTGTGGGAGTACGCCAAGGAATGTGCATTAGGGTGCCTATTTCCCATCGGCATATACAGGAAGCTGCTTGGTTAGCACCATGTGAAATGCTTATTTTACATGGTGGAATATTTATGGTTTGTGAACATACCCTCACCCTAAAGCCTCTTGCACACGACCGTATGGCTTTTTCAGTGTTTTGCGGTCCTTTTTTCGGTTTTTTGTTTCAGTAGCGTTTCTGTTTCGTTTTGCTGTTTTGTTTCCGTTTGCGATCCGTTTTTTGCAAATCGGAAATGAAACGGAAGCATACAAGAATGTTTAAACAGCAAGTACATAAAAAAATTGGGCTGGGCATAAAATTTTCAATAGATGGTTCCGCAAAAACGGAACGGATACGGAAGACATACGGATGCATTCTTTTTTTTTTTTTTTGCGTAACGGAAACTGATTTGTGGGAAATAATAGGACATTTTCCGTAGTTTTTGCAGACCCAAATGGACAGAATACGCAAAAACGGAACCAGAAAAAAAACCAACAAAAAAAAACGTTCGTGTGCAAGAGAACTCTGCCACAGATGTGACACTAGCCTTAGCTAAAATGTTTTTTTTTTTTTTTTTGTTTAATGCATTTTCCTATATTTTGCTCTATGGGACCAGAAAAATGCATGTAAAGCATATGGAAAAGATACTATCCCAAAAAAGGCTTTAACCCTTTTAGCCCCAGGCGATTTTTCTATTTTTCACTCCTTGCCTTCCCGGAGCCATGATTTTAGTATTTTCCTATTTACATAGCTGTATGAGAGCTTGTTTTTTTGCAGGACAAGTTGTACTTTCTAATGGCACCATGTACTATTGCCTACAATATAGTGGGAAGCTGGGAACAGCCTGTCGGATCCGTCCTGCCGCTAGTGAACGTGTGCCCCTGGACTACCGCTCTGGCCCCATTGACTATAATGGGGACGGAGCGGAGTTCTGGCGGAGGCACGGCGAGAGGCTACCGGAATAAATGTCGGACATGTCGTAGTTCTGCCATTCTTTCAGTCAGTACCATTACAGTGATACCACATTTATATTATTTTTCTTGTGTTTTAATACTGAAAAAAATTAAATAAAAAATCTTTTTTCTTTGCATTGCCAGATTCTGATCCCCATAACTTTTTTTTACAGTTATGTCTATGAAGCTGTGTGAGGGCTAATTTTTGGCAGGGAAATCTGTTTTATTGATAACATTTTGGAGTGCGACTTTTTGATCACTCTATTTTTATTTTTTTGAGAGGTGAAGTGGCAAAAATATGGTGAATCGGCCAGTTTGATTTTTATTTCTAGTATAGAGTTCACCATACAAAATAAATACAGCTATATTTTAATAGTACAGACATTTTAGGACGCGGTGATGCTTATGATGTTTATTGTTATTTTTATTATGGGAAAAGGGGGCGATTTGAATTTTTGTTTTTTTTTTAACCTTTATGCCGCTCTAAGGTACCTGATTGAATGCTTTTGCCTTTCCACCGCAATGAAGTGTCAAGTTGCAATGTCAGCAGATTTGCTATGCTTTTTTGGAGCCACCTGCAGGCCTCCATAAGAACTATAGCTGTAACAGGCTGGGTTTCTTCAGAGAGACCCAGACTATTACCACAAACAAATTGCTTCCCCAATCTCAGTTCGGGGAAGCCGTTAGGGCACCAGGAGGTCAGTGCTCCCGGGAAAAGTTATCTCAGCTACCATGGTCACAATTGAACACGGCATCTGAGGGGGTAGACGTCTGATCTGTGTCATCGGCCTGTTTAAAACAGCAGAAACACAGTGGGTTTAATGGGTGCCATCTTTGAAGTCAGTACTTTTACCGTACATGTACACTTCTGGTTGGGAGTTAAACTATGAAAAAAATCCTTAGATCAGGGCTTGACAAATTTCTTTGGAATCTAGGAGCCAGCTAAAAAAGTTAGGAGCCAGGCGGAGCCGCGTCATAAAGCTACCAATAGATGCCCCCATAGTGCTCCCCCCCCCCCACACTTCTCTATAGAGCCCCCCAATAATGCATGCCAGTACATAGGGCCCCCAGTAGATGCCCCCATAGTGTTCCTACCCCTGTTTTCCATAGTGCCCCCCATAATGTGCGAGTATATAGGGCCCCCCATAATGCTTCCCCTTTTCAATAGGTTATATGACACGTCAGATGCTGCCAGCGTCTAAGTGATCGCCACTTGCGGCCGCCATGACATGTGGAAACCCTTACAAGGATTACAGGGTCCGGAGGAGAGGGCAGAGGGGTCCGGAGGGGAGGGCAGAGGGGTCCGGAGGAGAGGGCAGAGGGGTCCGGAGGAGAGGGCAGAGGGGTCCGGAGGAGAGGGCAGAGGGGTCCGGAGGAGAGGGCAGAGGGGTCCGGAGGAGAGGGCAGAGGGGTCCGGAGGGCAGGGCAGAGGGGTCCGGAGGGCAGGGCAGAGGGGTCCGGAGGGCAGGGCAGAGGGGTCCGGAGGAGCAGGGCAGAGGGGTCCGGAGGGCAGGGCAGAGGGGTCCGGAGGGCAGGGCAGAGGGGTCCGGAGGGCAGGGCAGAGGGGTCCGGAGGGCAGGGCAGAGGGGTCCGGAGGGAGGGCAGAGGGGTCCGGAGGGAGGGCAGAGGGGTCCGGAGGGCAGGGCAGAGGGGTCCGGAGGGCAGGGCAGAGGGGTCCGGAGGGCAGGGCAGAGGGGTCCGGAGGGCAGGGCAGAGGGGTCCGGAGGGCAGGGCAGAGGGGTCCGGAGGGCAGGGCAGAGGGGTCCGGAGGGCAGGGCAGAGGGGTCCGGAGGGCAGGGCAGAGGGGTCCGGAGGGCAGGGCAGAGGGGTCCGGAGGGCAGGGCAGAGGGGTCCGGAGGGCAGGGCAGAGGGGTCCGGAGGGCAGGGCAGAGGGGTCCGGAGGAGAGGGCAGAGGGGTCCGGAGGAGAGGGCAGAGGGGTCCGGAGGAGAGGGCAGAGGGGTCCGGAGGAGAGGGCAGAGGGGTCCGGAGGAGAGGGCAGAGGGGTCCGGAGGAGAGGGCAGAGGGGTCCGGAGGAGAGGGGTCCGGAGGAGAGGGCAGAGGGGTCCGGAGGAGAGGGCAGAGGGGTCCGTCTTGTCAATCTCTTTCCCCTTGTCATTCACTTTCTCCCCCCTTGTCATTCACTTTCTCCCCCTGTCATTCACTTTCTCCCCTCCCCTGTCATTCACTTTCTCCCCCTCCCCTTGTCATTCACTTTCTCCCCCCTTGATATTCACTTTCTCCCCCTTGTCATTCACTTTCTCCCCCTTGTCATTCACTTTCTCCCCCTTTGTCATTCACTTTCTCCCCCTTTGTCATTCACTTTCTCCCCCCTTTGTCATTCACTTTCTTCCCCCTTTGTCATTCACTTTCTCCCCCCTTTGTCATTCACTTTCTCCCCCTTTGTCATTCACTTTCTCCCCCCTTTGTCATTCACTTTCTCCCCCTTTGTCATTCACTTTCTCCCCCTTTGTCATTCACTTTCTCCCCCCTTTGTCATTCACTTTCTCCCCCTTTGTCATTCACTTTCTCCCCACCCACCCCCTCCTTGTCATTCACTTTCTCCCTCTTCCTCCCTGCCTCTAGTGTAGCGTAGCCGAGCTTTGTATGGTCCCACGGGTACAGGAGCTTTAGTTTCCTGTACTCGGGAGGACTGACAGGAAGTGCACACTGTGTGCGCACTTCATGTCAGTCCGGCCGGGTACAGGAGACAGATGCTCCTGTACCGCGGACCACGGTAGGCTCGGCCACGCTACAATGAGGAACTGACAGGAGGGAGCGCTAAGCGCTTCCCTCCTGTCAGTCTCTCTCTTCATGCTGTGCCCGGGCGGTGCGCCCTCATGGACGCGCCAGCCCGGGCAGTGCTGCAGCCGCCTGAGGCTCTATACAGAGCGCTCGGGCGGCTGCAGCATGAAGGGGGCCGGCGCTCCTAGTCCGCGCCGGACCCTGCGCCCGGGCACCTGACAGAACGGGCTGACAACTACCCAGGCGCCAGGACCAAATTCCTGGTCGCCATGGCGACCTGGCGCCTGGGATTTGTCGAGCCCTGCCTTAGATTATTAAAATATTTTTTTCTGGCATTTCTGAAGTCCTAGTCAGAAGCTCATGAAAATTATTTTCGCCTAAAAATGCAATTAAAACATCAACAAAATTGCCACAAAACTTCAGCCCAAAAGGTTTTTCCAGAAATAAAAATTGATGGCCAAAAATAACAGGGTAAAGAGCAACTTTATTAATTGAAAATGAGGCCTAGAATAGGAAAAAAGAACAGAGATGTACTGTAGGAAGGAAAACCAGATGAGCGTTGGAGGTAAATGTGCACATAAATCTGTATGGACATACTGTAACATTTTTCACTGTTGCTAATAAGACACTATTGTAGTATTAATAAAATGATGGCTTCCACACTTAAACCTGTCACATTGAACATGGTGTCTGAGCTGAAGGCAGCAATTTATAGAGCAGGAGGAGCGGAGCAGATATGTAGTTTTACGGGAAAAGATTCAGTAAAATGTGTAATTTATTTATATCTGTGCTCATTCTGAGCATTGAAATCAAGGTGGCGGTCCCATCAGCCTATATCATACACAGAGAGCGCTGTCAATCACTGATAGGACCACCTCCTTGACTTCAGAACCCAGAATAATCAGAAATTTAAATGTACAAATGACAATTTACTGAATTTTTTCCCACGAAGTTATACATCAATCGGCGCAGCTCATCTTGCTCTAGAACAGGGATGCTCAACCTGCGGCCCTCCAGCTGTTGTAAAACTACAACTTCCACCATGCCCTGCTGGAGGCTGATAGCTGTAAGCTGTTCGGGCATGCTGGGAGTTATAGTTTTGCAACAGCTGGAGGGCCGCAGGTTGAGCATCCCTGCTCTAGAACATGCTTCCGGCAGACTGCACTACTTTTTCATGGTGACAGGCTCCCTTTAAGATATGTACCGATGTTTACTAAGCTTGTCCTCAGATAATATCTCCTAAGTTGCTCTCTTTATGATCATTGTGTATATTGGTATCATAGAAGCGGCACTGCAAAACAGAAATCACAAGAGTACTGCTATTCTCCTTGGGAGATGGTTTTGTATAGCGACTTGTTTTAATACACTTGGAGATAAATTGCAGATACAAAACACAAACACAATAGAGAGAAATATATAGATTTTTTTTTCTGAGAAGCAGTTTGCCTGGTTCTGCAATACTCTTTCTACGTTTTTCTTTTTTTTTGTGGAACCTGAATTATTGCAGAGCCACCCATTAATATGGATTCAAATGACAAATGCAGCATCAGCCCTAAAACTGGCTGTAGACATAGTGGTTGGGCAAAATAATTGTTAAAGGGAATCTGTCACCATAATTCTGGACTAATATCTGGGTAGTATAGCAAAAAGGAGTCCAGATCACTATTTTTAAATTTGATGATCCGGACTCCTTATTAGCAGTACTACTTATGCATTACTGCAATTAAAGCCTCATTCACACGTCCATGCTCAAATCCGTGAGCAGGTGGTCAGCGATGCATCCGTGAACGATCTGTGTCCGTTTTTTTGGAGGTCCGTGTTTTACACTGAACAGCTGAAAAATAATTTTGAAAGCATCTCTTCTTAATGATCTGTGAAACACGGATGGCATCCGTGGTTTTCACGGACCCATAGACTATAATGGACGTGATGGATCCGTGAACCCTATTAGCTAGGCTGGTTATACTTAGAAAATGGGGCTCAAATCTCCAACCTGAGTTTGAAGAATGGAAAAGCTTAGTTGGAAAAATTAAAAGTTTCAAGAAAATTGCAAGTCTGGGTCCTCGGCAAAAGATGAAATGGGCGCAAACCTGGGTATACTGGTCTTAGTACATAGTCGGGGTTTGACCGGTCTGTAGTGTTGAGCGAACTTGGGTTTTAAGTTCTGCGTCCAAAGTTCGGGTTATCAAAGAATCCCGTTATGGATTCCGCTACCACGGACCATAACGGAATTTGGAATCCATAACGGGATTCTTCGATAACCCGAACCCGAACTTTGGATGCAGAACTTAAAAAACAAGTTCGCTTCACACTACTGGTCTGATATTCAGGGTGGAGGTGGGACGTTTTTTTTGGGGTTGGTTCTAACTCTCTTTATATATTACTAATGTAGACAGTGTGTGGGAAATTTGATGACCTTATACTCTGATATAGAATGGTCTTTTTTTAATGTATCTATATTAATGTAATGTTTAAAGTATCTTATTGTAACATTGTTAATTTTGATATTGTCAAATACCCCCTACTGTATTTAAATAAGTTTGTAAAATAAAAATTACATAAAAAAAAAAAACACACGGACCCAATGACTGTGCTAAAACACTGCTGTACTGTGCTGTAGCTCCGCCCCCACCCCCATTATAGTCAATAGGGACAGAGCGGCAGCACCGCACAGCAGCACACTGGTACTTCCGGCATGGTGAACCCGGCGGGCTGTTCACCCACTGGTACAGCCTGCCGGATAGCCATGCCGCAAGTGTGAAAGTACCCTAAAAGAGAAGAAGTAGTTAAATGAAAAGCGAAGCAATAGAACCAAAGAGCTCAAGTCTAAATCAGCACTTTAGAAGCAACCTGAATACACACACAAGGACAAACAAATCAAGGCAAACAATAAAACTTATGTGAGAACTGGGAGGAAGCATAGACGAACAGAACCTCAAACTAAATAACAGGGACAAGGGACAAGTGTGGGAAAGGCAGGAGAGCAAGCATTGTGGGCATTACAGGAGAGAACACCGACTTTATAGCAAACATTGTTAATCATCATTTATAAGCCTCCAGGAGATCCTCACTATAAATAATTGACAGTTGCAATGGTCTTTAAGTTTAGACTGGTCAACTTGTCACATAGTGCTAACCGCCGTATAAATTCTGTGTGTGAAAGGCTGCATTTTAATAGCATTTTTTAGTTCAGACATTTTTAGTTCCAAAAAAAACATTTAATACATTCTCCATGAATGTCCTCTGATAAAATGATCTGAGTCTAAGGCCAAGTTTAGATGGGTGTCCATATGCAATGCCACACTCGTCCAGAGGTTATCTGTGGTATTGCAGCTTGATACCACCCAGTTCAATGGAGCTGAGCTACAATACTTAGTTTCTTGAAGAAAGGTTTTTCTTTTTCTAATCCCATACAACCACTATAAAAGTCCTTATTCTGGGAGGAACACCTATGGTTCTACTGAACAGAAGTTATAAACCAGTGCTTTACTGACTAGATTCATTAGAGTTACATGGTATCCAGATATTACACCTTGAACATGGACTATCAAAAATGGATACAATATGGCCATCTGAAAGCTTAAAGTAGTTGTGACAAGTATGAAAGTTATCCCCTAACCACAGGATAAGGGTTAACTAATGGGTCTGACCGCTGGGACCTCCGACGATCCAAGTACTGAGGTCCTATGTTCCCATCCGGGTGGAGCAGCAGGTCAAGCATGCACCCTGTCCCTCCATTCATTCTAGTTGAGATTGCCGGAAATAAGAGTGCAAACTCTTCAAGCTTCCCCTAATGACTAGTTTAACATTATATCACAGTAGACTGAAAGAGATGTTACCTAAAACAAAGTGTAATATAAAAATTAAAAGTGAGATAGATCATAAAGTGATGAGAAGGTATAAGAACTACATATGAGGGGGTACTAAAAAGAAACGGGAGATGTCTCCTTGAGGGGGAAGGGGAAATAGTACAGACTGCTGCTTCTAGGTGATTGTCCAAAGAACCTTGAACCCATGTCCGTATGCCAGCCAACATTGTTGGGGAAGGTTGTGTTTGGCCCCGGTGACTTTTTTCTCAATAAGTCGTCCAAGTCCAAAGGAAGCTACCATGGGTAAAACACAAGGTTTGAGAAGGTGCTTCATGATTTAAGGAGAAAACATCCGATTTCTGGTAACCAGGTGACTGGTTCTTCAGTCATGAAAACGCATCTGCCTACACAGTGCTGAGTGTTTTTAATTAAAAACGGCATGACATCCTTGCCTCAGTCTCCATATTCACCTGATCTCGTGCCATACAAATTTTTTATTTATTTCCTCAGATTAGGAAACGGAATTGCGGACCCATTAATTTCAATGGGGACAGACGATGCGCACCCGGATCCGCACTTCCGGGTCCACAATCGCGTTCCCGAAAAAAAATAGAACATGTCCTATTCTTGTCCGCAATTGCACGGAATGGCCAGCACACGTTCGTGTGCATGAGCGCCAAGAAAGACTTTAAGGGAAAACATTTATATGCTGTTAACCAAGTGAAACAAAAAAAAACTGCAGAAGTACTAACAGGTATCAACGATGAGTTAAAAAATAGTTTTCAGCAGTGGAAAAAAGTTTGGACAAATGTATTGCTTCAAATGGAGAATACTTTAAGGCTGGGTTCAGACTTGTGCGTTTTACAGCGCGTTCAAACGCACTGTAAAACGCTCAACACATGAAAACCAATGCTTCCCTATGGCTCTGGTTCTCACTTGAGCGTTTTACAGCGCGTTTGAACGTGCTGAAAGACGCCATACGCTCAAAAAAGTTCTTGAGCTTCTTTGGGGCGTTTTGTCGCACGTATTGTGATTGACGCCACAGTAGTCAATCACACGAACACGCGCGTTTCCAAATTTTGCAAAAAACGCGCTGTAATACGCGCGACAGAAACGCGTGTTTTACGCGCGTATCAAATACGCGCAAGTCTGAACCCAGCCTCAAGGAGACTGAAGATTTAAAATGTAGAAATAGTTTTATTAATGAATTCCTGAGAAGGGGGGGGGGGGGGGGGGGTGGTACATACACATGTGCTACGTATAAAGCTGATTTTAGGCTTGTAAAGGAAAGCTGGACAAAACACTGCTAACCAATTGTGAAACTGTGACGAACCCCGCGTGATCCCCAAAACTGTATTGATATTATTCATTGTGCAACCTTGAGGGAGGTGCCATTGTTCAAACCAGTCTCCACCCAGGGCATACAGAAACAATCTTTCTCTCAGTACCGAAACAATCATTCACTTTTCTAGAAATATTTACATTTTAGTGCATATATTTTGGCAAATATAACATGCTAAGCGCCTACAGGGCTCGTACCAACAATAAAAATTACTACCTATCCACAGTGTTCGATCGATGGGAATTCAACCACTGGGACCCAAACCATTAATGAGAATGAGGTTCCTGTATCCACTGTATAAATGGAGTAATAGTGCGGCATGCACAATGCTACTCCATTCATCTCTGTGGGACTGCCAGAGATGGGCTACTTTCACACTTGCGGCAGGACGGATCAGACACCCTGTCGGATCCGTCCTGCCGCTATGTCTCCATTGACTATAATGGGGGCGGAGTTCCGAGCAGCATGGCAGTGCACACCAGAATAAATAAAAATAAAAAAAAAATCGGACATGTCGTAGTTTTAGTCCGGCGTCCTCCCTCCATGCTGTGCCGGAACTCCGCCCCTACCCCCATTATAGTCAATGGGGACGGAGCGGCAGTACGGCGGCACGGTGAAAAAGCGGCAGGACGGATCCGACAAGGTGAACAGCCTGTCGGATCCGTCCTGCCGCAAGTGTGAAACTAGCCATAGTGAGGCACTGTAGGTGGCTATCTCCACAGTCCCACAGAGAATGAAGAAAGTGTTAGCGGTCACTGGATTCCCATTCCTATGATCAGTGGGGTCCAAGCAGCTCCGGCGTTCGTACATGCATCCCTTATCCTGTGGATGCAACACAGACAGCAAAAAATAGACACACGGACCCAACACGGATCCGTCACTGACAGCTTCACGGATGCATCACTGACCACCTGCTCATGGATTTGAGCAGTTCTAAGAGCGCCTCAATTTGCAGGCAACTTTGTATGACGTGAACTCGCGAATAACAGAGGAAGAGATATGCAGGTCTTTGGCCCCTTTCACACGGGCGAGTTTTCCACGCGGGTGCAATGCGTGAGGAGGACGCATTGCACCCGCACTGAATCCTGACCCATTCAGTTCTATGGGGCTGTGCACATGAGCGGTGATTTTCACGCATCACTTTTGCGTTGCGTGAAAATCGCAGCATGTTCTATATTCTGTGATTTTCAAGCAACGCAGGCCCCATAGAAGTGAATGGGGATGAGGGAAAATCGCAAGCATCCGCAATCATGTGCGGATGCGTTGCGATTTTCCCGCATGGTTGCTAGGATACGATCGGGATGGGGACCCGATCGTTATTATTTTCCTTTATAACATAGTTATAAGGGAAAATAATTGCATTCTAATTACAGAATGCAATGTTCCCGGGCTTTAAAGGGTTAAAAATAATAAGAGTTAACTTACCTTCTCCCATTGTCACGCAGAGCCCCAGAACGTCTTCTCTCTTGATAGTTTGGATGCTTGAGGACCTGTGGTGACGTCACAGGGTCACATGGTCCACTCAAAGAAGCATTTGAGTGGACCATGTGACCCATGTGATCCTGTGACATCACGGCAGGTCCTTTATCCAACAGATGTTGGATGAAGGACCTGCCGTGATGTCACAGGATCACATGGGTCACACGGTCCACTCAAATGCTTCTATGATTGGACCATGTGACCCTGTGACGTCACCACAGGTCCTCAAGCAGCCAAACTATCAGAGAGAAGACGTTCTGAAGCTCTGCGTACAATGGGAGAAGGTAAGTTAACTCTTTATTTTTAACCCTTTAAGCCCGAGAACATTGCATTCTGTAATTAGAATGCAATTATTTTCCCTTATAACTATGTTATAAAGGAAAATAATTACACATACAGAATACTCATCCCGAAACCGGACTTCAGTGATGAAGTCTGACTTCGGGTCTGGGTACCAAGCATGCGGATTTTTTCACGCGCGTGCTCAACGCACTACAAACGTTAGCACACGCGCGGAAAAATCGCGGCGATTCCCGCAACGCACCCGCATCTTATCCGGGCGTCAAACATGACGCCCGTGTGCAAGAGGCCTTTAACATTTTAATCTCTGCAGTGTTGATAAAAGAATTGCCTGGCCTTTGAGCTCACAACTCTAGTGGTGGTAACTTGTGCCCAATTAAACTTCAAAAACTCACCTGTCTGCAGTCCTGCATCACGGCTCCTGGCCACTTTTAGGCCTCACAGGACAAGAAACGTCAGGAACAGGACAGCTTTTAAATTAAACACAAGTTACCACCATTGGTGGACTGCCAGCTTCTAGGGCGGACAACCCCTTTAAGTCCCAAGTGTGTGGCAATGCAAGACACGAGAGGTCTGTAAGCCCTGGCTGCATTGTGAAATTAAAAGTCCCAACATGTCAGTGCATGTAGCATTTCAGCTCAGAACTATTCACTTCAATGGCACCGAGCTACAACACCAGGCACAAGCCAAAAACAGGTGCGATACCGTTTCTGAAAAAAGTAGATTTTCTAAGGGTACTTTCACAGTAGCGTTAACGTTTTCCGGTATTGAGTTTCGTCATAGGGGCTCAATACCGGAAGAAAAACCCATCAGTTTGTCCTAATGCTTTCTGAATGGAGAGCAATATGTTCAGTATGCATCAGGATGTCTTCGGTTCCTTTTACGGTATTTGGCCGGAGAAAATACCGCATGATGCTGCGGTTTTTCTTTAGCCCAAATTCACGAAACACTTTATTATTTTCCATTGAAATGTATTAATGCCGGATCCGGTACCAAGTGTTCAGGAAATTACTGCACTGAGGGATCCGGTTTTCCAGTCTGCGCATGCGCAGACCTTTAAAAATGTGAAAAAAATTAATACCGGATCTGTTTTTCCGGATGACACCGGAGAGACTGATCCGGTATTTCAATGCATTTGTCAGACGGATCCGCATCCAGAAACAAATTATATCCGTTTGCATACGGATTTCCGGATCAGGCAGATTCTTCTAACGCTAGTGTGAAAGTACCCCAATGCTGGAGGACAGCTTGAAGGCAATGGTGGGAGATGTGGAGACACTAACCAGCAATCTTGTGAACGGCTGCAGCTCAGAATCAGTGTTAGATAAGTACAGCAAAGTACGGTATTTGCAAAGTTACTCAACCTATTAAGCAGATTACATCTAGATGTGAACTGTGAAATAGTGTCCAAAGGTGAACCTTTTTAGATTGCCAACAGTCTAAATATTCCATTCACAAAAAGAACTGTCTGTTTTCAGGGATGCAAATTTATTGCACAAGGCTTTTTTCTATTGCAGAGTGGGCTAAGAGAAACTGAAGCCTTCTGCTATAATGGATGGAACAAGACATGAAATTGTCTAATCATTTGCTTCAATACATGGAAAAAGAGCCTGCAGGATCCTAAATTTAGCTCTACTATAACCAGATAGCTATTTTATATAGTACCTGCAGCATTCTAGGCGGCATGGTACCTGCAGCATTCTAGGCGGCATGGTACCTGCAGCATTGTAGGCGGCATGGTACCTGCAGCATTCTAGGCGGCATGGTACCTGCAGCATTCTAGGCGGCATGGTACCTGCAGCATTCTAGGCGGCATGGTACCTGCAGCATTCTAGGCGGCATGGTACCTGCAGCATTCTAGGCGGCATGGTACCTGCAGCATTCTAGGCGGCATGGTACCTGCAGCATTCTAGGCGGCATGGTACCTGCAGCATTCTAGGCGGCATGGTACCTGCAGCATTCTAGGCGGCATGGTACCTGCAGCATTCTAGGCGGCATGGTACCTGCAGCATTCTAGGCGGCATGGTACCTGCAGCATTCTAAGCGACATGGTACCTGCAGCATTCTAGGCGGCATGGTACCTGCAGCATTCTAGGCGGCATGGTACCTGCAGCATTCTAGGCGGCATGGTACCTGCAGCATTCTAGGCGGCATGGTACCTGCAGCATTCTAGGCGGCATGGTACCTGCAGCATTCTAGGCGGCATGGTACCTGCAGCATTCTAGGCGGCATGGTACCTGCAGCATTCTAGGCGGCATGGTACCTGCAGCATTCTAGGCGGCATGGTACCTGCAGCATTCTAGGCGGCATGGTACCTGCAGCATTCTAGGCGGCATGGTACCTGCAGCATTCTAGGCGGCATGGTACCTGCAGCATTCTAGGCGGCATGGTACCTGCAGCATTCTAGGCGGCATGGTACCTGCAGCATTCTAGGCGGCATGGTACCTGCAGCATTCTAGGCGGCATGGTACCTGCAGCATTGTAGGCGGCATGGTACCTGCAGCATTGTAGGCGGCATGGTACCTGCAGCATTGTAGGCGGCATGGTACCTGCAGCATTGTAGGCGGCATGGTACCTGCAGCATTGTAGGCGGCATAGTACCTGCAGCATTGTAGGCGGCATGGTACCTGCAGCATTGTAGGCGGCATAGTACCTGCAGCATTGTAGGCGGCATAGTACCTGCAGTATTGTAGGCGGCATAGTACCTGCAGCATTGTAGGCGGTATAGTACTGCAGTATTGCAGGTGGTATACTTCCCGCATCTTCAGGGAAGATAATAAATGTGCAGTGGAAAATAAACAATAGCTTGCTGGGGGAAGATTATTAAAGTTTGCATGGTTTTGGAAGTAGAAAAGTTAACGACCTGGCGAAGGTGTTGTAACATCTTTATGTGGTTTCAGCTCAATATACAACACGTACAGATTACATTCTGAATTACAGATCAAGGATAGTTGCTCCCCAAACACACATCTTGCGCAGATCAGCCGCCTAGCTGGCAAATCCTGCTCCATTTCAGAGCACTCAGACCATGGCACTTACCAGAAAGCATTTTCAACTCATTAAATGACTTGAACTGTGTCTGAAAATATATGCACCCAACCCATTTGGCAGCCACTGAAATTAAATATGCCAGACGTTTTCATCTCTTCTAGCGGCAAACAACCATCGCCTCACTGCATTTCTACAATGCATTATCAGTAGTATTTGGCATTGTTACATTGTACCAGGCTAAATGTACCATTTGTACGCGTCAAACTGCAGCTGTGATGAAGACTATACGCTGGGTTTACATGTTCAGGTTTTTTGATGCAGTATTTCACGTGAAAACCAAGTGACGGATACCATCTCACTAGCTCGCCTCCACTTCTGCTTTTGGCTTCAAAAACAGCACCGGAAAACCAGGCTTACACAGACCAATTATCAGGCAAATAATTGGGGATGAGTGTTTGCATGAACGCTCTTTCCCGATGATATGCCTGTGTAAATGGTGGCAGCAATCACTCGATGCTTGTTCATCTGGTGATCGTGTCATTCTCCAGGCACTGAAAATCATCTTTCCTGTGCAGCAGATTGTACTGTCTAGAAAACGATCCGCCGCGCTGCAACAATGATCTTCTACGAGGACAAGCAATCGCTATATGGATCACTTGTACAGCGAAGGCGATTGCTGGATGTAAAAGCAGCCTTCTCCGATGACGATCTGACATATCGGGAGCGCCTGCTTCATTCCCGATAATCTGCCATATGGTCTCTATGTGTAAGGACCCTTAAGGCACTTTCACACAGTCAGTATTTTTCATAAGTAGCCAGAACTAGGAGCGGAACTTACAGAGAAAAACTATAATGGAAATATTTGTGCCTCTTATGTGTTTTGGCCCCTCTCCTGGTTTTGCCTTACAAATACTGACTAAATACTGACCGTGTGAAAGTGGCCTTAGTCACTCATTCTTATTCCTTCAATGCACTTTAAATAGCCTAGATTAAAATATCCTATTGTTATAAGATGACACTCCTATGCAGACTCCTGTGTACAAACAGCAAAAAAGCAAGAATACTGAGAAGATATACAGGATTACCAAATGATTGTAGGATGAAAACGTATAAAATATTTCGCTCTAGATGGCTTCCATGATCAGTGTCAAACTTAGTACACAGAGCAGATTACAGAAAAAGGGACAATATTGTTAGAGGGGAGTTATGAGAACTAAAAAGACTTTGATCAAGGTAAGACATGGCATAACATGACAAAAAAAACATTGTGTCTCTGCAAGGAAGATGTGCCCATCCACCAATGTGACCAGTCACTGGCATCAGCAGTGTACAACACAGAACCGTTCAGTCAGCCATTGTACTGTTCATGCACTAGGTGCTGTTGTAGCTAGCAACCCTCTTAAATCAGCTCCTTTAAAGGGAGTCTTTCACCCCAAAATTGCAATATCTAACACTTACACTATTGTGTCCAATACAGCCCCACATTAAAATGCATCTTACTATATTGTTGTCCGTTCCATGGATCGTCCAAAAAACACTTTTATTCCATATGCAAATCAGTGTGTGAAGGTGCCCAGGGGCGGTGTTCAAACGGCTGGTGTCAGGGCCCCACGCTGATTTTCCTAAGCAACCACTCCCCTGTCACCCATTCGGCCCGCCCTATGTCTGGATCTTCACCCCTTCGTCTGAAGCCAAATCCCGCGCCGACGAACGGGAAGACCGCGCCTGCGCACTGGTTTACCCATTACTGGCAGAAGCATAGGAGTATCCAGCCTAGGCGGCGGCCCGTACATCACATTACAGCAAGCACCGCATCAGAGGGCTGTCCTCACTGTGCGGGCTGTATTGGACACAATGGTGCAAGTGTTAGATA
The DNA here is from genome assembly GCA_033119425.1 of Bufotes viridis. Taxonomy (NCBI): domain Eukaryota; kingdom Metazoa; phylum Chordata; class Amphibia; order Anura; family Bufonidae; genus Bufotes; species Bufotes viridis. The sequence goes on from CM065593.1 coordinate 235,449,712, forward strand.
TTGCAATTTTGGGGTGAAAGACTCCCATTAAGGTGGACCTGTCACAAAAAATAAAAAAAAAATAAAAACAGTGCTACTTGTATAATGTAACTATCCATGCTTCCCTGAGAATGGCATACTTTACCCTGTTGTTCCTGTGCTGACACATTGGTTATCGTACTAATAAAATGCTTCTTGGCGTAATTAATTTGGTCATATGAAGGAAAATAAAATAAACAACAAACACATTCAATTTACAGTGCTTTCAGAAAGTCTTCACACCCTTTCACTTTTGTTCACATTTTAAGCCTTGTGCTAAAATAAAATAAATTTCAAGTTTATTCTCCATCATTCTGCACTAAATACTTTGTATTGAGAAGGTTTTAAAGAGGACCTTTCACCAGTCCAAAGTTTGTTAGGTAAAGCTATGTACATGCAGAGCAGCACCCAGGGATGTCCCTGCACTTACTTGTATCCCTGGGTGCTGCTCTGTTTGCCCGCTGTAGCCCCGGTACCGGCGCACGTGCTGCTGCTAATTTTGCGGTGGGAGGAGACATCCTCTTTTGCCCTGTCTCCTTCTGCCAGGCTGGAGCGCTGCCAATCGCAGCGCTCAGCTCATATCCTGGGAGGTTTCAGGATATGAGCTGAGCGCTGCGATTGGCCAGCTCTCCAGCCTGGGAGAAGGAGACGCCCAGGGCAAAATTAGCCTCAGCACATGCGCAAGTACCGGGGGCTACAGCAGGCGAACAGAGCGGCACCCAGGGATAATAGCAAGTGCAGGGACATCCCTGGGTGCCGCTCTGCACGTACATACCTTTCACTAACAAACTTTGGACCGGTGAAAGGTCCTCTTTAACATAGTGTTCACATTATTTGCTAATTTATTGAAAAGAAAAAAATGAAACTATTTAGTTGAAAAACCTTTTACAGTGTTCTTGGGTATAATGCCACAAGGTTTGCACATCTGAATTTGGTTATTTTCTGCCATTCTTCTCTGCAGAGCCTCTCAAGCTCTGTCAGGTTGGGTGGGCTACATCGGTGGACAGCCATTTTGAGGTCTCACCAGAGAGGGTCGATTGGGTTCAAGTCAGGGCTCTGGCAGCGGCACTCAAGAACATTCACAGAGTTGTCCCTAAGCCACTTCTGTGTGGTCCAGGCTGTCGGTTGCGTTGATTGCGTTGTTGGAAGGTAAACCTTCAGCCCAGTCTGAGGTCCAGAGCACTGTGGATCAGGTTTTATTAAGAATATCTCTATAGTTTGCTCCATTCAGCTTTCTCTCAACTCTGACCAGTCTCCCTTTCCATGCCACTGAAAAACACCCCACAATATAATTCTGCCACCACCATGCTTCACTGTATGGATAGTATTGGGCAGGTGATGAACAGTGCCTAGTTTCCTCCAGACATGATGCTTAGAACTCAGAAAAAAAAAAGTTGAATCTTGCTTTTATTAGACAAGAGAATCTTGTTTCTGACAGTCTGAGAGTTGTTTAGGTGATTTTGCAAACATTCAGGTGTCTTTTACTTAGGACAGACATCTTTCTGGTCACTCCTTCATAAAGCTTAGATTGGTGGAATGATGTAATGATGGTGGACCACAGGATCTTTGCAGCTTGGTCAGAGTGACCATTGGGTATTTTTTATTTTTTTTCTTACCAAGGCTCTTTCACTACAATTACTTAGATTGGAGAGGTGGCCAGTTCTAGGAAGAATCCTGGTTGTTCCAAACTTTTTCAATTTAAGAATTACGGAGACCACTGCTCTCTTGGGAGCTTTCAGTGAAACAAATTTTGTTCTACCCTGGTCCACACAATTATATTTCTGATCTCTACAGGCAGTTCTTTCCTCTTCATGGATTGGTTTTTGCTCTGATAGGCATTGTCAGCTGCGGGGTCTTTTATAGACGGGGGTGTGTCTTTTCATATCACATCCAATAAACTGAGCTTACCACAGGTGGCCTCCAATCAAAGTATAGAAACATCTCAAATATTATAACCAGAAATGGAGGCCCCCGTAAATAAATTTCAAGTGTCATAGTAAAGGATCTGAGTATTTATGTCCAGGCAAAACTTTAGTTTAAATGTGCAAACATTTCTAAAATTCTGTTTTCACCTTCTCATTATGGGGTAGATTAATGGCGAAAGTGGCCGGGGATTTTCTATTTTATTTTAGCACAAGGCGCAAAAATTTTTTTGAAAAAAGTAAAATGATGTGGACACTTACCAAATTCATTGTATTAAGTATATGCAGAATTGCAGATGCATCTGTAATTTCAGTGGGGTCTAATGAGGCCATATTTGTGAAATCAGCCAGTATAAATGTGGTGCTATTACATTAGTAATTGGGTGTAAGTGGCCCCAAGCACCTAATCAAATAATGGTCAACATTCGGTTAACCATTAATGGGGGGGGGGGGGTACACATGATGAGGTTACTTACTATTAATGTGAGGCACATGCAGGACCACAGTAAGAAACAATAAACTTAAAGGCTCTGGACATCTTGTGGGACATTTTCTTAATATTTTGATCTACTCGTGTTGGACTAAAAATAATTTCTCCAATTGGTCTTTAAATAAAAAATAAAAAAATCACTAGTCTTCTACAGCCTGTAAACTGTTCATTCTCCTTCTCAAATTGAAAAAGAAAAAGAGTTCTCTACTCTAATGGCGATCTCTGTAGCCCTCATCTCTGCAGTCCAGAGGGCTCATAAACCCTAATGTTAAGATACAAAATGATGAAACAGAAAAAAATAAAATAAAAATAGCTTAAAAGTTTTTTTTTCACTTAAGCAAATAGCATTTACCATGTAGAGAAAGTTAATACAAGGCCCTTACTAATGTATTGCGATTGTCCATATTGCCTCCTTTGCTGGCTTTTTTTCATCACATTATACACTGCTCGTTTCCAGGGGCTATGACCACCCTGCAATCCAGCAGCGGTGGCCGTGCTTGTACATCCTATAGTGTGCAAGCACGGCCATAACTATTGGATTGCAGGGTGATCATAACTAGGGATGAGCGAATTTCAAGCGTTTGCGCTTCACTTAGTGGTAAAAGCAGAATTTCATAATGGATTCTGTTACCACGGGCCATAGAAGTAGTTTATGGCCTGCATAACGGATCCGTCCCGTTTCCGTTATGCAGGAGAGGACTCCCCTGCATAACAGAAACGGGAGGGAGCCGTTATGCAGGCCATAGACTTCTATTATAACGGAAAAAATAACGGAATGCCGTCATAGAATTGCGTTATGGTCCATGGTAACGGAATCCATAACGCAATTCACCTTTTACCACCAAACGAAGTGTGAACGAATTTCAAAATATTTCCCGAACTTGGAACCGAACCAGAGTTCGGGAAATGTTTTTTTACAGTACAAATTAATTTATGAAGATATTGCGAGGCTTCGCAACGCAATAACTTCGGCTCATCGGAGCCAATACATTCTAATACTGTACGGAGCTCCTGCTCTGTACAGTATTAGAACAAAGTTTTATGTGAATCATCCGAAGTCGAATCGCTCATCCCTAGTCATAACCCCTGGAAACGAGCAGTGTATAAATGTGATGGAAAAATGAATCCAGCCAGCAAGGAAGACAATATGGACAATCACAATACATTAGTAATCGGCCTGTATTAACTTTCTCTACATGATAAATGCCATTTGCTGAATTGAGACAACCCCTTTAATAACTTCTTAAAATTGAAATCTAATTCTCATGAAATTTTATCTCTAGGCGTGTCCAAACAAACTGCATGTACGCACATTCTATCTCCAGGTAGACTTGATTGTATTCTGTAACAACTATACAAGCAAGTAGTGACACAGTAAAATCATATTTGCAAATACTTATCCTGGCATATTCAAAACTGTGCTGGGCAATGCAAACACAGGTGAACAGTGCCTGCCTCCCTCCTGCCACCATCGGCTAGAATAAAGCTGAATTTCACAGCCTAAACAGGATTTGAAACGTATCAACCTTTCAAATATCTTACTGTGAATTTCCACACATGTTGCCAAGGTAGACGTTAAAGGCTGAAAGATGCAAATACAATTACCTTCTGTTCTAGGAACATTTCTCACAAAGGAAGACAAAGTTAAATATTGTATTGTATTAAATGTACCAATCAATTTTCTGCAGTAGAAGTCCAAAAGATACCAAATGATTTCCAGCCTCCAAAGAGCAAATGCTAATAATCTATTTTTATAATGAAAAACGCACTTTGCGAGGTTGTCCGTTTCCAGAAGCAGCACCGTTCTCGTCAGTGGACAGTGTCCGGTATTCCAACTGAATCCTTTCACTTGTATTGGCTTGAACTGGAACACCAGGCAAAGGCCATGGACAAGAGAGTAGCTCTGAATTTTTTGGCTAAGGCTATAACAGGACTCTGCTGGAAAGGTAAATAGATGTGATATGGCTGTCCATAGGGATCTCTTCAAAATTTCTCTAGTTGAGCTAGCAATAAAAAAAATAAAAAAAATATGTTGAGATTTCAGGGTAATTTTTCCTCGACTCTTGCGGTTTTAGAACTAATAGGTGCATTCCTAAACATCGATTTACCTGCCAGTCAAGTTATAACCGTAGAAAAAGTAGCAGCTACTCTTTCCTCTATAGAGTAACACGTGACATGTAACTTGCTTTGAAATCTATTCCAACTTAGCAGCAATTTGTCCAGCTATTAAATTGCTCCAGTAACGTGTAGGTGTGGCCGTAGCCTAAGGCCTCTTTCACTCATCAGCGAATCACGGACGTGTGCTGTTCATGATCTCCATGGACAGCACACAAACTCACTGACTTTAAGGTGTGTATTCAGACACCAGTGGTTTTCCACTGACAGTGGGTCCATGACGACCCAACGGAAGCATGCCTTATTACAGATCCCACATCCACATCAAAAATCGATTGGTCTGCAAAAACCACAGACACAACACCACGAATGTCATCTGCGTTTGGTCTATGGTTTTCACAGACCATTCATTGGTAGGAGATGCTCTGGAAATTTATTTTCAGCCTAGCAATGTCTATGTAATATGGATGACACATGGAGAGCAAAAAACAAACAGGTGAAACATGGATTGTTCATGAAAGTCCTCACAGAAAAGCCACCAATTTGTCACAGATGTCATCATGGACATGTAAATGAGGCCTAAGGGTAAGGCCAGACAGTCAGGTTTTCTGATGCAGTTTTGAAGCCAAAATAGGAGTGGATCATAAAAGGATTAAAAGGGGTTGTCCGGGTTCAGAGCTGAACCCGGACAGAATCCCTTCTTTACCCAGTCAGCCCGTATGAGTCGAGCATTGAAGCATTTAATGTTCCCGGTAATGTCACCGGAACGAATGGGTGGTCTTTAGTGCTGCCCTAGCCTGTAAAAAAAGGCTAGGGCAGTGCTAAAGACCGCCCATCAGTGCCAGTGATGTCACAGGGATCACTGCTAGGTGGAAGTCTACGCCTAGCAGTGTAAAAATGTAAACAAAAAGCCCTTGTCCGGTGCATGAAATGCTCCGATGCTCCACTCAGAGGGGCTGGAGGGGTCAAGAACGGGTTATGTCTGGTTCAGCTGGACAACCCTTTTAAACCCTTAAGGGTTGTGTGGATAACCAATGAATATAAAAGCTAATGCAGAAATTAAGCAGTACACAGTGCCCATTGAAATCAGTGAACATAGGAATAGGACACAAATAGTACATTCCTGCAAATGCTTGTCCCCGATAATCTGGCCAACTAAATGTGCCGCCGATCACCCGATGAACAAGCAAAACGCTGGTTCATCAGGTGATCCTGTTGTTCATGCAGACACCACCAATCATTGTTTATGGGCAGCAGATCACGCAGACCAGAAACAATGATTCTGTAGAGGGAATAGGGATCCCTATAATGATCTTCTATTCACCACAGTCCCCTGCAGTCTTGCCATCAGTGGGATTCCCAGCAGTGGGGCCTTCAACAGTCAAATACATATCACCTATTCTGTAGAAGGGTGATACATTTCAGTTATGGGACAATCGCTTTAAAGGGGGTCTCTCACCTTGATTAAGGACTATCATATATGCCGGAAAGTGTCCAGATCCCCGCTGGATCCCATTAGAGTGAATAGGGATCCGGCAGTGCACAGTAGTATCTAGCTATGCCGGACAGACTGCCGGAGGTTACAGTGCAGATGTGAACGTGGCCTTATCTCTGGCACTATTGATGCAGTACTGCAGATAGTAGTCCTTAATCGAGGTGATAGGCTCCCTTTAACTGCAACACAGCAATGATTCACCATCAAGTTCTATTTCCATAACTGAAGTGTATCTACTCCATCACCTGATCAGTACCTGAAAACAAGCCTACGCCTGATAGTCATATGGTTCATCTGTGTACAAGAAGATCATCTCCTTACCTACGGTACATATTGTTACTTACCGTGATACAAATACCAAACAGCACTGGTTTAAGGAGGTGTCAATTTCCATGTCTCGAGATTACATTGTTTACTAGGACTATAACAGCAAGGTTGACTGCCTTCAGGCAGGATAAGTCATCATCATCATGTGCACCTCTGCTGACGTGTCTGGTTTAGCAATTACTAGCATTCCTAGTGGGGCATCTTTTCATATAGCTATGTTCTGCCTCCTATTCTTCCTAGAAATGTATGAATTAACTGCAATAAAGGTCCAAATGGGTGTGACCAGTTGGGAGGGGTGTTGGCGGCATACCCTAATGATCAGTACACAAGGATGCTAGTATATTAATATATGGGCAGCCATACTATCCATGCAGTGCTAGGCTATATATTACTTAAGAAAACTGATTAAGAAGCTAGATTCTACTGAATGATTTTCTAACAAGACTGCTGATGTGACTCTTTGTAATACCGCGGTTTGGTCTGCAGGGCTATTTTCAGCCCTAGCAGTATATAGATCAGGCGCTTGCTGTGTTTACTTGCAGGTAATGGCACTCGTGGGACATTCCTATAGCTGCTATTTGGAATTCAATATCCCGCAGGCATTTAAACAGTTGTGGAGCAAATAATAAAGGTCTATCTACTCTATATAATAACAGCAAGAAGTGAAGCCCAACAAAAGTGACAGACCAGTATGACCATTACCCAGCCAGGAACCACTGGTCAGTAATGTATAGGAAGGCTGTCAGGTACATAGGCTGCGTTGTGCAGGTGGCACAAGGAGTCCAGTAACAGTGCTCCTGGAGAGTCCCCTGAATAGCTTCACATTTTTAGATAAAATGCATTGGAAGGTATCACAGGGAATACTTATTCCAAACAAGGTGTTCTGATTGAGCAATATACTATTACACGCAACATTTTCTATACAGGATCTTGTATACTGTCAGAATTATTTTTAAAAGAGGTATTAATATATTTTTTCTTTCACGCTCTCTTACTGTAATCAAGGTGAGATCATAAAACTATAAAACAGTCTGTGGTAGCATTGGATTTGCTATTCAAACAAATGCATAACAAATCCCTGCTGGCATTACTTCCCTGTACCCAACAAATATAGATCTATGATAACCAAATTGTGCCAAAGCGGCTACCTGATAAGGTTTTGTTTGTGTTAGAATTACACCCAGATATAAGTGCGTGGCTGCCGAGACACTACTTCCATTATCTTACCACCATAAAAGGTTCTAACATCTCAACATCGAAACTTCAATACAAAGAAAGACAAGCCATAAGGTTATGCAAATCAAGGAAGTAGCAGGTGTCACCAAGATCAGCAGATGATCACATTTTCAACCACCTAGCTCCAATCTGTGGCATGTGTAAGGGGCAAAAAAGCCAGATTGAAAGAAGAAGACGTTATTTTAGCCACATGAAATCTAAAAAATAAATAAAAAAAATTAAATAAAAATTATAAGATCAAATCTGTGTTGGATGATTGTTGACGGGTCAGTTCTCACCACTTGCCACAAACAGAGGGACAGAATCCTTGAAGAGAGAGACCTTGGTTTATCACTCCGGCAGATCACTACACACCTAAGCCCAGAGCTGTTCAACGCTGCATGTCCCAGTAACTGGAAGAACAAACCGGAATGACAGCAGGAGGTGCATGGACAGATCATCTGATTAGAAGAATGAAGCGTAGTGATGCATTCTGTAATGCAAGTGAAACTCAACGTCACATCCCGATTTGCGTGCCCTTTGATAGCTTGCCAAGGTGTGCAAGTTATGATCCATATAGCAACACGTCCTTCAGATTTGCCTTAAAGAGCTTTAATGGGGGTGCAAGATGGAAAACCTATCCTCAGGAAGGTCACCCACATCTATTAGGTGGGAGTACGACTCCTGGCACCCTTAATCAGCTGTGATGTTTTCCTTGGCCACATGGCTATGTGCCGCTCAGCCCCATTCAATGGAACAGACATCAATGCCAAGTACAACCACTATACAATATACAGAACTGTGCTTCGTATGCTTTGAGGATGCCCACACCGATGGGTCATCAATACGGCACGCCTTTAAAGCAGAATACTGCAGCGGTGCCTAACCACTGCGTCATCTTATTCTAACATTACATAATATACCTGACTGAATAAAACCTATACACTTCTATCCATTAATATTCTCATAATATCACAGCTGGATATACACAACCAAAAAATCCTATTTTATATAGCGAGTCCCTAGAGCAGCTGCACAAAAATTCCTCGTCTTCTGTAGATTCTTTTCTTTTTAATAACTTACATTTCTCAGATGTTACGAGTTAACATTTATTGAAAAAATATTTTATACTGAAAATTTTGTAATGATTTCATGATGGAAAATGTAGTGGTTTGTGGTCAAGCTGGATAGAAACATTCAACAGCGGAACATCTTTAGAAATTGTGTGAAGTATCAAGCACAACATGACAGCATCATTTAGGAACTGCCCTGAAATTACTATGTATTCTGCATTCTTATGTTCATATGTTAGCATGTTACATATCAGGGACAAACAAAAACAACAGAACACCCCTGTGCAAGAACGGCGCATGGAGCCCCTACATCACAGGTAAAACTTGAAAAATTTGAATCAGGGTGGATTTGATTTAAATCAAACTGATTTACATCACTAGTCAGTAAGGCTTGATTTAAATCATAGTTTTCTAAATAAAGCTACTTTCACAGTTGCTTTTGGGGATCTCACAAGAGGCCCCAAACTGATCCGTTCAGCCCAAATGCATTCCGAATGGATGCGGATCCGTTCAGAATGCACTGGTTTGGCTCCATACCACCTTTTGGAGGCGGACACCAAAACGCTGCTTGCAGAGTTTTGGTGTCCGCCTAGCGATGCTGAGCCAAACGGATCCATCCTGACTTACGATGTAAGTCAATAGGGACGGATCTGTTTGCATTGACTTTCAATGGGGGTCAGAACATATCCGTTTGGGACTTAGCATTTTTTTCCACATATAATACAAACCGATCCGTTCTGAACGGATGCATTGGTTTGTATTTTTAGTGCGGATACGTCTGTACAAGTACTGGACAGACCCGCACCGAGCGCAAATGTGAAAGTAGCCCTAAGACTAATTCTTGCTGGTATAACTTCTAATATGCAAGTAGATGAAGATTTGCTGTGGAGAAGAGGCATATGATCTCTGCGGAGTCAAATTCAGTTTTGAGAGCTGCAAAAGTAAACCAAGCATCTGTGATAATATCTTGTAGGCAGAGAAACTGCCCAATAATCTAAGAAAAACCTCTGGAAGGGCCTGACATTGTGAATGGATTAATAGAATTTATTTACGGAAAAAAAATGAAGCATATACAGCCTTATTCTACATAATTAAAAAAACGAATTTATTTCATGATGAAATAACCTTTGGATGGTAATATATTTTCCTCAAAAAGCATTTTATATAAAAAATCCAATTTAAATAAAAAAAAAATATTTAAATCAAATAAATCCGATTTATTTATTTTTTTTTTAAATTATTGATTTTTATCCACCCTGATTAGAATATTGTGCAAAGTTCATTTATTTCAGTAATGCAACTTAAAAAGTGAAACTAATAAAATATGAGATAGATTACACGCAAAGCGAGATATTTCAAGCCTTTATTATAATTTGGATGATTATGGCTTACAGCTTATGAAACCCCAAAGTTACAGTTTTCAGGTACCCTTTACTTAGGGGGTATGGATTAATTAGCTGCCTAGAGCGGGACATTTTGAGCCTAAAATATTGAATCTTTTCACAAAATTCAAATTTTAAGCTGCATTAATAATATAAATGGACTTTTGTACGATATTTAATTTTTCGAGTACCACCTGTATTTCTCTAACATTCCAACAGTAAGGGTATGTTCAGACGACGACAATTGTCGCGCGACAAAAAGTCGCACTATTGTCGCGTGACAATTTTTAGATGCGACTTTGCGGCGACACGCAGTTGCATGAGTGTCGTGCGACTTTTTTGGCTTGTTTTGTCGCGCGACAAACATTTCTTCTGAGATGGAAGCTTCCTCCACAAAAGAAAAAGGCCATGTGAAATTACAAGGGACCATGACTCCTTTATATAAACTTGTGTCTGGGTCACAAACCAGACACCCAAACAACATTCTGTTGCATGACTGTCGCATATAAGTCGCAGTCGCACGTGATTCCTATTGAATTCAATGGGCGAAATATCGCATGCGACATGCGGCTTGCGACAGAAAATCCGACAAGAACTCACGTCATGCGACTGTCGCGTCGCAGTCGCAGCATGTCGCATGTCGCAGTGCGACACCATAGACTCCCATTATAAAAATTGTCGTGCGACAATAGTGCGACTTTTTGTCGCGCGACAATTGTCGTCGTCTGAACATACCCTAATAGTGAGCCCAGTACTTACACACAGTTTAATATAGTCAGAAGCTGCTGGCTGCGTTTGAGGTGGCAGTGGACGCTCTTACTACTGAAACTCTGAAGGGATCCAGATCCAAGTTATTCCTACAACTCCCACTGTCGTCAGTTGTATTTTGTAGCAGAAGAAGATGTCTGAAGCATCTCCTGGCAAACAATTATGGCAACCAAATGATCTCCATCCATTTTCTTGCAACACTTTGATTTCAACTTCTACATAAAGCCTTCATATCAGTTTTGTTTGATACTCAATCTGAAGGTAGAAGAAGCAGAGGACCAACCAGAACCAGGCCCCAATTATGCTTCTGCTCAGACTACATCAACCACACACACAAGTAATTACCCTACATAGATGTGCTATACTTCCTGACTCCCCATATACATGCACACTTGGTTTGGTACATAAGTTGTCAATGGGGAGAGGAAGGTAAGCTGCTGTGCTAACAAATGATTGAGTATGTTGAAATCCAATACGGTTCCCTACGACATGAGAGAGTAGAGACACCCCTGTAGACATTAATTGGCCATCATTCAATACGTATGTGCAACTTAAAAAGGGGTTGTCTGGGAATATATACTTTTCCCGATGCCCAGAGCTTTCCTCTGCTAGGAAAAGTATCATGCTTACCTGCTCCCCCACTCTGGTCCTACATGCCGACTCCTACATGTCCATCTTCCAGTCCACAGCTGGTTTACTTCCCTGGCATGGTTACCGGATCTGCTGAAGCCAACCACCTTCTTCAAAGGTGATGTGTACACAACAGATAAATCACTGCTGAAAGCCAGTGGTTGGCTGCATCAGAGTAGGTGACCATGCCCACGCTGAGGTAGAAGTAAACAAGCCGCAGACCAGAAGATGGATACCCGATGGCAAGCATGTAGGACCAGAGTTGCAGGGAATCGGTAAGTATGATTCTTTCCCTAGCAGAGGCAGGCTACAGGCATCAGGGAAAGAGCATCTATTGCAGGACATTTTTCAGCAAATATTAATGATCGTTCTAGGAATGTAGTGTTAACAGACACACACACTTGGCGAGTTATCACATTTAATTACCGCGTTGTGTGTTACTTAACTCTGCTACACTTGTAGCTGGGAGCCAGCATTTACCCTTACTTGTACACAGAATATCTCCATAATCCAAATAATCAGAGGGTTCTCACTCCCCTGTCAGGGTAGAGCAGTGATGAAGAACCTTTTACAGACCAAGTACCCAAACCCAAAACCCACTTATTTATCGCAAAGTGCCAACACGGCAATTTACCCTGAATACTACAATATAGTATATCTTCTATGCAATTTATCATTTAGCTATAATAGCCTGCCTACATTCAATGTGCTGCCTGTCTGTCCATAGTGCGCCCTGCGCTGATGTATGGCAGGAGACGTCTAAGGCATCTTGGCACACCTTAGACGTCCACAGGCAGCACCATCCACAAAATTAGGAGTCCTTTCACACTTGCGTTCTGAGGATCCGGCAAGCACTTCTGTCCCGCCGGATCCGTCAGAACGCAAGTCGCCTGAAGCATTAGGATCCTGATCAGTCTTTGAAATGCTTTTAGGTTACTATGGCAGCCAGGACGCTATTAAAGTCCTGGTTGCCATAGTAGGAGCGGGGGAGCGGTATACTTACAGTCCGTGCGGCTCGCGGGGCACTCCAGAATGACGTCAGAGCGCCCCATGCCCATGGATCACGTGTTCCATGCGTGTAGGGCGCCCTGCCGTCACTCTGGAGCACCCCGGGAGCCGCACGGATGGTAAGTATACTGCTCCCCCACTCCCCACTACATTTTACCATGGCAACCAGGACTTTAGCGTCCTGGCTGCCATGGTAACAATTGAGAAAAAGCTAAACGTCGGATCCGGTGATGCGCCGAAATGATGTTTAGCTTAAGGGGATCCGGATTAATGCCTTTCAATGGGCATTAATTCCGGATCCGGCCTTGCGGCAAGTGCTGCGGTATTTGCTGCGTCCAAAAAACGTTCCGGTCCTGAATTGAAGACATCCTGAACGGATTTCTCTCCATTCAGAATGCATGGGGATGATCCTGATCAGGATTTTTCCGGGGTAGAGCGCCGAGGACGGAACTCTATGTCGGAAAACAAAAACGCCAGTGTGAAAGGACCCTAGCACAGCGGGTACAATGTCCAACTCCGGGCTCCAGGTATTGTCCCAAAATATAGAAATAAAAAGATCGGACTGCATTCCAATTCGTAATCCAAAAAGTGTAAAAACTTTTATTGACCCATCGGGTGGCACAAGTGCGACATTTCGGCTCACATGAGCCTTAACGTCGCACTTGTGCCACCCGATAGGTCAATAAAAGTTTTTACACTTTTTGGATTACGAATCGGAGTGCAGTCCAATCTTTTTCATATATATGTGCCGTGGATTCATTTCTTTCTATATATATCACACATTTTTATTTTTAATTATAGAAAAAAAATATTGAAACAAGGAGTAGAGAATGCTGTGTAAAGTACAGTTGCAACAAAATGTGAGGGCGCGGCATGTAGTCACAGTTACATTTCTGGTAAGATAATCAGGTATGCATATCACATCATTACCCTCAGTTCACACTTTCGCGTAAAACGCCGCTTTTGAACGCACATAAAAACGCACAACAGTAAAGGAACCATGCATTCCAATGAGGGTGGTTCACACTTGCGCGTTTTTATGCGCGTTCATAGGCGCCTATAAACGTCGGACGCATAGGCAAGTTTGTTCGCGTTAATTCGGGCTTTTTTCGAGCGTTTGGTGCTAATAGACTTCAATGGGAAACGCGATAGGCGTGTTGTTCGGGCGTTTGTGCTGCGTAAAACGCGCCTATGGACGCGCGTTTTTCACAATTCACACCTCAGATTGGCCAAACTATATAGGGAGGGCTGTTTGGTCATTGGCCAACTATGCAGTCAATCACAGAAACGCGCGTCAAACGCGCCTACACTATTTACCAAAACGCTTGAAAAAAACGCGCCTACACGCCAGTCTTGAACGCACCAAAAACGCTAGGCTTCAAAACGCTCAGGTCTGAACCCAGTGTTACTGTTGCTTAGGCTACCACACTGGAGTTTGAGATAGAGCCAATGAATTGCAAGGCTGAAGAGATTTGTCTTTTTTTCTCCATTTTATTTCTGAGAATCCCATGACCTTTCATTTAGGACATAATATACCATCATTGTTCCTCTTGGAAATGAACGACAAATTATAATTTGCTTTTGAGCTACTCAAAAGGGATACTTTGCAAAATACCCACTAACATGTTGGATTTACCATGGAATGCTGTACCTTAAGGTCCCATGTAGTGCAGAATTCTACGGTAAAGACAAAACAGCAGTCTGGGTCAGCAATCATGAAGTCTGTACTGTACCAGGAAATTCTTATGGTGTATGTCCAGTCATTTGTATGTAAATCTGCAGCACAGAAATAATGATTTTTGGTGCTGGCCCAAACACACCATCCACTCGATGAAGGAACATTTGCTCATTAATTAATTGCTGGCACCTTTACATGGGGCCAAATATCATGAACAAGCGTTAATACAAACGTTCATCCCTGATAAGTGGCCTGATTGTAAGTTCTTGTAAAAATAATGCTTTTTTTTTTTTTTTTTCAATGAGTGCCTGCAGCCTGCCCTCTGAAAACAGACGATTAATACGTACCGCTCCGATCCTCTGCGTTGCCTCGTCTGTCTCCATCTTCTGGTCCCTGTACTGTTTTATTCCGGTAGAGCATGAGCACGGCCACATACACATCTCCAGCCAGACTGGCTTTAGCAGTCATGTGCTGCTTTTGGCCACGTCACTGCTGAAGCCAGTCATTGGCTGGAGCTGCGTGTAACCATACCCATCAGGGGTGGACTGGGAACTTAAAGTGGCCCTGGGAAAAAACTAAAAGTAGCCCCCCAATATTGTAGGCGGGTCCAAAGTGATAGAAGGTGGGGCACAACAAATCGGCATGGTCAGACACAATACCATCCCACAGAGTCAAATACCACAATGCAGCACAAATACCTCCCCAGAAGCTGTCCCTCCGCGGTGGCCATCAATAGCTGCCACGTTTAGACCTCCTCCATATGCATATTAGAGGCAATTGGAGAAGGGGGCTTAGGGGCCACAACGCCAAGCCAGCCCCATCTTCAGCATGCTGCCGGACATCCTTTAATAATGGCCACTATAGTCCCTCCAGTAGGCCAGCGTCAGTGAAGAGGGCTCGGGTGACACTTTGGGCATCGGTTAACCGAGAAAATTCCCTGTAGGGTCTATGGCCAGTCCGCCCCTGATGTCCATGCACCGCCGGAAGAAAACATTTTGTGGACCGGAAGATGGAGACAGCGAGGGCAGTAGTGGAGCAGGCAAGCACGAATCTTCTGTTACAGGGGGAGGCTGCGGGTACTTGCTGAAAAAAAAATATTTCTTGGAAAAAAAAACTTTAAGATAGAGCCTGAAACTCAAGCATGGAAACCTACCAAGGTATCTAGATGAAAACAGTTGTGTTACAACACGTGGGTTACAATTCTTTTGAGGAAAAAATCTGTGGGACCTGTGCAATCTAGACTTCAGCTTTTAGCTCATGTGTCTATAAACCCTAAGCACAAAAAGCTGGGGATCATCCAGGTGTTTTTTTTGTATTTGTGAAATTAGCATTTATATTATTCTACAGTGCCAGACTGGGGTGCCTAGGGCCCACCAGTAAAATTTATTTTGGGGGCCCACCATACGCATACATATTTTAAATATAATAATCTAACACTTTTTTATATGAACATAGGCTGGTTGAGGTGCTGTACATTGAATATATGTATGTAGTGCAGTAAGTCTACTGTGTTATGTGCCACTTGTGCAGGGAGTGGGATACTAGGGGCCCACCGGGGGATTCACCTGTACTCCAATGGGCCAGTCCGAGCCTGTTATTCTACATTACTACTCAAACGGTGTCTGTTCTTTTATTGAACCCTGGCTTTAGCTGAGGTTAGATATCTACAGTTTTTATGTTTTTAGATGTTTTAAGACTTCCTGAATGGGTTCACAGTATGCTTTCTAGCCATGTTCCAGCAGTTAAATTTGTCTGACTCCGTAAGGATAGGTGGGTCCTTTCTTTTAGAAATGTGCTAGAAACAGCACTTTGCAGATATTGCCCACCCAGGCTGTATGGGCACTGTTAATTGATCACAAATTTAAAAGGTAATGGGTAATGCCTCTGTTAACCCATATATCATGTCCGAGTATTGGGTAGTCTAATAATGCCCTTATTACACCAGAAAACCATATTTTATCATTGTAACAAAACTTCTAATCGCATGAAGATTATGTTTTCTACACATCTATAGTCAATCCCTTATTCCAAGCATGTGTCCCCCTAAACTTAGCCCGGGAGATGGAGCAGTCATGAAATTCGTTCACGTATCGTTTGGTGGTAAAAGCAGAATTGCGTGGTATGGTCCGTGGTAATGGAATAACGCAATTCTATGACAGAATGCATAACGGAATAGAGCCCGTATCTGCTAGGGGTAAGAAAAGTAATATCCTCATGTCCAAGCAGGGCAGTTTCTAGGGAAATTTACCAACAGGGCGAAAATAAAAAAAGCGCCCCCCCCCCCTTCCAGATTGTGGCCGGATCTCTGCCGTACCCTATTGTAGTTGATTGGGGCGGCGGGCAGCCTGCCAGAATCACTAACGCAGTTGTGAAAGTAGCCTAATGCAGCCCCACAACATACCTCTTACATCCAGTGACGTCTCCTGTGATGTAGATGTTCTCTTTCTTTATCTTCTCCATTCAGATCAGACCACCATGATGATTTCTTTCAGCCATCTCTTCTCTCTGCAGAGTTTGACAGACATTTTAGTTTCCTACTTTTCCATCATGCACCCCCAAAACTATACTGCATAAACTGATAAACCCCCTGAAAATACTAGTTACACACAGAAAGCCCCCCCCCTTTTAATAATTATTGGAACACAATACTCTAAAAAAAAAAAAACTGCACCCAGGAAATAGTGTCCCTGATACCAATAGTGTAACCATAATGTCCCCCAAAAATAACTGTGCTAAGCTGATACTGTGCCAGGGTGCCCCCACAGTAATAGTGCTCCCAAAATCACAACTATAGTAATAATTCTGTGCCAGAATGCACTTAGTAGTAATAGTGCTCCTACAGTGCCCCCAACAGTAATTGTGTCCCAGAAGTAATAATGCTCCCATAGTCCCCCAGTTGTAATAAAGCCCACCATAATGCCCCTGTAGTAATAATTCTCTTTATAATGTGTGACAGTAGAAACCCCCTTATAATGTGCGCCAGTACAAAAAATGCCTTGCTGTGTGTCAGTAAAAAAATAAAATAAAAACATCATCTCTTAGTGTCCCCAGTAGAGCCAATGTCCCCAGAGTGCCCTCATGTGTTCCAATGACCCGTACTGTGTGCCACTACAAAAACACTTAGTGCCCCTAGTTGAGCTTAGGTGCCCATAGTGCCCCTTTAATTTGTGCCAGGATAAAATACTCCTATATAGTGCCCCCAGAAGATGCCCCATAGTGCTCCTCCCTGTCCCCATAGTGTCCTCCATAATGTGCCAGTATAAAATGCCCCTATAGACTGCCCCACATAGATGCCCCCATAATGTTCCTCTCCGCCTTCCCCAGAGTGGCACCAAAATGGGTGCTAGTATTAAATGCCCCTATATAATGCCCCCATAGTGCTCTTTTCCCCCACTTCTCCATAGTGCACCCCCATAATGCGTGCCAGTAAATAGGGCCCCCAGTAAATGCCCCCATAGTGCTCCTTCACCCCCACTTCTCCATAGAGCCCCCATGAGTGCCAGTATATAGGGCCCCCAGTAGATGCCCTCATAGTGCTCCTTTCCCTCCACTTCTCCATAGAGCCCCCAATAATGTGTGTCAGTACATAGGGCCCCTAGTAGATGCCCCCATAGTGCTCCTTCCCCTCTTCTCCATAGTGCCCCCATAATGTGCCAGTATATATGGCCCCCATGGTGCTTTCCCCTCTTCTCCATAGTACCCCCTCATATTGTGCCAGTATATTGGGCCCCCACAGTGCTTCCTCACTTCTCCATAGTGCCCCCATATTGTAGCAGTATATAGGGCCCCCATAGTGCTTCCCTCTTCTCCATAGTGCCCCCATATTGTGGCAGTATATAGGGCCCCCATAGTGCTTCCCTCTTTTCCATAGTACCCCCATATTGTGGCAGTATATAGGGCCCCCATGGTGCTTCCCTCTTCTCCATAGTGGTCCCCATAGTGCTTCCCCTCTTCTCCATAGTGCCCCCATATTTTAGCAGTATAAAGGGCCCCCATAGTGCCCCCATATTGTGCCTGTATATAGGGCCCCATAGTGCTTCCCTCTTTCCATAGTACCCCCCATATTGTGGCAGTATATAGGGCCCCCATGGTGCTTCCCCTCTTCTCCATAGTGGTCCCCATAGTGCTTCCCCTCTTCTCCATAGTGCCCCCATATTTTAGCAGTATAAAGGGCCCCCATAGTGCCCCCATATTGTGCCTGTATATAGGGCCCCCATAGTGCTTCCCCTCTTTCCATAGTACCCCCATATTGTGCCTGTATATAGGGCCCCTATAGTGCTTCCCTCTTTCCCATAGTACTCCCCATATTGTGCCAGTATATAGGGCCCCCACCCCCTTCTTGCCACAGTATACTATAAATAAAAACAATAAACTCATATACTTACCTTATGCTGCTGTCAGTGATGCGATGCAGGCCTCTTCTGGCCTGTGTCCCGCTGTACGATTCAGGCGGCGCGATGACGTCATCGCGCCGCCTGTGCCAGCACTGATAGGCTACAGGCATTAATGCCTGTAGCCTATCAGAGGACTGGGCAAGGGAGACGCCTCTCCCCTGCTCCTCCGCACAATTCATCTGTATCGCTGTCCTGAGGACGGCGATACAGATGATTATGGAGATGAACGCTTCCACAGAGGAAGCGCTCATCTCCACTCCTGCTGCCTCCGGACATAAAGGGCCCCCCTCCGGCCCTGGACCCTGCTGATGGCGCCCCCCTCTTCTGTCCATAGTGATGCGCCCCGTGCGGTCGCACCCCTCGCCCGCCTCTAGAAACGGCCCTGTGTCCAAGCTATTAATAGGATCAAGACAAGTTATCCCTAGCATCCTTCTATAAGGCAGTAGATGAAAACGTTGACAGGTTAAGAAAATGTTGGCTGTGTTGGGCAAGAAAATGTGGGTACATACATCCATCTAGAGAACAAGGGTCCCATGACCCCCATCTTACGTTTGCTGCTGGAGAAGTGGCCTCACATACCTGGCTCTTTCCATTCAATTCTACAGGAGTTCCACAGAGGAGGCCAGCTCCTATCGGGCATTTATGGCATATCCTGTGGATTGGTCATAAAAGTCCATGATGGGAATTACCCTTGAAAGGGGTTGGCCACTTTTTTCCCTATAATTTACAAATATGCTGCAAGCAGCAGTAAAGGTGTCCATACACCTTCAAAATCCATCTCTCTTGAATCCTCCACACACATACAGACAGGTTAGCCAAGAATGTATGCAATTTCAATGAGGAGACATAATAAAGCGGCTATCGGACACCTTTGTGGCTGCTTATCTCTTGGGAGAACAAAAGTTTTGGGCGTTAAAATTCAAAGCACCAGATCCTTCTCTCCACAATAGATGAGGTCAGGAGCACCCATACACATTAGAGTGTCAAGTGGTCCTGTTGAAGATTGTGGGTTCACCAGGACCAGCAATAGTGTAATGTGTATGAGGGGGTTACTAATGTAGTTTAATAAGCTCATCAGTGCCACTGTCCCTCACTGAGCATTGCTACACTGTTGTGCCGGCATCCCCCTTTACACAGCCTTCCAGTTCCAATATGGCAGCTCATGGAGAGGCATGTGACCAGACCCATTTATCAGTGTGCTTCACTGAATAACACTCTCCACATGTTATAATGCCCATGCCACGTGCAATGTTTTTCAATGGAGTCCGTTGATGGATAGGTCTGCTCACAAACCCCTTAAGCTGCCATGTTGGAACTAAAGGGCTGTGTAAACAGGGATGCCAAGATACCTCACATAAAGATGCGGTGTGTGTGGCCAAGTGCTCTCCATCTGAGGTCATGTTGGGAATCAGATGGTCGAGTAAACAGGAAAGCCAACATACACAAGGGCTGGTGCATCTCAGTGGGGGACAATGCCGCTGATTAACTCATGTACATTAGTAAGTTGACCAGCACTTTAGGATGAAGTGGCCAACCACTTTCTATAGTTACTGTACAACCCCCCTGCAATCCATCAGTGGTGATCGTGCTTGCACACTATAGGAAAAAATGCCAGTCTTTCTGGATGCCAAGACCACGGGAGCTCACATAGGCTGGTGCTTTTTTCTATAGTGTGTAAGCACGGCCACCACTGCTGGACTGCAGGGTGGTCATAACCATGGAAACTTTCTCTGCATAATAAATGCTATTTGCTAAAGTGGCAAAACCCCTTTTAGGGACCATTCAAAACAAATTTAAGCCTCATTTCAAATCTATTTCTACTAATCTAACATATGTCCTGATCAATGCTAAATGTTGATTAGATAGAAATCTTCCTGAAGAGGTTATACAAAACAGAAACAGCTATAGTATAGCACGGTTGAGTTAAAAACGATTTGCTAATGTTAAAAAGACTAAAAATAATAGAGGCCCCCAATTTCTTTCACAAACCAGACACAATCAAGATTATTTAATGTTAAGTCAGAATTTATTAGACTTGTCTGAAATCTGGAGAATTGTAATGTCTCCAGAACGCCGGATGATGTTAATCACATTGTACTGGTGCTTTGTAATTGGAACAGAATGCAGATTCATTAGAAATGACATGTTCCACAAATGGCTTTCTACAGCATTTACCATTCTTGTGGTGAGCCAGGAAGTGCTCAATGTTTTCAAGAAATCCTCAGATTTATCTTATCTTTTTTGCCTTGGCTTGTTAGTTGACAGTGTCTGCCGCTGAGAAATGTGTGACCTCTACTTTATTATACAATATTGAAATTTAAGAGCACAATTTCATCTAGGACAAATTCCAAACAAATATTTCAAATACATTCCTGGTGTGACTTTATTTAGTCTAAATATTAATCTCAACTGTGCGGTTATTCAGTCAACGGAGAAACGCTAGCTTCTGGACTTTTAGAATTAAAGGGGCAAATTCATCATTCCCCTTACACCTCTTTTTGGAGAAGAAAAGCCACAGGACCACAAGATTGTACGCTGCCTTTGACAAGTCTACAAAAAAGGGGACGTGGGGAGTGCGGGGGCCATCAGCCTCTGCTAGTTCCTCATAATTCACGTCATAAACTGGCATAAATACTGACCGATTTCATTCCGGCGCACAGAGAGCCGGAGGAGGCAGGAAATTCATGACGAGGCCTGTGCCCCCTCTGGAAGGACAGCCCTTATCAAGGCCAAGGCCAAGATAAATCAGGGCCAAAGTTTCTTTCACGGGCTACAGTAGGCTTCCTCAGAGTATCAGGATTTGCATTAATTTAATTCAGATCTACTTTTGTGGACTTGTTTAGTCTTCAGGGGACCAAATACCTAAATTTGTACCTTTGCATGATATTTTGTTGAAGGCAAAGATACAGTATAAATAAATCCTTCCCTTACCTGCAAATTCTACATTAAATCAGGGAAATGACCAAGAACCTGTGGGCCCAAAGGTCCTTCTGTACATATGAGGAGACCAGTACTGTGAATGATGCGCAATAGTTGGTGGACTAGGTTACAGATTTTGCAATGGGGCCCATGTTCTTCAAGTCTTCTAGGTTTCAACACTTCTAGGCTAATCTATATTGTAGCATCGCTATTATGTTATAGTTCCATCACTAGGAGCAACCTTCCTTGTTGCTGACAAGCCGCGTGCATTTTGTAGATCGCAACGTCCTTCTCCTGTGTAGAAATGCCTATTCCTGTCCGGACAAGAATAGGACATGTTCTATCTTTTTTGCGGGGACACAGAACGGAAGTACGGATGTGGACAGCACACGTGTTAAAAGAAGGAGGCCGCACCCGTTCTGCAAAATTGCGGAATGGATGCAGACAGAAATATATGGTCGTGTGAATGGACCCTAAGCGAGAGAGCAACACATGGGAATTAGCAAATATATACAGCAAATACCACTGCCGGTCTACAGCCCAAATCTTGCTGTTTTTATATCCATTAGCATTACTCTGTGGGCAACAAAAACGTGTATTAATTGTCTAATAGCAGTTCATTTGCACACATATACAGAGAGCCATGTAAGTCTTGATAAAACGGATCCTAGAATTCCTTTACAAAACTGCTAGATAAATAGAAGCACAACCTGTCAGACTAGAACGCTCCAATTGTGCTGTCACATAACGTGCACTGCAGCCCAATGCTTAAAACACACCATAAGGGCAGTTTCAGTCGTGAAACACGCTCTGTGTGGGAGCGTAAATCCCCAATGTGAACTCTGCTTCTTTGACCGGAAAACACACAGAGTTATAATGCAGTGTGTCTCTGCCCAACTTCAACTTTAATGTATTGTTCTGACGGCAATGTGTCAGTACAAATCATTACATATGATGTTGGGCAGAGACAGAGCAATATAAAGCATTATTACTCTGTTTTCTGGTCAAAGGAGCAGAGTTCATTATGGGAATTCAGGCTCTCACGCGGAGAGTGTTTCATGCAGTGAACACGCTCTACTGAAACTGGCCTAATGTGGCAGATAAGGCAAACTTGAAAGTCGTCTCCTTGTTTACTAAGCCTTAATTGGGTGGATATATAGACTAATAATATATTATGCATTTTAACTCCTTTTTGGTAGTTCCTACACACATAAATTTGGTGCTCTGTTTTTGTTTTTTGTTTTTTTATTTGACAACTAAGGTTTTTTTCTGCAACCTTTCCCTCTATAGAAAAGGTGAAAAACTCCTTGAAAAAAAAAATGGGAAGAGATACCACCTGCTGTGATACAAAGCAAGAAAGACTAAAAAAAACGTCACCTAATGGCTAAAAACACCAGCAGCAAAAAAGGCGCTAGACTTTCAGCTAACATCTAGAGATTGCATTTTTACAGCAACAAATGCAACAAAAAAAGCAAAAGTGCTGAAAAAAACTGTTAGAAAGCACCCTCACACCACTTAATCCGTTTTTTTAACCAAAAATCACTTGTGTGACATTACTTTTTTTTTTTACTTTCTTTGCAGGATGCCCATGAAGATTTGAAACCAGTTGAAAATGAAATCACAATCCAATTGCTGTACAGGAAGATGCTGTGCAGCCAGAAATGTGTATAAGGGTGGATTTTCAACACTTTTTTCTGTCCCCCCCCCCCCTTTTTGCAGAAAAATGGGCAACTCCAGATGCTAGCTGAAATTCTATCAGAACTATGATATTCAAGACGTACAAAATATTTTCTTTTTTTTCCTACTAGTGTTTTTATTTTTCTCTCAATTCAGTGGCTTTTTAGAAGCAGAGGTTTTTTTCCTGGTGTTTTTCCAATTTCTCTGAAGGTAAAAAATATGTGCGTGAAGGAAGCCTAAGAGGTATGTTTAGATTTTTTCTGCCCTCTCCTATTCTACAACTCTCTTTCTACGCTTGCTGAGTGGGTGGGCTTTTTCTGGTGCGAATCATGCCGCTTACCCAACAATTGAGGCACAGACTGCAGCTGCATCCCCCTTTTACTCCTACATCTCTGCAGAGAGATTTTTTGTTGACTAAAGAAAGTTTACAGGGAACCTACAGGCAGGGAATACACATACTACTGCTGCAATGTGAAGGGTCCACTTCAATTATTACTGCCGATTTATAAAAAAATAACTGTGGATTCTGTTTATAAGTCTTCGGTACTACTGTAGACAGACTTGTAGTAGAATTGTTTTCTGCTGAATAACACCTTCGTGGAAGAAGGGTGCCTAGTATTTTATGCCTCCTGAGGATCTGCGTTTTGGATTTCAATGGTTTTAGAAATGATACTGTAACAACAAATAACAGGGTATTCGATATAGTTCTTTGGCGTAGCATGCTACCCTTTAATTACTCTTACCATGACACAAAGAATTATACAGTAATTGCAAGCTTTCCAAAGAAGAGATCAGAGACCTCATGTACAAACAATGTCTCCCTGTTTCCTGGCATTTAAAAAAAAAAAATTTAAAATGCAGGGCTCCAGATGGTGACCAAAACTGTCACCAATGAGCCCTAAAATTTGCAGATGACGAAAAGACTTTAGTCTTCTTGCCATTTGCGACTGGACGGCTGTGCTGCTGCGCAGCCCTAAATGGCAAGCGCACTCTCAGCACGCGCAGTGTTCTCTTCGCTAGCACAGTGGAGAAGGAGGGAGTCCCTTCCTCCCCACTGTGACGCGGCCGCCACGGCCACCAATGGGGAGATAGCAGGGAGGAGGAGGGGGGGGGAGGAGCTGTGGCCGCTGCACCACCAATGAATGTAAAACATATTAATACAAGTGTCCGCAGCGGTATCACAGACCCGGCACCTGGTCTCAAACAGTACCACATCTGAGGGGTTAATTGCCGCAAATCGCATGCCCTGTTAGACCTGACACCCGGCCTCAATAACAGGGCATGTGATCCGCGCCAATTAACCACTCAGATGTGGTACTGTTATTGAGACCAGGTGCCGGGTCTGTGATACCGCTGCCGACACTTGTATAAATGAGTTAAAGAGGACCTTTCATGGGTCCAAAAGATATGAACTAAGTAGCAGGCTACATAAAGTGGCGCCCCGGATCTAGTGCACTTACTATTATTCCTGGGCGCCGCTCCGTTCGCCCGCTGTGGCCCCCGGTATTTTCAACATTCAGAGCAAGGAGGAGGAGACACCGGTGTCTCTCCTAATCCCTGACAGCAGCGCTGTCCTATCGCAGCTCAGAGCCAGGGAGGATTCTGCTGTCAGTGTAGAAGTCAAGAAGTCAGTGTAGTAACTGCGCTAAGGATGGACTTGTCTGGAAAACCGCACAGAAAAAATCCTTGGCGGCATGAACTGCAGTGTGGCCTCTCTTTGAAAACGATGCGAGAGTTTCTGAATCCATGCAGAAACCCCATGTTTAAAAAAATAAAATAAAAAAAAAGTGTTTGAACATACCCCAAGACTGCCTGTACATGTTGAGGATTACTTGCGTGGTGAGAGTAGGGCAAATGCGCATAAAAATCTGTAGAAGGGGGCAGATTTGGGGAGGAAACAGAAAAATATGCAAGAAAATTAGTGTGGAAAATATTGGGGTCATTTATTGAGACCGGCGTTTTAGACACCGGTTTTAATACCCCTTGCACTGGAACATGATGCGTCTAAGGCGCCGGCCTTTGCGACTAAATCTGCAACAGATATACCCTAAAGCTTGGCGTTTAATAAATGATCTATGTATGTAAATCCACACCCGTGTGCAGCGAGCCTTACTGACAAAATACATGACATATGTAATACTGCAGTGTATTTTTCTTGCTTATTTCTAGCGACGGTCTTTTTATTTCTATGGCAACAGTTCTTTCCACGTAGGTTCTCCGTGTTATATATGTATGTGGGTCATAAAGAAAAGCAAGCGTTGCAAAGTTGAAGGCTTCACAATATTTAATACAGCTCTAAACTGCCATTTGACGGTTGATGAAGACGTGCATACCGGAGCACATTTTCATAGGTCTACTAAAGCACTGGCAGCCATTTTGTCTATGAAAAAAATCATTCATACAGACATTTGTGTCTCTTTTGCATGGTAATGTCAGCACAAGATGTTTTATTTAGGATACACTACATGACAGCTGGAATTTCTGAAGGCTATGTTTGACATTCTTGTATAATTGTAGATGTAGGCCAGTATGAAGTGTGATCATCTGGTGTATACATTAAAAAAAGGAGCAAAAAACGCGTTAGTTATGTAATAAATCAGAATGTAAGTTAGAGGAGGTACTGGCTTTGTATAGAGACTTTGTGGCAATGCTCCTCTCCTTAAAGGGGTTGTCCCATAAAAAAATATTCAACTTTTTTCAAACCAGCACCAGGATCTAAATAGTTTTGTAATTGCATATAGTTAGGAATTTAGTATAGAGTTATTCACTGGTATCTGTATATCTGTATATCGCCACCTGCTGTCTGCTCTTTTTCTAATTGCCACTTCCTGCTCACTGAGATGGAAGCACATGTTCCGTTCCATCCTTCAACTGCAGTAAAAAGGACACACCCCTGAGAAAGATCACACACAGATAAATCTAAATTGAAATAAATCTTGCAGTACAATTGGACTAATAAATGAGAAGATCTTTGGATCCATGTGAGGTACATGGCTGGTTCTAAGTTTGTCATGTACTATATGATATCTGATTTTTACATTAATCCTGAGATAAGGAGAGTCGGTGTCCAAGACATCTCATCCATGCCAGACAGAATCCTATTCCATACTAGCTGTCCAAGTATGGATATCAGCAACCCCTGCCGGCCATCTTTCTGGTCCACCTTCTCCAGCATTTAGAAGTGGACCAACATGCTCCTTAGCTTCCCCGATTCCTCAGAGAGGAAGGTGAAGTGGCCCAGACACCATTCATTCATTCATTCCTACTTCTAAATTCATTGAAATATATAGCTATATTTCTCCAACACAGTGGAAATGTATTTGTAGAGTTATTACATACCATATGCATCTCCGGGGCTACATGTGAGGAACCATTTTCTATGCAGGGAAAGAAGAGTCAATTATAATGCATCATGGAAGATGCAGGTGCTTGAAGGTCTCATGTGACAAACAGCTGCCTGCCCACACAAAGGGAAGAAAGTCCTCCAGAAATGTAAATAAGAGTTTTTAATTCATGGAATAACCCCTTTTAAAAAAAGTCAAATATTGACTCTGCATAGACAAGTGGTCGCGCAAGACACAATATTGATTAGTTCCGGGATGGCCATTGTATGTTGAAACGATTGTAACTTGAGTCTCTATGGAAAACTAGTAATTGGTTGCAAAGATCCTAATACCATCCCATGATAAGAGAAAGTGAAAATTGATCAAATTGGTCAGTGTGATAAAAGAAAGTCATTGTTAACCAAGGAGAAGAAAGTTATCCGAACATAAAGAAAGGATTGAAAAATGTGCCGCAGTATTCAACCCAAAGTATTTTACTCTTCTTGGATTACAGAAGAGTGTGAGCCGCATAACGTGCACGTTACTTATAATGTAACAAAAGCCGAACATCGTCAGCAACCCTTCTGGAGACCCCCACTGTCCTCTTCTAGGCCACAACTGAAGCCAGTGTCATAAACCACAGGGCCTTTAATTAACAGGACAGTCTATACCCTACATGGACTGTAGGCACACCATAAAATGGTCGCTCAGTAACACAGCAAATTACACTTTCTGGAGACGCAGCGTGCCAGGGATATTTAGACCAGGATAGTAAAATATTTCATCTTCACACGGAAAAGTAAATATATTTTTGCTTTACTAGCAACATAGGCAAGAGCCTGTGGTTTAAAAGCCTTAAGATCTGGAAGAAAGATCATGACTAATGTGGTTCATTGAGGTATTTTCACCACAGGATAAGCTGCAAGTAAGATTGTCAGCTGAAATGCACAAAAACCAACCAAAAATCCACTAGGCAAAATGCTGAGAAGTTACATAAAGGAGAGTGACAAATTCATTTTGGCAAGTGCCATGATGAGCAATGCGTGCATGCCAATATGAAGCAGCGGACATACTTTCCTTACAAGTATGCAAATTGGAAATAAAAGTTTAAAAGATTCTATAACATTTCACGTCATGGTCCATGCACATTTTAGCTCAGAGAAGGTAAGTATGCAATAGTGTAGCAATCCTATATACTTGGGGAGGCGCTGGTTGTTCCGTACAGGTGCCACTTGGGGAGGCGCTGGTTTTTCCGTACAGGTGCCACTTGGGGAGGCGCTGGTTTTTCCGTACAGGTGCCACTTGGGGAGGCGCTGGTTTTCCGTACAGGTGCCACTTGGGGAGGCGCTGGTTGTTCCGTACAGGTGCCACTTGGGGAGGTGCTGGTTTTTCCGTACAGGCAATATCATCTGTAGAGAACAACAGGCTTCTGCAGACTGGGTCTGCATAGTCACCTGAAGACGCAGCCCCTGTTAGTTGCTAATCTACAGATTAAAGGAAACCTGTCAACAGGTTTTACTCTTATAACGAAGTTGTAGCACTTTTAAGCACCTTTCCAAATTGATGGCTTTTGATTCTCAGCAGTGTTACATACCTGAGAAAAGTTGTAAAAACTCCTGTGCAACCCCATTTATTGGTGATTGGCGTGGATGATGACTCGCACGTTGTCCACAGGCCTCTCCAAATCTAGTTAATGGTTCATTGAATTTGCTTTATTTCCAGAAAAAGTGTCACCCTCATCCAAGTGCAATGCTTGGCATTGCAAGTTTATCCCTATTCAACCAAATGGCTACCAACTTATAGTTGGACCAGGATGGCACATTTTCTAGAAGCAGAATGTTTCATAATCTTAATTAAAAGACGTAAAATATCTAAGAGTAATCTTAACGCGAGTACGAGGATTCACACCCATGGACATTAGCCCTTTCATGCGCTTGTAAAGTTGCTTCAGCTTAGCCCTCCTCATGAATTCTATTCCTACAGAAAGTCAGCTGAATATCTTATCAGCTATATTCCGGATCATAATTCCTGACAAGAAGAGCAGAGAGCAGGATGAAGCAGCTCTTTACCTCAGTGTTCTGAAGTGACTTGTCCTCCTGTGCGATTAGGACAGGTTTTGTGTGTACTAATGGGACGGCTGCCATTTCATTTCTCCTAATGATTGCTCCCTAGACAAAACGAGCCATTCGAACAAATAAAACTGTGATTTTGGGAATATATTTATAATAAAGTAATATTTAAGTATTTTTATTTTCTTCATTCCTGGAGGACTCCTTTAAGGTCACAAACTGATGGCTGGACATTCTCCTTGAGCATTTTCTGGTAGAGAGCAGAATTCATGGTTCCATCAATTAGACCAAGTCGTTACGGTCCTAAACCAGCCCCAGACCATCACACTACCAGCATGATGTTTGACTATCTGTACGATGTTTTCTGAAATAGTTTTATGCCACAGCATATTTTTCCAAAAGGTTTGGGGATTAAGATGTTTTTGGCACATGTGAGCCGGGCCTTTGTGTTCGTTTTGGTCAGCAGTGGTTTTTGCCTTGGAACTCTCCCATGGATACCATTTTTGCCCAGTCTCTTGAGTCATGAACACTGACCTGAACTGAGACAAGTGAGGTCTGCAGTGCTTTAGATGTTGTTCTTGGTTCTTTTCTGACCTCCTGGATGAGCTGTCAATGCAATCGGAGTAATTTTGGTAGGCCAGCCACTCCTGGGAAGGTTCACCACTGTTCCACGTTTTCTCTATTTGTGGATAATAGCACTCACGTGGTTAGCTGGAGTCCCAAAGCCTTGGAAATGGCTTTTTAACTTTTTCCAGACTGATGGATGTCAACGATTTTCTTTCTCATCTGTTCTTGAATTTCTTCAGATCGGGCATGATGTGTAGCTTTTTGAGATTTTAACCTGCTTTAAGTTGTCAGATATGTTCTCTTTAAAGGGATTTTCTGAGTTTTTAATACTGATGACCTATTTTCAGGCTAGGTCAGCAGTATCTGATCAGTGGGGGTCCGACACCTGGGACCCCAGCTGATCAACTTTTTGAGAAGGCAGCGGCACTCACGTAGCACCATTACCTTCTCACAGCTTTCCCTAGGCCAGTGATGACACATTAATCGGTCATATGGCCGAAGAGCAACTCAGCCCTATTTAAGTGGATGGGGCTGAGCGCGATACAAAGCACAGCCACTATACAATGTACAACGCTGTGCTTGGTAAGCTGCGAGAGCACCGCTGCCTTCTCAAAACAGCTGATTGGCAGGGATCAGGGGTGTTAAACCCCCACCGATCAGATACCAATGACCTACCCAGAGGATAGGTCTTCAAGTATAGAAATCCTGGAAAACACATTTAAGTGACTTCTCGTTTCTACAGGTCTGGCAGTAAGGCTACATTCACACGACCGTAGCGTATTACGGATCTGCAATACACCCAGCCGCACCCCCCATAGAAATGCCTATTCTTGTCCGCAGGCTGCGGACAAGAATAGAACATGTTCTATCTTTTGCGGACCCGCGGACCGGAAGTTCGGGGCCGCGCTCCGCAAATGCTGAAGCGGAGAGCACATAGTGTGCTCGCCGCACCTCATCCGGCCCCATAGACAGTGAATGCGAAACGGATGCGGACACATTCACGGTCGTGTGAATGTAGCCTAAGCAGGCCTGGGTGTGGCTAGTGAAATTGAACTTAGTTTTCCAGAAACTGTGGTTAATCAGTTAATTCATTAATTCTTCGTCTGATATTCAAATTTGTTTGATAATCTGAAACATTTAAATGTGACAAATATGCAAAAACAAAAGAAATCTGTGGGGGCAAATACTTTTTCACAGCACTGTGGTTTCAAACAACAGTATAAACACATTGGAAAAAACGGCCTGCGTCAAAAGCTAGAAAAGCAATCCATTTATGCTGCTGCGCGTTTCACGTTATGATCCTGACCAGAAATTTTTCATAGAAAAGGCAAAATGAACCAATAGGCTCGGATTAATATTGGTGGCTACAATACAGAATAGCATGGTGCGAATGCTGCCAAAGTTCAGATTCCCCTTGTTGTCAGCACAGTGCCAGTCGGCCTTGAGCAATGCGAGACAGTTCGGTTACTATGGATATAGCTTTACGGGTTCTTCATTCAGCCATATTACGGCTGTGTGTGAAGGCTGGATATTAATCACCAGACACCATCATGGACAGTCCTGAGTCTGCCACTAAATATACACTTTACCACAACCATGTCAAGGGTTGCTAGGCAGTGCGTCCATAGCAACCAGTCTGTCTCAGGTCAAACTCCTGGCCAAAGAAGCATTTACAGAAAGAAGAGTGTTTAGGAATAATGAAATCATATTTTTTTTCTACTGGCATATTAAAAGGGTTCCCCGGGATTTACATATTGTTGACCTATCCCAAGGAAGGGGTGCCAGACGATTAGCTGTTTGATGGAGTCACAGAGAAGCTCCCCAAGCACAGCGCCGTACATTGTACAGTGGCCGTGCTTGGTATTGCACCTCAGCCCCATTCTCTTCTATGAGGCCGAGTTGCGCCCAGGCCAAGTGACTGATGAACGTGAAGGCCTAGGAAAAGACTCAAGTGCTGTCCTAGTCCCACTGATGCATCCATGACACGCCCGTATACTGCATGTGACCACTGCAGCCAATCAGTAGCCTCAGTAGTATATGGCATAAGACTGCAGAGGCCCATGATTGGCTGCAGTGCTCACATGCGGTCATGAAGGGGTAAGGATTGGAGTGGCAGAGCTGAAATAGAGGGGATTTGGACCAGTAAATGTACTATTTGTAGTATTTTAACATTGTCAATGCCGTTTAAAAAAAATAAAAAATAATAATAATACTTGGACAATTCCTATAAAGAAGATTTTTGTAAAAATTAAAAAGGTGGATAGAGAAGCCTTTTACGTTGACTACAGACAAGAAGCTGACTCCCATTTATCCACATGACTGACAAGTCAGCCAGCACCCATACAGTCATGTCCAGCGGAGATGGTCACGGATTGAGATGCATGAATGTGTGCAACTATTTTCACGCAAGATGCTCCACATCCTCATTCTGATGAAGGAGCCTTATCACTTGTGGCAACCCTATCAACACTTAATCTCCTCTAAGTAGCCGAAAATCTCAAGCAGTCGACTGTCAGCCCTCGCCAATTGTCTGTACACATTTCACATATAAGACAATGTAAGAAAACAAATTATGGTAATGTATAAAACACATCTATGATAGATTTATGTATAGTGGTTTATATACACTATGGGGGTTATCTATCAAACTGGTGTAAAGTAGAACTGGCTTAGTTGCCCATAGCAACCAATCAGATTCCACCTTTTTTTTGACAGCTCCTTTGGAAAATGAAAGGTGGAATCTGATTGGTTGCTATGGGCAACTAAGCCAGTTCTAATTTACACCAGTTTGATAAATGACCCCCATATTACTTGGTGATGCCAGCCTCTAATACCCCTGCCTGCTTGTTAGGTAGCTGTGCTCCAGTGCAGGCAGTGGAATGGTTGTTAGGGAGAGGGATGCAGGGTACCAAGGAGAGCTACTCAGGGAAGCTAAGGCAGCTCTCCACGCCCCGCACCTCTGCGCATGCCTGAGTCAAAGACAAAGGAATTGGTAATTACTGTAAAGTCTCATTCATTTGCACTGCAGTATTCTTCATGTAACAAGAGGGACCATCTCCTGGGTGCACAGCTGTCAGTCCCTGCCATTCTCTCTCGGATCACCACAGAGCACACTCATTAGATAAAGGCTATATATATAATCATATAACATGAGCATGCTATAGAGAGGTATTCACGATGAACGCGTGTTTTCACGTGTGTGTGCTCGCTAGTGCAGGACGAGCCATCAGTGGGCTCAGCAATGGCTGCAGCAGCCGACCCCCGGACAGATGTCATCCAGCTGTTGCACATGCATCGAGCGAGCCAAGCGTCCCTCTAACAGGGGTCCAGCCCTCGGCATCCTGCACGGAGCACGTCTCCCATCAGGAGCTCCAAAAGCTGGGGTGCAGGGTGGCAGGGCACGTTTAACCCTTCCCAGCCCTGGGCTTGTCAAGCAGTCACCAGCTAGAAACGCCCAGTTTGGATACCGGAGAAGCCACATAATCCGAGACAAAGAGGACCTGAAAAGAACGGTATTTAGGTCACCCCTCCCTCCAGATGCCCTGACCAGGGAGCCCTGTGGCATCCTCATACACCACACGTGCGGTCCTCTCTACCCACTGGACCGGGCACGTCACTGGTTAATAAGACCCCGTCTCCATGAGCTGCGTTTATGTGGCGGGATGCTCTGCGGCTTACCTTGTTGTATAGCCTGTGCACGTCCTGGGGTGCTGGTGTTCCCTGGTGTGACAGAGGGTCCTGCCCTGGGTGCCTGTCTCCCTGGCTCGGTGGCTGGCACTGTAGTGATTAGCAGGCGTTGGAGCAATGTCTGTGCTGCTGCTGCTGCTGCCTCTGCATTTCTCCCTCTCCCTCCTCCCCTCCGGCTTCTCCTCCCCCGTCTCCCCCTTTCCCTCCCCCCCTCCCTCTCCATAAACCATTGTGGGGCTTTTTTTTTTTTTTTTTTTTCTAATAAATATTAAAGTGTGTGTGTGCTGATCATGCTTGCACTCAAATTTAGGAAAGCACCCTACCTCTTATGAGCTGTATCTGGAGATGGCAGCCTTCCTGCCCAGCACTGGATATTGGGGGGGGGGCTCCTAATTACTGGGGTAATTACAGGCAGCTGATCAGCGTCCACCATGGAGATTGCACCACTTGGACCAGACTTTTTAGTAGAAGGAATCTTTGGCTGCCATTCCTTCCAGGACATGAACAGCTTCATTTTGAACCGATTTTGCACACCTTTTCTTGGTGGGAGAGCTTGAAGTAATTGTCACATTTTATATGGCTGCTGGAGGCTGATAATCAGCTCAGCTTGGAGAAATCTCTGCAGATCTGACTTTTTATTTGTATGTACTTGTATTTATTCAAATATTTTTTAAGAAAAATTGAAAATGTTTGGTAAATGAAAATGTTCGGCAGTTTGTCTCCCCCTGCAGGGCATGTTGTGCATCGGTCAATGAAATAACTGACATTTCTTTCTACCATTTGTGTGATATTTCTTAGGTTTTATGACCAGCCTCTGGTCATCTAATGTAGTTAGGAAAACCGTCGGCCTAGAACTGGTGGGTGGCGGTGCTGACGGACCTAGAACTGGTGAGTGGCGGTGCTGACGGACCTTTTCAGATGATTGTTAAAGGTGTGTTCACATGTGGCAGATTTGTTGCAGACGTCTCTGCAAGTTTAGTCTGTTCGGTGGACCTGCATGGGGTTGCTTCTACTGCATGTGTTGATTGTGTGGAACAGTGGCAGATATTTCTGCAACAGAGCTGCTACGTGTGAACGCACTCTTATAACCAGTTTTGCGGCTGTAGAACATGAATACTGCTGAATACCAGGTTTACAGTAGCACGGTCCTATGAAGTGGTAATCATAATTAGTAAAGCCTCATTCACACGTCCGTGTTCAAATCTGTGAGAAGGTGGTCAGTGATGCATCCGTGAAGGATCCGTGTTGGGTCCGTTTTTTGCTGTCTGTGTTGCATCCGTGTTTCACTGACACTGAACAGCTGAAAATAATTTTCAAAGCATCTCTTCCCAATAATCCGTGAAACATAGACTATAATGGGCGTGATGGATCCGTGAACACGGACAAAATAGAGCATGCGTCCGTGGTAAAACAATGGACCCGTATAGCGTGCTAAAACACTGATGTGTGAATACACACATTAAAATGAATGGGGACACGCGCTGTCCGTGGAGAACACGTACAGCACACATCCGTGAATCACGGACGTGTGAATGAGGCTTGAGTCAGGAGAAATCTGCGCTCAGCATTAATATGATGAAGAACCTGTCAGGCCGGGTTCACATGCTGCAGCATCGTCGTCTTATTATGGTCTGCTGCGACTAACACTACATCATGTGAACCAGTCAAATGCTTTTTGTGAGGGTGAAGGTTAGTGATGAGTTAGGCCCCTTGCAGACAAGCGTGTGTCACGCTGCGAGTTCGCAGCGCAGCTTCCGGTCTGAACGGCCAGGGTCACATAGCATTATATTGATTTACGATGCTATATAACCCTTACAGTTCTGAAATGTATTCGATAACCCTGACATAATGCTGTTAGTGTCATCTAATACATTCCAGAACTGTAAAGCCCCTTTCACACGGGCGAGTTTTCCACGCGGGTGCAATGTGTGAGGAGGACGCATTGCACCCGCACTGAATCCGGACCCATTCACTTCAATGGGGCTGTGCACATGAGCGGTGATTTTTCACGCATCACTTCTGCGTTGCGTGAAAATCGCAGCAAGCTCTATATTGTGTGTTTTTTCACGCAACGCAGTCCCCATAGAAGTGAATGGGGCTGCGTGAAAATCGCAAGCATCCGCAAGCAAGTGCGGATGCATTGCGATTTTCACGCATGGTTGCTAGGAGACGATCGGGATGGGGACCTGATCTTTATTATTTTCCCTTATAACATGGTTATAAGGGAAAATAATAGCATTCTTAATACAGAATGCTAAGTAAAATAGTGATGGAGGGGTTAAAAAAATAAATAAACTCACCTCATCCACTTGATTGCGCAGCCCGGCTCGTCTTCTTTCTTCTTATTTGAGGACCTGGAAGGAAAAGGACCTTTGGTGACGTCACCAGAGGTCCTTTTCCTTCCAGGTTTTTAAATAAGAAGAAGAGCCGGGCTGCGCAATCAAGTGGATGAGGTGAGTTTATATATATTTTTTTTTTAACCCCTCCATCACTATTTTACTTAGCATTCTGTATTAAGAATGCTATTATTTTCCCTTATAACCATGTTATAAGGGAAAATACTAAAATCTACAGAATACTGAACCCAAACCCGAACTTCCGCGCATTTTCCCCCAACGCACCCGCATCTTGTCCGGCCCGCACACACGACGCCCGTGTGAAAGAGGCCAAAGGTTTACATAGCATTGTAAATCAATATAATGCTACGCGAACACCGTCAGTGCTGGGAGCTGCGCTGCGGACTCGTCTGCAAAGGGCCTTAGAGTGCTGCTACACGTCGCGGTTGTGCAGAGTTTTGGAAGCGGCAAAAAACTCGT
The DNA here is from genome assembly GCA_033119425.1 of Bufotes viridis. Taxonomy (NCBI): domain Eukaryota; kingdom Metazoa; phylum Chordata; class Amphibia; order Anura; family Bufonidae; genus Bufotes; species Bufotes viridis. The sequence goes on from CM065593.1 coordinate 235,485,285, forward strand.
GGTTTTTGCAACAACAAACCTGCAGTTATGGTGCTTTTCTTTCCATCAAAGAGAAAAAAGCAAATCGCACACAGCAAAACTGAATTATATTAATTACAGAATAGAGTAACATTAATGTAATTTAAGTTTGCTATGTGTTTTCCCTTGCTGGAAGAAAATGTACCATAACCGCAGGTATGTTAGAAAAACCGCATGCTTTTTTATGCGTTTTTTTAAATGCATCCAAAATGCTGCACAGCGGCGACGTAAATCTCCTTAAAGCAGTTCTCCCATCTGGAGATATATTACATATTGATAGGATATTCCGTAAACGTCCAATAGATGCTGGCCTACCTCTGAGACCTGCTTCTATCTCGAGAACGGGGGCCCTGCCATGACATGACAGCGTAACACACATGCACTGGACCTCCGAAAATAGCCTGGTGCGTGAGCACATACATTGTCATTTACTGGGAATTCTTTCTAGAATTACTATACTCTAGAACTTCTCATGTGGATTGGTTTCATGCATTTAAGCCACTAGATGCTTGTATCGCTATGTATTCTTAGCCAATGTAGGCGGAGATTTCTGAAAACCATAGTTCGATATACAGTATCATTGGGGCACGTTTAATTTTTACGCCGGTCTCAGTTTCGCCTTTTGCACTGCCATAAGATCTATCTAATTTACGATGAGGTGTGCGCCTTGTCATAAATAAAGCACATCTGTGACAGTTCATACGTCTGGAGTAAAAACTACGTAGGCCCCTAGCTGGCATAGTTTTTAGATAACATTTGCGCCTGTTTCCAAGTGCAAATGTAAGTAAATTTGCTGGGGCTGGGGTCCCCAACACGCCTCTGCCCTGCCCTTGTCACTCCCAACTTCTAGACACGGTACAGAACCGGCCGTGCGACAAACTATTGACAGAACAGGGGATTTGCAACACTTTTTACTTCTAAAAGTGTAGCAAGTCCCTTAGTAAACGTGCCCCATTGGGGGAGAGTTATCAAACTGGTGTAATGTAGAACAGGCTTAGTTGCCCATAGCAACCAATTAGATTCCACCTTTCATTTTTGACAGTTCCTTTGGAAAATGAAAGGTGGAATCTGATTGGTTGCTATGGGCAACTAAGCCAGTTCTACTTTACCCCATTGTGTTTTCAATAAGAGACTCCATGTATTAATCTGATGCCAAGGAAAACTGGCTTAGTTGCCCCTAGCAACCAATCAGATTCCACCTTTTAGTTTCCAGAGGAGCTTTGAAAAATGAAAGGTGGAATATGATTGGTTGCTATGGGCAACTAAACCAGTTTTCCATTACACCAGTTTTAATAAATCTACCTCTATCAGAGCTAAATTTAAAGCTGTCGTTTTCATCATCTTTTGATGTTTTTGCTATGGGAAAGCTGCGATTGTTGACCTCAATAAGGGTCATGGTCCTGTTAACTACACAGAGTTAAGTGTAGTTAGGCCCAGTGTGGGATCAGCCTCTTTAGGCCTGATTCACACAAACATGGCCGTGTGTCATCCGCATCTCCCGGGCCAACCACTGGCCCGAACTAACTGCACCATAATGATTTATGATGCAGTCAGTTCCTATCTGATGGCTGGTCTATGGTACTGTACTCGTATCATCTTCACGTACCCTCAGATAAGAATTGACTGTATGTCACTATGAAGCAGTCAGGTCATGGGACCCGTGGTCGGTCCGGGAGATGCGGATGACACACAGGCCGGGTGAATCAGGATTTCGGTTACCTTCTCACGTAGCAGAAAAATCCACCAGAAAATATAAAACTGCTGATGTTTGTGTGAATTTTGTTACAGATTGTTACGCGGATTAAGATGCATTTTTCTATCTGGATTACATCAAATAAGCAACCCATCATTATTTACACAGCAGAATGATATTTCGCAGCAGGATCTGCTGGTGAATTTTTACGCCACGTGTGAGGGCGGTTTTGTTTTTTTTTTTCTGTTAGTTTCCTTGCATTCTTGACACTTTTCTGGCAAAAAAAAAATAGTGAGGTCAGGTGTTTGCTGAAAACCAACAGTACCAAGAGTGTTTTGTTTTTCCACACTTGGTACATTTTTCAAAATCAGCATTCTCTGTATGGCATTTTTTTTTCGGGTGTTTTTACCGTAGACCACTATAGAAAAACACCTGCAAAAATGCACTTCATATGTTGCCAAAACAAAACGCTTGAAATTCATAGCGTTAATTTATTTTTTTTTTTTACAAGCCCATAAAATCTGCCACAAGTATAAGTATACATCCAGTTCTTTAGTGTCAGTATTTCACAGATGCTTGTGTAAGAAACCAGCCCGTAATTACACCCGAAATATAAAGATTGTGGGTTAAGGGACATTAATTGTAACATTTTACTCCCACCCCCAACATTCTGCACAGTCTCTTGATCTGTTACTACATTTCCTGTGATGTTATGAAAGGCGATGTTCTCGAAATCTCAGTGTTGGTGAAATCAGCTTGGCTGTTAATGGATAAATATACAGCTGGGGGGGGTGTCCTTGCAGAGTTTGCCACTGGCACTACTGTTTGGAAAGTGTCAGTGTGCAAGGACACACGCCCCCGCCGACTAGTAACACCCACCTACCTTTATCCATAAACTTCTAACAGGAATAATAGAAGAATGGGACAAGAATTTTATGTGGAATACAATTATTTGGTAGAACAGACAGGAGCGGCGACGGGTCCTCTTTGATGGCATATGTTTAGTTTACTTACATGTATTAGAATAGCTGCTTCATTTCTTCCATTTGTGTTAATGAAGAAGAGACTCGTCTTGAGCTGCTCTTGGATCTTCGTTATATTAATGGTCTAGGGGAGATGGTAAGGTTAAAGGGGTTGCATACCTCCCAACTTTATGGACAGGCAAAGAGGGACACTTATGGCTAATAGTGTGAAAGATCCATCTTCCTGCATATCTATACACTAGCATGATTTACTTTTACACTAGAGCACAAATTATCTAACTATAGAAATTTCAAAAACCCAGATTGCATCCAATAAAGAAATATAATACAAGGCTGTAATATACAGGGATGAACTACCGTATTTTTTTGCCCTATAAGACGCACATAGGTTTTTGAAAATAAGAAAAAAAATTGACACTATTATGGGGGATCTGTGGATGGCTCTGTTATGTGAGGGAACTGTGGATGGCACTGTTATGGGGGAGCTGTGGATGGCACTGTTATGGGGTAGGGAATCTGTGGATGGCACTGTTATGGGGGAGCTGTGGATGGCACTGTTATGGGGTAGGGAATCTGTGGATGGCACTGTTATGGGGGAGCTGTGGATGGCACTGTTATGGGGTAGGGAATCTGTGGATGGCACTGTTATGGAGGAGCTGTGGATGGCACTGTTATGGGGGAGCTGTGGATGGCACGGTTATGGGGGAGCTGTGGATGGCACGGTTATGGGGGAGCTGTGGATGGCACGGTTATGGGGGAGCTGTGGATGGCACGGTTATGGGGGAGCTGTGGATGGCACGGTTATGGGGAGCTGTGGATGGCACGGTTATGGGGGAGCTGTGGATGGCACGGTTATGGGGGAGCTGTGGATGGCACGGTTATGGGGGAGCTGTGGATGGCACGGTTATGGGGGAGCTGTGGATGGCACGGTTATGGGGGAGCTGTGGATGGCACTGTTATGGGGGAGCTGTGGATGGCACTGTTATGGGGGAGCTGTGGATGGCACTGTTATGGGGGAGCTGTGGATGGCACTGTTATGGGGAGGGGAGCTGTGGATGGTGGCACTGTTATGGGGAGGGGATCTGTGGATGACACTGCTATATATTTGTCATTCACAGATCCCCTTCATAACAGTGTCCCCCAATACACCAGGCCCCGCCGCTCTCCGAAGTATTTCTAAACATTAATCCTTAACCTCCTAATATGTTTAACTAAAGTTGTTCTCTCCCCTGTATAAGTACTGAACTTGCTAACAGGCTTTAATAGCAGGCAGAGCGGCCGGCAGCAGAAACCTCACTGACGTTGCACGCCTGCTCCGCCTGCAAAGTGGGAGGAGCAGGCGCGCAAAGTCATTGAGTGACGTTACTGCTGCCGGCCGCTCTGCCTGCTATGGAAGCCTGTTAGCAAGTTCAGTACTAATACAGGGGAGAGCGCAACTTTAGTTAAACTTATTAAGAGGTTAAGGATTAATGTTTAGAAATACTGCGGTAAGCTGCGGGGTCCGGTGTAACAGTAGAGTGACTGCACCGGGCCCTGTGGCAAGTTGACTCCAGCCCCTCCTCCCTCCCCACTCGTACATCACGGGCTGCGATGCAAAGTGGAAGCATCCGCCCCATAAGACGCAGGGGCATTTCCCCACCACTTTTTTTGGGGGAAGGAGTGCGTCTTATGGGGCGAAAAATACATTAAACACTTTCTGGATCAATATTGTAGATATATACATGCAAATCTATACATCAGATTAAAGAGGGACATTTATGGAGCATAAAAATATGCGGCCCCAACAGATATCGCTGTGATACCACTTTTTACAAATGCCACCATTTATCAGAACTGCCTCATTCTAAGGTTATTAGCCTACCATTGCCCCTGTGGCAAATCTGTTTTGACATTCAGCTGCCGTTACAGATGTAGCAGGGTTAACACACAAACTCTTAACTCAAATTTCCCATTTCACCACCATGACGGCATAATATTGGAAATTGACCCCTGACCTCTGTAGGGGCAGGAAAACCGAGAAAGATTAAATTGCCCCCGTGCACCACCCACCTCATTGTTTACCTGCCCCTATAGTGGCCAGGACAGAGAAAGGCCTCTCTGCTTGCCAGGAGGTAAGATGTATCTACATATGATTTTATTTATCCCCTGCAGGGTAAGGCTACTTTTACACTAGCGGCACGGACTTCCGGCAGGCTGTTCCGTCGGGTGATCAGCCTGTCTGATCCGTCCTGCCGCTAGTGAACGTGTGCCCCCGGACTACCGCCCCAGCCCCATTGCCTATAATTGGGGCAGGGCGGAGGCACGGCAGCGCACGCCGAGAGGTCGCCGGAGTAAAGCTACAACATGTCGTAGTTTTATTCCGGCGGCCTCTCGGCATGCGCTGCCATGCCGCTGCCGGAATTCCACACCGCCCTATTATAGTCAATGGGGCCGGAGCGGTAGTCCGGGGGCACACATTCACTAGCGACAGGACGGATCTGACAGGCTGTTCACCCGATGGAACAGCCTGCCGGAGGTCTGTGCCTCTAGTGTGAAAGTAGCCTAACTCATCGGGGGCTGCGGGCCTTCCTTGGGTTTATAAATCCGCCGTTTGGTTCCCCTGCTCACCGACGGCTGCTTACCAAAGCTGAGCAGGGGGAATGAGCAGGCATCGCATCTGAAGAGAGTTTCAAATGGATCTCATGTTTTAAGAGCAGTATACAAAGAAATTATGCAAAGAATGCATTTCAAGTATTGTGAGAGAGGAACAACCGTCTATAATGGAGGAATTAAGGAGCATAATACAGTATATGACGAAGTTAAATCCTCTCTGGCTTTATCAAAAGAAACCAGCCCAGGTCCTCTTCCCCTTAAAAGGAAAAAGTGGCAGCCCTTTCCCCTTCTGATTTTGAGGTCATATTTGATGAGGCAGCGCCTTCTAAGAAATTGGAAGATGATGATCCCCTTTCAGAAGGAGAGATTATTGAGGATGCAAAAAAAATTCTATTTTTCCACTAAAGAAATGGTGGATTTCTTAAAAGCGGTTAGAGCCAGTTATGGGCATTGAGGTGGTCCACAAACTGCACTCTATATACAGGAGGAAATGTTTGGAGGTTTAAGAACCAAGCGGTCCAAAGTGTTTCCCATAACCGAAAATATTAACCCCTTAAGGACACGGCCCTATTTCACCTTAAAGACCAGGCCATTGTTTTGAAAATCTGATCAGTGTCTTTTTATGTGTGAATAACTATAACACGCTTTTACTTATCCAGGCCATTCTGAGATTCTTTTTTCATCACATATTGTACTTCATGACACTGGTAAAATGGAGTCAAAACAATTTATTTTTATCTATAAAAAAATACCAAATTTACCAAAACTTTTGAAAAATTTGCAAATTTCCAAGTTTCAATTTATCTACTTCCATAATACATAGTAATACCGCCCAAAAAAGTTATTAATTTACATTGCTAATATGCCTACTTCATGTATGGATCAAATTGGGAATGCCATTTTATTTTTTGGGGACGTTACAAGGCTTAGAAGTTTAGAAGCAAATCTTGAAAATTTTCTGAAATTTTCAAAAACCCACTTTTCAGTGACCAGTTCAGGTTTGAAGTCACTTTGTGAGGATTACATAATAGAAACCACGCAAAAATGACCCCATTCTAGAAACTACACCCCTCAAGGTATTTAAAACTGATTTTACACACGTCATTAACCCTTTAGGTGTTCCACAAGAGTTAATGGCAAATGGAGATAAAATTTCAGAATTTCGATTATTTAAATTTTTTCAAAATTTTCCATTTTAATCCATTTTTTTCAAGTCACCAGGCAAGGTAAACTGCTGTATGGCCACACGGCAGGACTCAGAATGAAAGTAACGCCATATGGTTTTTGGAAGGCAGATTTTACTGGACTGGTTTTTTGACACCATGTCCCATTTGAAGCCCCCCTGATGCAACCCTAGAATAGAAACTCCAAAAAAGTGACCCAATTTTGGAAACTATGGGATAAGGTGGCAGTTCTGTTGGTACTATTTTAGGGTAAATATGATTTTTTTGTTGCTCTATATTACACTTTTTTTGAAGCAAGGTAACAAAGATAGAAATTCTGAAATTTCATCTCCATTTGCCAATAACTCTTGTGGAACACCCCAAAGGGTTAACAAAGTTTGTAAAATCAGTTTTGAATACCTTGAGGGGTGTACTTTCTTCTTGCACTTTTATGGAGTTTTTACTGTAGGGGTGCATCAGGGGGGCTTCAAATGGGACGTTGTGTCAAAAAAACCAGTCCTGTAAAATCCGCCTTCCAAAAACTATATGGTGTTGCCCTCCTTCTGCGCCCTGCCGTTTGTCCATACAGCAGTTTACAACCACATATGGGGTGTTTCTGCAAACTACAGAATCAGGGCAATAAATACTGAGTTTTGTTTGGCTGTTAACCCTTGCTTTGTTACTGTAAAAATTGATTAAAATGAAAAATTTGAAAAAAAATAGCTTTTTTGGGACCGTTTTTATTTTTTGTTATTCACATCATTTATCTGACAGGTTAGATTGTGCAACAATACCAAATATGACTACTTTTTGGGAATTTTTGTTTGTTTTTCATAATAAAGCATTTTTGAGAAAAAAAAATTTTTAGTGTCTCCACATTCTGAAAGCCATATTTTTTTATTTTTTGGGTGACATTCTTATGTAGGGGCTAATTTTTTGCGGGATGAGATGGCGGTTTGATTGGCACTATATTGGGGTGCATATGACATTTTGGTCGCTTCCTATTACACTTTTTTGATGTAAGGTGACAAAAATGGCTTTTGACACCGTATTTATGTGTGTGTGTGTGTGTGTGTATGTATATGTATGTGTATATATATATATATATATATATATATATTATAATATAATATAATTTTTTTTATTTTTTTTTATTTTTTATTTTTGCTGTGTTCACCTGAGCGGTTAGTTCATGTTTTATTTTTATAGAGCAGGTTTTTACGGACGCAGTGATGCCTAATATGTATCTTATTTATTTATTTAAGTTTTACACAATATTTTCATTTTTGAAACAAAAAATAATCATGTTTTAAAGTCTCCATAGTCTGAGAGCCATATTTTTTTATTTTTTTGGATAAGTGTCCTATGTAGGGTATCATTTTTTGCGGAATAAGATGGCAGTTTGGCACTATTTGTGGGGTGCATATAAATTTTTGATCACTTGCTATCACACTTTTTATGATGTGAGGTGATAAAAAAAAAAAGGCATTTTTTTTATGTTACTTTAACACAATAACCGCATTTCAGAAAAAGAAAATCATGTTTTAATGTCTCCATAGTCTGAAAACCATATTTTAAATTTTTTGGGGGCAATTGTCCTATGTAGGGGCTCATTTTTTGTGGGATGAGATGGCGGTTTGATTGGTACTATTTTGGGAGGCATATGCCTTTTTGATCGCTTGGTATTACACTTTTTGTGATGTAAGGTGACAAAAAATTGCTTTTTGTACACCATTTTCTTTTTTTTTATGGTGTTCTTCTGAGGGGTTAGGTTATGTGATATTTTTATAGAGCATGTTTTTACGGATGCGGCGATACATAATATGTGTAGTGTATTATTTTTTTTATTTTTATTCAGTGATATGTTTTTTTTTTTTTGCTTTTTTTTCACTTTTTATACAATTTTTTTTTTTTTTTAATTTTTATTTTTCGACCCAGACCCACTTGGTTCTTGAAGATCCAGTGGGTCTAATGTCTATAAAATACAGTACAGCACACTATATAGTGTACTGTATTTTTTAATTTACAAAGTCTGACCAGACTTCTGCCTTTAGCAGAAGTCAGATCAGACTTGCATTACCATGGCAAGCAGGAGGCCTCTGAAAGCGTCCTGATGTCATGGTAACCATCACCGCTGCCAGAACAGAGCAGCAGGTGATGGGGAGGGAGGCAAGCCCCCTCCCTCTGTGCTCCCTTGAAGAATCGGGGGCTGCAAGGGTACAGCAGCCCCCGATAAGAGAGGGAGGGAGCTCCCTCCCTGTTAACCCCTTCCATACAGCGATCCGTACGGACTGCAGTATGGAAGGGGTTAAACGGCTGGCATCTGTACAAGCACAGATGCCAGCCATTTTTAGCAGTGTGTCAGCAATGTGCTGACACATTATTTATATTAACACCTCAAGGAAAGTGCGACGCTGAACATCTCTGTATTATATTTATTTACTGGTCCATAGACCTATAAGAGTTTTAGTGCACTTCCCTGATTATAGACCATAAAAGTTATCCTTTATTTTAATTCATTAAAACCCAATTTTTTATTAAATAGGAACTCCATATAAACAATAAAATTCCTCAAGCCAGGTCAGGAGGGATAACGCCTATCAAAGCATCAAGTCACTCATAGTGACTGTCATATGAAAGGTCTTACACCCATTCATCAGTTTCAACGTGTGCTTTGATTCATACAATATAATATACTGGATAGTGGATAAATCGCACAGGTGGCAGTATTGCAGGGATTTCAGCTATGTAGCCCTCGTGGTGAAGATTGCGGCCGCAAAATTCCCGAGGCTTTTACTGTGAAGTATATCTCCCTCTTATACACGATCCATGTGCTCATTCACTCCTCCTGTGCTCAACTATCTCAGATTTCCCAACTTTGTCGGGTCCCTCTCTGACTATGCTGAATATTAAAATGCTTTCATACACACATCAGTCCCTGCATCCCGACATGTTTCGCCACGGCGGGCGTCTTCAGGGGATATAATTGCAGTGGAAGGGAATTACATAAAATCCCTGGGTGCTAAACATAGTGGAGAAAGGATGCAAAATAGAGTTCTCCTCTCCAGAGTTTTTACCAAGATCTAGTAGAAATGATAGCTCATCTAAGAAAACAAGGTTTAATAATACCTTATTTAGATGATTTTTTAATTTTGGCAGATTCCAAAAAGCAGATGGGAAAACGACCTATACCACTTTCTAGTCCTACTAGAAGAATTAGGATGGATAGTAAACTTAAAGAAATCCTGTCTTCTTCCTCAGACAAGAATAAGGTTTTTGGGCATCCTACTAGACTCCTAGACTAGGTACAGTCTTTGTTCCTTCCAGAGGGAAAAGTAACCGGCCTACGAGAAAGAGTGCAAAAATTCAAAAAAAGTTCCTGTTCTATCAGAGACGATGAGCTTGTTGGGAGTGCTAATGTCATGCATAACATCGGTCCCTTGGTCCCAGATCTATTTCAGAACCTTTCAATTATGGCTACTGAGGAGTTTGGACAAAGGACAGGTGTCTTTGGACCAGAAAGTTCTGATTCCAGAGCATGTAAAGTCAACACTCAAATGGTGGACCATGTCCTCAAATCTCGACAATAGTGTGGTTTGACAGAAGACTTCATTTATCCAAATTCAGACTGACTCGAGCAAATCCGGCTGGAGAGTAAACACAAACGGAAATTTTTTCCAGGGTCTTTGGCCAAATCCATTTCAGAACAATCATCAAATTACAGAGAACTAAGAGCTGTATGGGAGACGCTAAAAGCTGCATCAGATTTTATATGTCATCATATAAAAATACTATCCGACAACGTAACAACAGTACCTTATCTGAGACACCAAAGTGGAACGAGATTGCGGGAGCTGATAAAGCTGTCAGAGAGGATATTCTCATGGGCCGAAAAAGCTTAAATCCATATCGGTAGTTCACCCAAAAGGCTCCCAGAATCAAGTAGTGGATTTTCTGAACAGGAAGAGCCTGGACCAAGGCGAATGGTCTCTAAATCAAGAAATATTTAGCCTGATAGAAAAGAGATGGGGTTCTCCAGCTATAGATCTGTTTGCTTCAAAAGTAAACACTAAAGTTTAAAGATTCTGCTCCCTAAATCCAAGAGACGACCTTTGGGCAATAGATGCTCTCAAACTTGGAATTGGACCTTGGCTTACGCGTTCCCTCCATTTCAATTGATCCCAAAAGTGATTCAGGAAAGACCAAATCTTATCTTAATAACACAGTTTTGGCCAAAAAGAAGCTAGTTTTTGATTCTCAAAAAAACTGCCTATACTGGATCCTTCCTATCAGACAGGACATCCTAACACAGGGTCCGTTGATACACCCGCATCCAGAGTTCTTCAGGCTAACAGCCTGGATCCTGAGTCGGAAATCCTAAGACGACAAGGTCTGTCAGACAAAGTGATCTCCACACCTAAAGCTTGTAGGAAGAAGGTCACATCTATTTAAAAATCTGGAAGAAATTCTGCTCCTGGTGGGGAGCAACAGATCTCAATCGGTCAGCTCCAAATATACAGAAAATCTTGGATTTCCTCCAACAGGGGTTAGACATGAGTCTCCGTCCCTCGACCCTGAAGGTGCAAATTGCCCCAAGCGTCTTTTTTTTACTCAAATTTGGCCGAACACAGATGGATCAAAAGATTCTGCAGGGCAGCTTACCATTTGAAACCCTTTATTAGACCTAGAATCCCGACCTGGGACTTAAACATAGTCCTGCAAGGTCTAACAGGGAGCCAATTTGAGCCTCAGAGAGAGGGCTCAGTTTAAAATTCGCTTGCTTAAGACAGCCTTCCTTAGCAATTTCTTCTGCTAGTAGATTAGGGGAAATTCAGGCCTTATCTATCAGACATCCCTATTTGACTATTTTGATAATTTTTAAACCGGATCCGGGTTTCCTTCCAAAAGTAGTTTCGGCCTTTCATAGAAACCAGGAGATGTTGCTTCCTTCTTTCTGTAATAACCTGAAAAATTCAAAAGAGGAATTTGATTCCTTAGATGTCAGGCGTGTGGTACGAAGGTACCTTGAAGTTTCCAAAGGTTTCAGGAAGGTTGACAGTCTTCTAGTCCAGTTTGGGGGAAAAATAGACTGAAAGCTGCCTCTAAGGCTTTCATTGCTAGGTGGATAAAACAGACGATCTGTGATTGTTACCATGTTCAGAATCTTCCATGCCCTGGTAAGATTAAGGCGCATTCCACCAGGGCAGTCTCATTATCTTATGCAGAAAAAGCGGGTGCATCTTTGGAGAAGATCTGCAAAGCTGTGACCTGGTCCAATGTGCATACCTTCATTAAGCATTATAAGCTCGACTTGTCAGGATATTCCGATCTATCCTATGGTATGAAGGTCCTCCAAATCATAGACCACCCTTTAATTGGTGATCTGGTAGGTCTCCTATATTATGCCGTCATGGTGGTGAAATGGGAAAATCTGAATTAGGCTTACTGGTAATATCCTTTCCCATGAATCCACCATGACGGCACGTTATTCCCACCCTAAATTTTTTTTTTAAAATAAATGTAGTAGCTTTATTCTGGCGGCCTCTCAGCGTGCGCTGCAGTGCCTCTGCCGGAACTCTGCCTCGTCCCCATTATAGTCAATGGGGCTGGAGCGGTATTCCGGGGGCACACGTTCACTAGCCTTCCGGAGATCTGTGCCGCTAGTGTGAAAGTAGCCTTAGGCTAGTTGCAGACTGTGGCAGACACGCAATAGTTTTCATCCAGCCAATTATTGGCATATTTGCTGGATTGCAGCCAGATCTCCGCTAGTCCCTATGATAGTTAATAGGTCCAGGCAGACATTTAAATTCTTAAGGACCGGAGTTTTTTTTTTTTTTTTTTTGCATTTTTTTTTTGCGCTCCCTGCCTTTCCAGAGCCATAACTTTTTTCAATTCATCGGTTCATATGGCCATATGAGGGCTTGCTTTTTGCAGGACAAGTTGTACTTTCCAACACCACCATTTTAATATTGCATATCATGTAGTTGGAAGCGGGAAAAAAATTCCAAATGGGGTGAAATTGCAAAAAAAAAGCAATTCCACCAGTTTTGCGGATTTATAAATTCCGATGTTCGATGTGCAATAAAACTGACCAGTTAGTTTTATTCTACAGATCAGTACGAATCCGGCAGTACCTAATATGTATAGTTTTTCTTGCGTTTTGATAGTGAAAAAAAAATTCAAAAGTGGGAAAAAATCAGTTTTACTTATTTGTCGCCATATTTTGACCCTTACAACTTCTTTGTAATTATGTGTACGGAGATGTATGGGGGCTCATTTTTTTGCGTCACAATCTAATCTTTTTATTGATACCATTCTGGGGTGTATATGACTTTTTGATCACCTTTTTTTTATTTAATTTTTTTTTTTTGTAAAAATAAAGAAAAAACACATCATGGATGTCACATTGAGCGAAAACGCCCATACTATAAAACATACAGTTTATCAGTTTTAACAGACATTTTTTTTTCACTGTCATGTGAATGTAGTCTTTAGGCCTTTGGTGCAAGGAGGGCATTACCATAGTTCTTGTTGCACCCAAGCCCCGCTCCTTTCTGTGGCCAGCCGCTCCCTTGTTGGTTTGCAACTGTCTGGTCCTGACAATCAAAATAGCCAGGACAAGGCTGGCCACAGAAATAAGCACAGCTTTGGTTCAGTGAGAGCAATGATGACACCTTTATTGCAAAGGCCTAATCATAACTCGGGAACAGAGCCTCAGATGAGTGTTTACAGTGTTTTAATCATGTGAACCACATCTATGTGTCTATGCCGACAGTTTGATAAAGAGAATGCTGATGACAGATTTTTTAGTCTGGGTACACATTATGTTTTTGTCTTGCGTTTAACATATTCAATAAACGTACACGTTAAACAGATGCCGTACAGTGGTATCATCACCATAAAGTTCCATTGTAAAAAATAAAATAATAATAATTTTAACGTATACTTTTTGTGCTGAACTCTGCAGGATGGGAAAAAGGTAGTGTACTTCGCTTTTGCATCCTTTTTTAGCCCCAATGTTTGTTATATATATGGAAAACATGATGTGAACCCAGCCTAAGTATGTTAAGGAGTGTGACACTCCTGTTCCCACAAAATTTCAGTTAAGTCAAGAGCTAATAGTCATGTGTTACCTTCACTGGCTTTCTGTCTATGCCTGTCAAGGTGTATGGCCCTCAACCTTCTGCAATACCTGCTCTTCTCTCTCCCTCAGAGGCTGGCTGTTGTTCAAGTCTTACTGGGCTGGATTTGTTCCATCTGCTGCTGTCTCCTCTCACACTCGGACACACACTCTAACTTCACTAGCTCCAGACACAACACAAGAAGGGTGGGACCAGCCCACACCTTGCAACTACATAGCAACTGAGCCATGGGGCTTACTAGTTAACCCTCTCTCTCCCATGTACAGCTTTTGGGATACCAAGTGCACAGTATAAGTGACTTAGGCCCCTTTCACACGGGCGAGTTTTCCGCGCGGGTTCAATGCGTGAGGAGGACGCATTGCACCCGCACTGAATCCGGACCCATTCATTTCTATGGGGCTGTGCACATGAGCGGTGATTTTCACGCATCACTTCTGCGTTGAGTGAAAATCGCAGCATGCTCTATATTGTGCGTTTTTCACGCAACGCAGGCCCCATAGAAGTGAATGAGGCTGCGGGAAAATCGCAAGCAAGTGCGGATGCGTTGCGATTTTCCCGCATGGTTGCTTAGCAACGGGACCCGATCTTTATTATTTTCCCTTATAACATGGTTATGAGGGAAAATAATAGCATTCTTAATAAAGAATGCATAGTAAAATGAAGAGGAAGGGGTTAAAAATAATAAAAGTTAACTTACCTTAGCCACTTGATCGCGTAGTTGCGATTTGTCCTCTCTTTCCCAGCATCAGCTAACAACTAAAGGACCTGTGATGACGTCACATCACATGGTCCATCTTACAATGGTGATGGACCATGTGATTGGACCATGTGATGTGACCATGTGATTGGACCACGTGATGCAACGCACCCGCCTCTTATCCGGGCGACAAACATGACGCCCGTGTGAAAGAGGCCTTAATCTCTTATGCAGTGGGCTGCTAGCACACTGCATTACAACTGGCATTTTCTTCATGGATTTTTTCACTATAAAGAAGGTGATTTGAAAATACCTAAAAAAACAGCCAAGATGTTCAGCATGCTGTGCCTTTGAAAAGAAGCCAGGAAGACAAAAAATGTCACCTAATGTCCAAAAAAGGAAGTAGCAAAATAACATTTGTGTTTTCTGCGCCTCATATTTGCCACAGCCCTTCAGATAGCACCTGACTGCTGAAGTTTTTCTTCCTCTTAAAAAATGCAGAGTGTGGTAGCTCTTCATGTTTTCCAGGCATTTTGCCAACAACTTTCTCTATACGGAAAAAAAATGCCACGAAGAAAAAGTTAATAGTAAGACACGTTTGGGGAGAGTTTATCAAAACTGCTGCAAAGGAAAACTGGTTTAGTTGTCCATAACAACTGATGAGATTGATCCTTTCATTTTCCAAAGGGCCGCTGAAAAATGAAAGGAGGAATCTAGTTGCTAGGGACAATAAAACTAGTTTCAATTTGCCCCAGTTTTGATAAATCTCCTCCACTGTGTGAAAAAAGGCAGGAAAATGCCACATAAAAACGCAGCATGCTGTAGCCCATTGTGTATTTTTCAGGCATTTTGCCAACACCTTCTCTATAGTGGAAAAATGCTATGACGAAAGCACTGGTGGTAAGTGCACTGGGGCAGATTTGAACTGTGTAAAACAAAAACTATTTTGCTGCCCATAGAACCAGTCACAATGCAGTTTTCATTTCTCAAGAGTAGAATACAAAATGAAAATATTGCTGTAATTGGTTGCTATGGGGAACAATTACATTTGTTGTTTTTTAAACCGCCAGTGTAAAATTTATGTATTGTAAGAGGGTGCAAGGTACCGTGGTCGATGGCAGGTACGTGTCACCGAGGTTCCTGGCCTCGGTGAGGTAAGAGCCGGGTTTTCGTG
This sequence comes from Bufotes viridis, assembly GCA_033119425.1. Taxonomy (NCBI): domain Eukaryota; kingdom Metazoa; phylum Chordata; class Amphibia; order Anura; family Bufonidae; genus Bufotes; species Bufotes viridis. The sequence goes on from CM065593.1 coordinate 235,500,747, forward strand.
TGTCAGCAGCAGCTAGTGCTGTTTGACACCTTGTTTTTTAGTTTGGCTGCAAAGCCAATCCGGGCCGGCTCTTACTGGGAGTAGACAAAGAGTTGGGTGGGTGCCTATTCCCCACGGTCCAGGCCGGACTTTATCCGGGCCTTTAAAAGGCAGCCTCCTCAGCAGCTGAGAGTGATTGTCCTGGAGCTGCTGTTAGTCTGTAGAATCACTTGAGTTTGGGAGTGCTGATCCATGCTGTGCTGTGTGGAGTTCTCTGGGCTGGAAGCAAGACCCCAAGCAAGGAGGAGTGCAGACGGCCTGGAAGCCGGAGGTCGATCGCCTTGCGGCTGGACTGACAGCCAGGTGCGAACCTGCACCTAAAGCCTCCCAGGTGACTGGAACCTGTTTTGGACTATTTCGTTTTGCTGCACGTTTTCTGATGGGTGTGAATTAACACCAAGTGACTGTTTGCTGTGTATTTGCTACAAGTGTGAATTAAACACTGTTTGCTACACTTTCTGGACTCCGTTTTGCCTCTATACTGCACCCGCACTGCTATCTACCAGAGCGACTCCCCACATTTGGTGGAGGATGCGAGCATGCGCAGTGAGGCTGGCGTGAACGCCGAATTGTTTTTGTTTTGCTGAGCACAAGTGCATGGCATATATAAAACCGGCAAAGTTGCAAACAGGAATTTCTGGCAACATGGAGGCGGCTGTGAAAGCCCTCATGGAGGCTAACGTGCAGCAGCGGGAGACCAACCAACTACTTTTACAGCACGTGATGGCGTTACAAGCTGCAGGAGCGTCCCACCACGACCATGATGCCCGGAAAGCGGTCCGTGCGGCGATCCCAAAGATGACCCCCTCGGATGACGTGGAGACGTATCTGGCGGTCTTTGAAAAGGTGGCTGTGAGGGAGAAGTTACCCCGTGACCAGTGGGCTGAGGATCCCAACAAGTTTTTTTTGACTTAGCAGATGACCAGGCTGCTGATTACCCCATGGTGAAGGGGGAGATCCTGGCCAGGCTGGGGGTAAACGTGTTAGTCCGGGCTCAACGGGTCCACCAGTGGGACTTTAAAGCGGCTGAACCCACCCGGCCGCAGTACTATGAGTTGCTGCACAGGTTGCAAAAATGGCTGCAGCCTGATATTCTAAGTCCGACTGCTATGCTGGACCGACTGCTGGCTGACATGTTCTGGAGGGCCTTGCCTTACCCCCTTCAGCACTGGATCGGCCAGGTATCACCCACCAATGCCCTAGAAATGGTCGACCTGGTGGAGCGCTATGAGGCCACCCAAAACTTGAAAGGGGGTGTTGTTGGGAGGGGGCCGGTCAAACCCCGGAGGACTCCCATCCAGTCCCGACAACTGGTACCCGAGAAACCTGCTCGGGTGTACCCCCTGTAGACCCGGCCCCGATAGTCTGCTGGCGGTGTCACGAGCCTGGCCACGTAAGGGCCGACTGTCCACATCGGGGAGAACCCATGGAGACTAATTATGGGTACCGGGCTTCCATGTATGCCCGGAGACTGTGTGCAACCGGCACCCCCGAGACAGTAGACAATCGTCACCTGTGCCAGGTGCAAGTGGGTGATAACCCTGCAGTGGCGCTGTTGGACTCAGGGAGCCTAGTAACCCTGGTAAGTGCTGCCCTGGTACAGCCCACCCAGTATACGGGCCGGAAAGTTGGTGTGGTGTGCATACATGGAGACTTAAAGGACTATCCCACTGCTGTAATGTCTCTATCCACGGCGGCCGGCACATGGACTTGTGAAGTGGCGATCTCCACAAAGCTACCGTATGAACTAATAATTGGGAGAGACTTCCCTGGTTTTCCGTCACTATGGCCTGAGATGAAAGTGACTAATAGCCCTGAGACAGGGGCAACCCTAGCAGAGTGGCCTGGTTCCAGTGGGGGGCCAGAGCCCTGGGAGCCCGAGTCCGAAGGGCCTGCTGTAATAGAGGGGGAGACACCCCCACTGAGTGTAATGGTGGGAGACATGGAGGACTTGCCACCAGGACCTGAGTTGGCAGACCTCCACGTCTCCAGAGACAATTTTGGGACCGCCCAACACCGGGACCAAACCCTAACTAGGGCCTGGGAGAATGTGGTGGAAATTGATGGTAAACCCCAGAAGCCAGGGGCTGAGTTAATATTTCCCCGCTTTGTCGTTCATCAAGAAATGTTATATCGGGTGAACCAAATCCGGGGTGAATCTGTTGAACAGTTGGTGGTGCCCACAGCGTATCGCAAGCTGGTCATGGAGCTTGCCCACCAACATGTTCTTGGGGGACACCTGGGGTGGCAGAAAACGCAGGACCGCATACTGCAGCGGTTTTATTGGCCTGGTGTGTTTAAGGAGGTAGAAGAATATTGTAAATCTTGTCCAACCTGTCAGGTAAATAGCCCCCAGCCACATTTCCGTAGTCCCCTTGTGCCTCTTCCAATCATTGAGGTCCCGTTTGAGCGTATCGCTATGGATCTAGTCGGGCCTGTACCGAAGTCTGCCAGGGGCCACCAACACATTCTGGTAGTTCTCGACTACGCCACTCGGTATCCGGAGGCGGTGCCTCTGCGACATACCTCGGCTAAGCTCATTGCCAAAGAGTTAATGGAAATGTTTTCCCGTGTGGGCCTGCCAAAAGAGATTCTGACAGACCAAGGGACCCCTTTTATGTCTAAAGTTATGAGGGAACTGTGTAAATTATTGCGTATAAAGCAATTGCGGACGTCCGTTTACCATCCGAAAACGGACGGTCTTGTCGAAAGAGTTTAACCAAACTCTAAAAAATATGTTAAAAGGGTGGTGTCTAGAGATGGGAAGGACTGGGACCTGCTTCTGCCCTATCTCATGTTCGCAGTGCGAGAGGTGCCCCAGTCCTCTACTGGGTTCTCGCCCTTCGAACTGCTTTATAGCAGACACCCTCGGGGCCTGTTGGATATCGCCAAGGAAGCGTGGGAACAGCAGCCTGTCCCCCACAAAAGTGTCATTGAGTATGTCACCCAGATGCAAGACCGGATGGAAAGGGTGTTGCCGCTGGTCCGGGAGCATATGGAGGCAGCGCAACAAGCCCAGAGTAGGGTGTATAATCGTCAGGCTCGGGTACGGGGCTTCAATCCGGGAGATCGGGTTTTGGTTCTGGTACCCACCCTTGACAGCAAGTTCCTAGCTAGGTGGCAGGGCCCCTATGAGGTGATTGAGAAGGTAGGGGAAGTAAATTACAAGGTACACCAGCCAGGGCGGCGCAAGCTGGAACAGGTGTACCACGTGAATTTACTAAAGCCGTGGAAGGATAGGAACGCGACCGACGACAACAGCCCCCGGCCAGGGCTTCTGGGTGAGAAGGGACCAGCCCCACAGTTCGAGGCCTGCGAAGCGGTAGCCACGGTAAAAATTGCAGACAGCCTGTCTTCCAAACAAGTTCAGGAAGTCAGGGAATTCATCAGTCGGAACACGGATGTGTTCTCGGACCTCCCTGGCCGCACGTCTCTCATCCAACATGACATCGTTACTGAGCCTCAGGCCAAGATCCGGTTAAAACCATACCGGGTACCCGAGGCTCGGCGACGGGCCATCGCGGAGGAAGTGCAATTAATGTTGAAGCTTGATGTCATTGAGGAGTCGAAAAGTGAGTGGGCCAGTCCCATAGTTCTAATACACAAGCCGGATGGGACGTTGCGGTTCTGCAACGATTTTCGCAAGTTAAATGAAGCGTCCAAGTTTGATGCGTATCCCATGCCCCGGGTAGACGAGCTTGTTGAGAATTTAGGAGAAGCCCGGTATTTTTCTGTGCTAGACCTCACTAAAGGGTACTGGCAGGTACCCTTAACGGAGTCGGCCAAGGAAAAAAACGCTTTTGTTACCCCGCAGGGCCTGTATCACTACAAGGTGTTACTCTTTGGCCTGCATGGCGCCCCCGCCACCTTCCAAAGGTTAATGGACATAGTGCTGCGACCTCATCGTCGGTACGCCTCGGCCTACTTAGATGATGTAATCATCCACAGCACCGACTGGGAAAGCCATTTGCCCAAAGTGCAGGCGGTAGTGGATGCCCTGAGGAAAGCTGGTCTAACCGCCAATCCAAAGAAGTGTGCGATTGGGTTGGAAGAGACTAAATATCTGGGATATGTTATTGGGCGGGGAGTCATCAAGCCGCAGGTAACTAAGGTAGAAGCCATACGTAACTGGCCCCGACCGGTCACCACTAGGCAGATAAAGTCCTTCCTGGGAATGGTAGGGTACTACATGCGGTTTGTGCCCCACTTTGCCACAATAGCAGCGCCATTGACAGACCTGTTGAAGGGGCGAAAGTCTGGGAAGGTTAGCTGGAGTGAGAAGGCGGAGGAGGCTTTCTCCGCGTTGAAGTCGGCCCTGTGTGGGTCCCCGGTTTTGGTGACACCCGACTTCAACAGGGAGTTCGTCGTACAGACCGACGCCTCGGAGGTAGGCCTCGGTGCGGTACTGTCTCAGGAGGTCAACGGGGAAGAACATCCCATTGTCTTCCTGAGCCGTAAGCTCAGTCCCGCCGAGTCCAGGTATAGTATAGTGGAGAGGGAGTGCCTGGCTATCAAATGGGCACTCGAATCTCTCCGCTACTACCTGTTAGGGAGGAGGTTCCGTCTGGTGACCGACCATTCCCCTCTCAAGTGGATGAGCCAGGCAAAGGAGAGGAATGCTCGGGTCACCAGGTGGTTCCTATCCCTGCAGAACTTTAAGTTCTCTGTAGAACACAGGGCAGGCCGCTTGCAGGGTAACGCAGATGCCCTGTCCCGCGTCCACTGCCTCACATGTGTTCACCCCCTCAGGGTTGAACAAAGGGGGTGTAAGAGGGTGCAAGGTACCGTGGTCGATGGCAGGTACGTGTCACCGAGGTTCCTGGCCTCGGTGAGGTAAGAGCCGGGTTTTTCGTGTGTCAGCAGCAGCTAGTGCTGTTTGACACCTTGTTTTTAGTTTGGCTGCAAAGCCAATCCGGGCCGGCTCTTACTGGGAGTAGGCAAAGAGTTGGGTGGGTGCCTATTCCCCACGGTCCAGGCCGGACTTTATCCGGGCCTTTAAAAGGCAGCCTCCTCAGCAGCTGAGTGTGATTGTCCTGGAGCTGCTGTTAGTCTGTAGAATCACTTGAGTTTGGGAGTGCTGATCCATGCTGTGCTGTGTGGAGTTCTCTGGGCTGGAAGCAAGACCCCAAGCAAGGAGGAGTGCAGACGGCCTGGAAGCCGGAGGTCGATCGCCTTGCGGCTGGACTGACAGCCAGGTGCGAACCTGCACCTAAAGCCTCCCAGGTGACTGGAACCTGTTTTGGACTATTTCGTTTTGCTGCACGTTTTCTGATGGGTGTGAATTAACACCAAGTGACTGTTTGCTGTGTATTTGCTACAAGTGTGAATTAAACACTGTTTGCTACACTTTCTGGACTCCGTTTTGCCTCTATACTGCACCCGCACTGCTATCTACCAGAGCGACTCCCCACAGTATGTAAGGACTGCCTGAACACCCTGTATATTTGTATGCAGAAAATCTGCATGAAATCCACACCAAAACCATACACAAAAAAAACACCACACATAAATCCGCACTATTTATTGTGGTTTTGGTGTTTTTTTTTTTTGGTGTGTAAATTTTCTGTATATGCTAACAGCTATGTATGATGTGGAATCACACAAACAATTGACATACTGCAGATATTAAAGGGGCTTTCTGGGATTTTAATATTGATGACCTAAGCGGATGATTTTGTCACAGAGCATACCCTAAGGCCTCTTTCACACGGTCAGTAGTTTGTATCAGTATTTGGCCAGTATTTGTAAACCAAAACCAGGAGTGGGTCCAAAACACAGAAGAGGCACAAATATGTCTATTATACCTTTTCTCATACTGACCGTGTGAAAGAGGCCTAAGTCTCTCTCCTGTGGTTTGGATTGACTCCCGGTTTTGGCTTACAAATACTGACGAAAGTGGCCTAACTCGCATACAGCTTCTGAGCAGTCAGCTGAAAGATTTGGTTCAAAGCAGTTATTGATTTTCTCTAGCAACTGTGATTTCAATTCTCAAAAGAACCTGCAATAAGTTTCACTTAGAAATTGTGTTCTATTAAAATGTGGCATGAGGAGTCTTTATTCTTTATACCCTTGCAATGACTTTCGCCTAAGCAATTACCTGGACCTTTACCTATTTTCTTTGCGATGTAGCTATTTACTGTACTTTAACATCAGTTCTGTACGTTCTGTCAAATTCTTTTATACGTCATTTCTACTTGTAAAATACCATGTCTCTATCTCAAAATAAAGCATCTGACTACACATGTTCATCCGAAAAATATTCTTATTTATGGTGAACTAGGAATGCTTGGGGCAACACGGCGACTCTAGTAAGTGACATATGTCGTACAGCCGCTCATGCATATTTTCTTTCTGTGACCATTCCATGGTTTTTTTTGCAGACCGTATGTGGAACCATATATTTAAAAACAAAACAGAAGTTACTCTGTTTTGCATTACGTTTCTGCAACAAAAAAAAGAACATTTCCTATTATTGTCCGCATTACGGACCAGGATAGGACTGTTCTGTTAGGGGCCAGCTGTTCCATCCTGCAAAATAAGGAATGCACATGGACATTATCTGTATCTTTTGCGGATCCATGTTTTGTGGACTTCAAAATACATACGGTCGTGTGCATGAGCCCAAAGATTGCTCAGCCCGATGCTAGTAAATGTAGCCAAGTTGCCACTGTGTAATACATTTGTCTAACTTTACAAATTTTTCTGCACCATGTTGCATCTTGAACCGCCCCTCTTTCTATTAACCCATTTATGCTTTTTTGCTCAGCCATTCCCCTCCCTCCCCACTGTAATGAGGTCTTAGCATTTTGATAAGTAAATCCACCCCAATTTATTTATTTTTTTTATAATTGCAAAATGTGAAAAAATCATGATATATTTTGTTTTGGCCTGAGTAAATTCATTTGGAAAGTAAGAAACAATTAGAGTTTTTGCCTTGAGTTACACTGTAACTGTTGATGTGTACAGTGCATGACACAGTAATAAAGAGTTGGAAATCAAGCACATAAGGAGACCGCTGCATTTACAGTCTGTGATCACCTTCACATTATGAGAACGAGGGATCATTATTGTCAATGTGCCACTTTCTTGCCTACTCATGCTGCTGCCACCTCCGCACTCTGGCATTGTGCCACTCTGTGGCCTCCTCCTGTGATCATTCATCCTCATACAGTTGCATTGATTCTGGGCAGCAGAATGCTGTTTAGACCCCACGGTCTGATTCCCAGAAACGATCATTGGTGGTGCCTGCATGAACGACAGGATCACCTGATGAATCAGGTGATAAGCGGCACATTTAGATGGGCAAATTGTCGGGAATGAGTGTTCACAGGAATATTTGTTCCTGATAATCTGCCAGAATATTGGACCGTGTAAATCTACCTTTTCTCATGTTAGCTGATCGTGTCTTTACTTCATATGATACCATCACAGCCCTAGAATCCATGAGACAAGGCAGCTTTGAGCCAGAATCTATGCCTTGTCAAATATGTTCCACATTGCTCAAAATTGGCATGACGCCTCATCATTCATATGATTGTATTATAGCGGTTGTCTGAATGTTTAATACTGATAGCCTGTCTTCAGGATAGATCATCATTATGGGATCGATGAGGGTTCAACTCCCGGCAGCCCCGACGATCAGCTCTGGTGAGCGCCACAGCCTCCTCACAGCTTTCAGAGCACAGCTCCAACCATTGGATAGAGGCTTTGCTAGGTATTACAGCTCAGCCCCATTCACTTGAATAGGACTAGGTTTCACCTGGGCCAAGTGACTAATTATTGTGACATCATTGGCCTAGGAAGAGGCCAAGATGTTCATGGAGTGCCGCAGTCTCCCCCACCAATTCGATACCAGTGACCTATCCTGAGGATAAACCATCAATCGTGAACATTCGGACAACCCCTTTAAAGTGCAGAATGTTTTATCTTAATTTGTCTGCATAATATCTATATTGTGATCAAATTCCTATTTGATACAGCAGACGGGATATAAATCTGGATTCTAGAGGTGGCTCCAACACTTATCAGGAATGTAAATGTCCTGTGGATACGCCATAAATGTTTGAGATGGCTTCTAGTATGTCCCTGTTTTTTCACTATTATTTCAGTTGTATTTTCTTCCATTGTACAGCCATAAATTTGGATCACAGACATAAACTAGGGTGTGAATATACCTGAGGATAAGAGCCAGCATATTTATTCTGGCTCCGTTTCATCAGGACATGCTATACTTTATAATCAAAGCAGAGACATAAAAACTATAGCTCTATATTAAGACCTGCCTGCTATGAGTTATTGGGCTAGTTCTGAAAACTGGCCATAAGCGTCTAAAACCCCTCTGGGAGCCATACAGAGCATTCAGACACCAGTGAGAAGCAAGTTATGTAACTTTGGGCAAAAAATTGAAAATTCAGCTCTTGCTCTGATTCATGGCCCTGGATGTGCTCCCATGAGCTTATCATTATGTTGTATGGAAAGCTAATGGCATAACCGATGTGCTTTGTGCATGTGTTAGGCAGGTTACTAAAAACGTTAAAGGGGTCGTCTCACTTCAGCAAAAGACATTTATCATGTAGGCTAAGTTAGTAAAAGGCATTTGCTAATGTATTGCTATTATCCATATTGTCTCCTTTGCTGGCTGGATTAATTTTTCCATCACATTATAGACTGCTCGCCTCCAGGGGTTTACGGCCACCTCTGAAGTGCAGATACAAGGTGGTCGAGACAGGAGCCAGGCTCGGACTGGCCCACAGGGCTACAGGGGAATCCTCCAGGGGCCCCTAGTCTCCCACCCCCTGCACAAGTGGCACATAACACATTAGATTTACTGCACTAAATACATATATTCAATGTACTGCACCTCAACCAGCCTATGTTCATATAAAAAACGTGTTAGATTATTGATTATATTTGAATGTAGCCATACGGTGGGCCCCCAAAATAAATTTTATTGGTGAACCCCAGGTACCCCAGTCAGACACTGACAGGAGCCGAACATGCATATCTGTGTGTACTCCCACTGTCCGGGCCACCAGAGAGGCCACTGCTTTTTCCTACAGTGTGTAGGCACGACCACCGGTGCTGGATTGCAGGGTGGTCGTAACCATGGAAACGAGCAGTGAATAATGCGATGGAAAAATGAATCAAGTCAAGAAAGGAAGCAATATGGACCATCACAATACATTAGTAAGTGCTTTGTACTAACTTTCTCCACATGATGAAGAGAGACCACCCATTTTAATGCTAAAAGTTGTGTTATCGGGGCAGGACTTGAGCAGCAGATTAAGCAGTCTTCTCATTCTGAATCATTGATATCTCTATACATATAATATTACATATGTATAAGTTAAGAATTGGGGAAATTTATTACAATTGGTACATTGAATCTATTTGAAAGAATTGTCCAAAGCAATAAGTCAGGGCATTGCTGTAAACCAAAACATAAGATCCGGAATATGATTTCCTCCTGAGCAGCGTTTCCAGTTATCCTTTCATCTCGTTTGATAAGCCCACCATTCACTTACTTTTACAGCACTTGTGTTTCTATATTTTACGCCCACATAAAACTAAACTGTGTTGTTATTAATTTCAAGCAGTTTCTGAAATGGTTATTATACAGTGTACCCACACACCATGAATGAGGCTCTTGTGCTGAATTACTGTGGATTGTGTTAGACTAATAAATATGTGTATATTGTCTTCTACCACATTTTCTGTATTGTCCTTCAGTGGAAAGCTAAGAAATCACAGTAAGACTTACCCTAGTCAAACCTAACAATAGTTGCATGGTAAAGCTCAGGTCAAAATGCCCTTACAGTTCAATGTACTGTGTAAATAGGAAGATATTAGAATAATGCCAGATTCTTGTGTTTATTCTGCCTCCTCCAGAAACCCAATCCTTTATGCATTTCTACTATTTGTACTTTTTTCTTGTTGTGTAGGGACCACTCTCCAGTGAGCGCATAATGGAGTATCATATTAACTGTTGGCATCCCTCTTAGAACTTCACATATCAAAACAATCATTTTGAACACGCAGTCCAATTTACTGAACCTTCTTGCAGATCGTCCTCTGTAGACCTCACACGCTGTCGAATGGTGCACGTCATCCAAACTGCTTGACTGCGGAACTCTGTACTCCAAAAGTATATCAGCAATACATCCTTAAAACTTAAGGGGGACATTTATCAAGACTGGTGTATTGTACGCTGATCTTGATTCTGCCTGTGCTGCTGGAGGATGTGCACGCCTCTTATATATTTGATGCATCTTCCAGCGGTGCAAAACATTTAAATCTATGGCGTCTTCCTATGTGCCACAGATTTAAGTCTTTCTTCACTTCAGAAAACTTGTGCTCCTTTTTTCTCGCCACGTCTGAAAAGTGGCATGAAGGGAAAAATGTTGCACATTTTGCCGCACAAATGACGTGAGACAATATGTGTGACCTATTAGGTTAGCAAATGTCCCCATAAGTCTTTATTTTGTCCTCTTTAAAACCTAAGAATAAAAAGAGAGGTTCAGTCCATACATACCGGATACCCTTTAGTGCTGACATTGTTTAAGATGGTCTCCTGCCTCCTTACTTGTCTCACTCCGAACTACAGACTTATATATACGCTTTGTTGTCCCCAGTATATGCAGGAGGCGCTGCATATACAGAGTGTATGTAGCGCCCGCCCCGATAGGGGCGACCCCGTCTGGAACCTGTCCCTTATAGGGGCCTAATCCCTAGGTATGTCCCTCTCATGTCCCAACATGACATGTTTCATCCCTTATGGGGACTCATCAGGGAATGGACTAATCCTCCAGTGACAGGCACAAGCGCGACAGTGGTCGGTGCCTGACTGGGTTAGGGGAAGTGTCACCCTCAACCCACGTCTCACTGCCGTGAATATATGAAGGGGCAGGTGCTCCGTATTTCTGCTAGGGAGGGACGTTATAGCCCATATCCCACCCAATTCTTAGGGTATCATCTTGAGGGCTATGTAGCTTTATTTCCCTTGAGCAGTAATACGGACCCCGCTTTCCCTTAATTTGACAATAATCTGATCATCCAGGACGGTTGAAAGGTAGACACCTACCTGAATATTCCATCTGGGAACTGGTAAGATCTTTCCATTTATTACCGGTTATTGTCTACCCTAGTTTGAACTTTAAATTTTTTTTCCATCCTTATTTTCTCCGTTATTTTGAGCACTATGTGTTTCTTTTTTTTCTTTTAACCGTAATAAGTAAAAGTTATGTTTTAATATAATTAGCCAAGGTCGTCTTTGGGGAGTTGTTTAATATTTGAGGGCTTGACCTTTAATCTATACGCAATCATCGTGTATACACTAGACTATTTATGAACCTCTTTAATCAGCAGGTCAGGACCTAAAGATGTATGCAAAATAATGTCTGTCCCTTCTTCTTATCCCTCATAAAAAATAAAAAAAATTTGATTCACTTTGTGCAAGATTTTGCATGGTACCTTCAATCAAGATGGCCACGGCAGCCTCTTCACGCGCAAATTGTTGGTGAGTATGTATTTTTTTATTTTTTCACCGCCATTTCAAGGAAAATTGATTCGTTACCATGAAGCGCTTGGAAATTCAGCTTCGTGTTGAATCAAGTTTTTCCTGAAATTCAGATCAATGTTCACTTTGGATACTTCGATTTTCTCAACACTACTCCTGACCACTTCCATGGCTGTCCTGACAGTTCAATAGAGGAGACCGCCTGCTTGACAGATCATGAACATGGAAAGTTAGTGCTGTATGAATGTGTATTAGTGCATTAGTGGGTATACTTTACTGTGTATGTCTATTCACGTGACCATATTTTTCTATCCACATCCGTTCCGCAGGCATTTCTATCATGGAGAAGGATGTTCTGCAAAATAGGAAATCCACATGGCCTGTATCTGTGTTTTGTGGAAAATGAATGCGCATGTGAATGAGCACAAAGTGGATGTGTATAAATGTATGTTTTTATATACTGTGTATGTGAATATAAGTGTATATATTTGTATTTCGTGTATCTATGGTACTTCATTTTTAATAGGTAAGAGACCGGCCCTTAAAGGTTCTGTTCATATCATGTTTATGGCCTCCATTTAACCTATATATGCTATGATGTTTGAATTAACAGATGTCACTGGATGCCATAGAGAAGTATCTGTCCCCCATTGAATCACAATGTAAAACAAAATATATATTTTACTTGATAGTTGTAAGGAATATTGTTGTCTACTAAGCTATTCGTTAATGCTCAAAGGAGAAAATTTCAAAATTTTGCGGTAGGGTCCACCCTTTTTTTTTAGTTAAGTCCCTGATACATCTATACACTACTGCATATTTCAGGCCAGCAAAAAATATTGCTACAAGTGTACATGGGCTGAACTTTGGGTCCTGCCTCATCAATGAAGCACTGTGGAAGCCAGGAAATACGGCAGGTTCATTATATTGAGATTATTTAGCTTTTGGGAAGTATGAAGTACGGTAATATAAACTGCCTTAAAATGGATTACTTACTTTTTGCCTGTGAATATAGCCAAGAAATTTGTTACTGGTTTGTATAATTTATTTTGTGTTTTTATGTAACGTTTTTAAGTACTTTTCAGGATGCTTTCACATAGGAGTCCGAAGCTCTGCTCAGGGCCACGTCACAGAATTCGTCAAAAATAACGAAGAGATAAGTGCTGCATGCAGGACTTGTTTTTTGGATGAGAAAAAAAAAAAAAAACTTCTCCCGAATAGAAACCTTATGAATGCCATTATCGTCAGTGGGACCTGTTAGGCTCAGCTCATGTCAGTTATTAGCTTAGGGCCTCTTGCACACGCTCTTTTTTTTTTTTTTTTTTTTTCTTCTGTTTATGTTCCTTTTTTTTTGCGTTCATTTAAATTGATTGGAAAAAAAATGGAAGGTACTCCGTATGCCTTCCATTTCCGTTTTTCTATTCCATTCAGAGATTGAACATGTCCTATTATTGTTGTAACGGACAAGGATAGTACTGTTCTATCAGGGACCAGCTGTTCCGTTCCGCAAAAACTGAATGCACACGGACGTGATCCGTATTTTTTGCGGACCGCAAAATACTGAAAAAGCCATACGGTCGTGTGCAAGAGGCCTAATCCAGAACTTCCTTTATTTTTGTTCTTCTGGTCCTATAATTACAGGCTATAGCTACTAGAGAGGGGTCGTTGATCCAGGGAGTTATTCTGATTGCCTGATTGGAGTCGGGAAGGAATTTTTTTTCCCCTTATGTGAGGAAAATTGGCTTCTGCCTCACAGGGGTTTTTTGCCTTCCTCTGGATCAACTTGTAGGAAACAGGCCGAACTGGATGGACAAATGTCTTTTTTCGGTCTTATATACTATGTTACTATGTTACTATAATGGAGCAGAGGGATAGAAATAATAGTGGTGATGTGAAAGCAGCCTTTCCAGTATACTGGATATTAGCAATATGTTATTCATGACTCCTAAAACACCATATACCAGCAAATAAAATTTCACCACTGTCACAGTTCTCAGAGAACCAGCTAATTCATTCATTGTGTTTGTAGGCAGCGCTGTATCATGAACATTTCAGTGTGTTCATTCTGCTTGAAAAATGAGTCACAGGATGTTTAGTGAGAACTTGTTACTACTGCAGTATTTTTTAGGGTTTTTGGCTACTGTTTCCACTGAGTTCATGAAAACAAAGAAATGGACATATTGTTATAATGTTTAAATGTTCATGGACCTTTAACAAACTTTGCATAAATCGATAGTTTAGCTGAATATAAGAAACTTTGTAATTTATCCGAGAAAATGCCTCTTTTTCCACTTATCAGGCACTTCTATAGGAAACTATTATGGACATGCACCATGACATCCAGAGGTCATATTGCAGGGACAGGGAGTTGAGCTGGCCCTACCAACTGTTGTACAGAAAATGGTGTCATCTTGTGTTCACACAGAGAAGTCATGCAACATGCAATTTTTGTGCCTTGAAGGAAAAATTATAAGAACAAACTAGAGAACTATCATGCCTTTAGTAAGTTATCTGTACAAGTACACACTTAGGCCCCTTTCACACGGCGTGATTTCCACGCGGGTGCAATGCGTGAGGTGGACGCATTGCACCCGCACTGAATCCGGACCCATTCATTTCTATGGGGCTATGCACGTGAGCGGTGATTTTCACGCATCACTTCTGCTTGCGTGAAAATCGCAGCATGCTCTATATTGTGCGTTTTTCACGCAACGCAGGCCCCATAGAAGTGAATGGGGCTGCGGGAAAATCGCAAGCATCCGCAAGCAAGTGCGGATGCAGTGCGATTTTCCTGCAGGGTTGCTAAGAGACTGGACCCAATCTTTATTATTTTCCGTTATAACATGGTTATAAGGGAAAATAATGGCATTCTCAATACAGAATGCTTTGTAAAATGTGAATTAAGGGTTAAAAATAAAAAAAAATTACTTACCTTAGCCACTTGATCGCGTAGTTGCCGATGTCTTCTCTCTTAAAGCATTAGCTGCCGTCTAAAGGACCTGTGATGACATCACATGGTCCAATCACATGGTCCATCACCATGGTGATGGACCATATGATGAGCCTAGTGACCTAATCACAGGTCCTTTACAGGGCAGCTAATGAATGAAGAAGAGATCGCAACTACGAGATCAAGTGGCTAAGGTGAGTTAATTTTTTTATTTTTAACCCCTCCATCTACATTTTACAAAGCATTCTGTATTGAGAATGCTATTATTTTTTTATTTTTAACCCCTCCATCCACATTTTACAAAGCATTCTGTATTGAGAGTGCTATTATTTTCCCTTATAACCATGTTATAAGGGAAAATAATAAAATATACAGAATACTCAACCCGAAACCGGACTTCAGTGATGGGGTTCGGGTCTGGGTACCAAACATGGCGATTTTTCCCACGTGCGTGGAAAACGCATTAAAACTCATTTTCCCGCAACGCACCCGCCTCTGATCCGGACGTCAAACGTGACGCCCGTGTGAAATAGGCCTTACTGTGCTATTATTCATTTTTTGCTCCATCTAGTGGCCATTTGTACCAACAGTTTCTTTCTAGCTAGCAGTTATTACCTTCTATGTCCCATGGGAGCCACTATATTTATCACCGATCCCATGGTGACATCATCAAGTCATCTTTTTGCAAGAACTGAAGAACATGCAGTATCTCTAATCATCCTCAACACCCAGACTTAATGTGGCATCATTGGTATGTTGAGGTTATTAGCATTGCAGGATGTACTGTATATGTATGTATATTGATATGCATTACTGAATGTAACCTTAATTTCATGCACATGTTTGTTTGCATAGCTTTGTACTGTATTGTGTTATAGCCTTTTGTCACATGCTGATCAACAGTAGTAAACACATTTGTGTTCCTCAGTTTCACTCTATTCTTGCAATAAAAATGTAACTGGATGTTACTCCAGAGTCAGTAAGTTGCTAGAAGGAAGTTTTGTTGCATCACACATGAGAAGGACAGAGCAAGAACATATGGATGCAGATTTCTTACTTTTAAGAATAAGAGCAAATAAATGTTTATCCATATTAAGCCATATATATGTAATCAACCAATCAGGTCATATATGGTTTTCATTTCCTATACTACAATATACTACTCACTTTTTCCGGAAACATTAAGGGGTCGCGAAGAGAGTTTATAGTGAAGACCTATCCAAAGAATAGGTCCATCAATATCGAATCAGGGGTCCGACTCCCTGCACTCCAGCTGATCAGCAGTTTGAAGAGGACGTGGTGCTGCTTCATCTTCAAAATTACACTGCACTTTCAGTGCCCGCGCAGTGTAATTACAAGTGTTGACCCCATTCACTTGAATGGGACCCAGCTGCTCTTCTCCCTTCTCTGCGACCAGTGAACTGACACCACAAGGACCATATGCCAGAGCTGTTCCCATAAAGACCCATAGACTGAGAATAGGAGGTGCATTATGAAAAGGTGGTCTCATCTCACATTATGTAATTGCGCAGTCTAATAGGTTTCCCTCTCCCTGTGCATTTCTGTATTTCTCCAGTGTCAGTCAATTGAAAGGGACCAGCACTTGTAATTACACTGTGCGTCATCTTGCTTGTAACAGCGGCGCAGTGTAATCTTGGAATGAAAGCGGCACGAGCACTGCCTCCTCTTCAAACAGCTGATCGGCAGGGGTGGCGGGAGTAGGATCCTCACCGATCTGTTATTGATGACCAATTCTAAGGCTTTACTGTAATACGGTCTACTGAACAATAGGTTATTGATCGCATGAAAATTCACAAAATAACATTTTATTACCCTTATTAACTTTACTCCTTAGTCATTTAGCCAAACATACATTTGACAGAATGCACTTAAGAATCATTGCTTCTCTCCTCTCATGTAGGAAAATATATAACGTAGTTATTGGAGTAAGTGTTTTCCTATAATGTAGCTTGTGGGCTCCTGGTGATTTGACAGCAGTAGTTTACTGTAGCTGCTTTACCTAATGGTAATCTGTATTTCCCCTCATGCTTTACTCAGCAGCTTTGATTTTTCAGAGTAGCTGTTCTGTAAAGTCACAAAGCCACCAAAACTAGACCTATAATAAAGCTGGCCATAGATTAGGGATTTTAGATGACCATTTTGTGATGTCTGAAGGCTGTCATTTTGCATGGCAATACCATAAATTAAAAAGACAAATTGACAGACATAGTAAAGGATTTCTCTGGAAATTTGATATTAATGACCTATCCATAGGATATTAATGACCGATCCATAGGATAGGTCATTAATATCTTATTGGTTAAGGGACTGAGGAGGCCCGCCACTACTGCCGATCATCTGTTTGAAGGGATTGTGGCACTTCCTAGGCCAGTGACATTACGTTCATTAATCACATGGCCTAGGCCTTATGCGCAGGTCAGTCTCATGACAGAACACTCTCATTCGAAACATGCAAACAACCATTAAATACATTAACCCCATCTGGCCAGTTTTCGACCTTCTGCCCAGGCCATTTTTTTTTTGCAAATCTGACGTGTCACTTTATGTGGTAATAACTTTGAAACCTTTTACTTATCCAAGCCATTCTGAGATTGTTTTCTCGTGACACATTGTACTTGCCAGCAAGCACTCCGATTGGTTAGTTTCTGCAGACTAACCAATCGAAGCACTTTAGTGTGAAAATACCGGTTTCAGGCTGTGATCCCCCATGCTCCTTATGTATACACTGCCCCCAGATGCTGCCATTGTCCCCCATATAAAACACCAAATCGAAACCACACTATTAAAGATATATAAATACACTGATATTTTTATTAAAGTACACAATACATCAGATTTAATAACATACATATATATTAAAAATTGGATCCCAGCGTGACAATAAAGCGATGGTGTCAGAAAATACATACAAAACAGGTCGTATTACACAAAAGTGATAGGGAGAAAGGATCATCACAAAAGAGTATATATAGAGAAGTCACTTATCCTCACACTAAACACAGGCATCATCTATCCTTGGTATGTAGCTCAATGCAATGCAAGGTGGAAACATAAGGTCCAACCTCTAGCTAATACATACACTTTAAGGTATAGCCATTAGGTAAATGTAAGATACATACCGATATGCTGCATTGGCTCTGATATGCCCCCTGCAGCGTTCTCTTTACTCCAGCTAGTGATGGCAGAAGCTCAGGAACGGAGCCACTGCCATCAGCAGAGTGTGTCAGCTGTACACTTACAGCTGACACTCTGCTGTTACAGGCGAAAACAGTGCTGACACCGATCTCGACCGCTTAACCCATAGATGCCGCAGTCAGTAGCTTCCCACTACATCCATGGGGTTGAGAGGGAGGGTGCTCCCTCGCTCTTCCATCGGGCTGCCGCTAGCGTAAGGCTACATTCACACACACGTATTTTGTTAACGTGTCCGTTCAGCTTTTTTTCCGGGTAGGATGCAGACCCATTAATTTCAATGGGTCCGCAAAAAATGTGGACAGCACACTGTGCTATCCGCATCCGTATGTCCGTTCCATAGCCCCGGAAAAAAAATAGTTTTGCAGACAAGGAATAGGCATTGTTACAATGGACCGGCAAAAAACAGATGCCATACAGACTATATTGGGGCGGGGGGCCAAGCTACGGCGCAGCACTGCACTTCACGGCCGGAGATCGCCGGACTAAAAGTCGGACATGCAGGACCCTTACTCTAATTAAAACAATTTTATTTTATTTTTTTCCACCTTCTTTTTTAGTTATGAAGGCCCATTTAGATCTTGAAGATCCAGTGGGCCTGATGGCTATACAGTGCATTGCAATAGTCATCTACGAATGCAAAACGCATATGCTCGTGTGAACGTAGCCTAATACAGAGCATTGCAATAGATGACTATTGCAATGCACTGTATAGCCATAAGGCCCACTGGATCTTCGAGATCTAAATGGGCCTTCATAACTAAAAAAGAAGGTGGAAAAAAATAAAATAAAATTGTTTTAATTAGAGTAAGGGTCCTGCATGTCCGACTTTTAGTCCAGGGATCTCCGGCCGTGCAGTGCCGTGCTGCGCCGTAGCTCGGCCCCCCGCCCCAATATAGTCAATGGGGATGGAGCAGCAGCACAGCGGTGCACGGCCACTTGCGGCAGGATGGATGCGGCCGGCTGAATAGGCTAACCCAGAGATGTCTGATTTATATCAGTCATATTTACATTTATTGATCAATACAAATATAAATTAAAAAGGATAAAAATATTAGAAATATAAAATATGAAAAGCAATTAAACCCGAGCATTACACATATGCTGTGTATGTGGTGAACATTCGTTTTCCCCTTAGGGTACTTTCACACATGTGTTGTAAGGATCCGGCAATCTGTATGCAAACGGGCAGCATTTGTAGACGGATCCGAATGCGGATCGATCTCACAAATGCATTGCAACAACAGATCCGTCTCTCCGGCTGTTATCCGGAAAAACGGATCCGTTATTTTTTTTAACATTTTTAAAGGAATGTGCATGCGCAGACCGGAATAATGGATCCGTGAATGTGGTATTTTTAACGCCGGATCCAGCACTAAAACATTTTAATGTAAATTAATGCCGGATCCGGCATTCTGGCGAGTGTTCCGGAATTTTGGCAGGGGTTTTACCGCAGCATGCTGTAGTATTTTCTCTGTCCAAAAGCAGTGACTGAACTGAAGACATCCTGATGCATCCTGAACGGATTTCTCTCCACTCAGAATGCAATGGGATAAAACTGATCAGTTCTTTTCCGTTATGGAGCCCCTAGGACGGAACTCAATGACGGAAAAGAATAATGCTAGTGTGAAAGTACCCTTAGTTGTATCCAATTTTGAGTAAAAAAAAAAATCCAGTGTCCAAAAAATATTTGCTCTCTTTCTAGCCAAAAAATAGATAAATAAATAATTAAATATGCACATAATATAAAGTAGAATGAAATGAAATAAAATGAGAGGCAAACAGTCCCAGTGGATACTTTAGTATAGATGTATAGTTCGTTTACATTCCCAGTGCGCTGACTAATAATATGTTAAACATAGACCAGCAGACAGTTCCAGTAGATATAGTTAAGTCCATATATATTTGGACAGAGACAACATTTTGCGAATCTTTTTCTGTACATTACCACAATGGATTTTGAACAAAACAATTCAGATGCAGTTGAAGTTCAGACTTTCAGCTTTAATTCAGTGGGTTGAATTAAATGATTGCATAAACATGTGAGGAACTAAAGCATTTTTTAAGCCCTTCATTTTAGGGGCTCAAAAGTAATTGGACAAATTTAAATAAATTGTAAATACAATGTTAATTTCTATTACTTGGTTGAGAACACTTTTTTGACAATGACTGCCTAAAGTCTTGAACTCATTAACATCACCAGACACTGTGTTTCCTCCTTTTTAATGCTCTGTCAGCCTTTACTGCAGCGGTTTTTAGTTACTGTTTGTTTGTGGGCCTTTCTGTCTGAAGTTTAGTGCTCTATTGGGTTCAGATCAGGGGACTGACTTGGCCATTCAAGAATATTCCACTTCTTTGCTTTAATAAACTCCTGGGCTGCTTTGGCTTTATGTTTTGGGTCATTGTACATCTGTATTATGAAACGCCGACCAATCAGTTTGGCTGGATTTGAGCACACAATATGTCTCTGAAAACCCCAGAATCCATCCGGCTGCTTCTGTCCTGTGTCACACAGAACTAGGGACCCAGTGCCACTGGCAGCCATGCATGCCCAAGCCATCACTCTGCCCACGCCGTGTTTTACAGATGATGTGGTATGCTTTGGATCATGAGCTGTACCATGCTTTCACCATACTTTTTTCTTTCCATCATTTTGGTAGAGGTTGATCTTGGTTTCATCTGTCCAAAGAATGTTCTTCTAGAAGTGTGCTGGTTTTTTAAGATATTTTTTTTCAGCAAAGTCCAATCTAGCCTTCTTATTCTTGAGTCTTATTAGTGGCTTGCACCGTGCAGTAAACCCTCTGTATTTCCTTTCATGCAGTCTTCTCTTTATGGTAGATTTGGATATTGATAAGCCTATAGCCTGGAGAGTATTGTACACTTGGTTGGCTGTTGTGAAGGGGTTTCTCTTCACCATGGTAATTATTCTGCGATCATCCACCACTGTTGTCTTCCGTGGGCGTCCAGGTCTTTTTGCATTGTTGAGGTCACCAGTGCTTGCTTTCTTTTTCAGGATGTACCAAACTGTACATTTTGCCACTCCAAATAGTGTAGCAATTTCTCGAATGTTTTTTTTCTGTTTTCGCAGATGAAGGATTGTTTGTTTCACCTGCTCATTTGACCGCATGTTTACTTCTTAGAAAAATCTTCAAAATGCAAGCACCACACATCAAATCAACTCCAGACCTTTTATGTGCTTAATTCAGAATTAAATAATAAAGGAATTGCAAACACCTGCCCATGAAACAGCCTTTGATGCGATTGTCCGATTACTTTTGGTCCCTTTAAAAACAGGGTGCCACATGTAAAGGAGCATAAACTCCTAAACCTTTCATCCAATTTTAATGTGGATACCCTCAAATGAAAGCTAAAAGTCTGGACTTTATCCATGCATTTCCATTATATAACTATAACTTGAATATATTTAAGTAAACAGGTGATAAAAACAAAATTATGGACTATAGATAGAGAGCAGACTGACACGTAACGCCATGGAATATTATTCACTGTCCACTAGTTGCGCCGCTATCTGCGACTTCGCCCCGCTCGCGTCAAGGAATAAAATTAAGGCTGTGGCGTGAGCAGGAAAAGAGACTGGGCCGGCAGGCCTGTCTCATTCATCATTTTCTATGCCTGTTTTAGGCTAGGAAAATGGTATCAATTTAAGACAGCTCGGAAGTAGAGATGAGTGAACTTCTGTTTCCTAGTTCGGGTTATCTAAGAATTCGGTTATGGATTCCGCTACCACGGACCATAACAGAATTCTTAGATAACCCAAACCTTGTACGCTGAACTTTAAAACACAAGTTCGCTCAACACTGCTCAGAAGCTGTCTTACATTTAGAACTGGTGCTCAATGCGCCTTAAAGTTATTGAGAGGCCTGCACCTATTCATTACTTTTGCGGATCCATTGCCTGCACAAGGCCTTTAAGACTGGCGTCTAAAACACTGGTGTTAAAGATGACCCTACATAGATATATATGTATCATATATTTGTAAAATGAAACCCGACAGATATAGAAAGAAGAGAAGGAACAGGGAAAAAGGAGAGTAGAAAAGCCAAAATCGACTAACATAACTAATAAATTAACCCTTAAAAGGCAACGCTCCAAGGGAGTGGGCGGCCATGTATCCCCCTGAGTAAAAGCTCTGGGAGGACCCTAACATTCAAATGAAAGGCCTGAGCTGCTTTACCAAGCACAGCCACTATCTAATGTACAGTGCTGTGCATGATAAACTGTGAAAAGGCTGCAGTGCTCACCAGAGTGCTGCGGCCTCTGCGGACAGCTGATCGGCTGGGGTGTCGGGTGTCAGAACCCTACAAACAGATATTGATGACGTATCCTGGGCATATGCCATCAATATCAAAATCTCACATGGCCTGGACTAGCCTTACATTGATGGATGAAAATGTATTGTCTGGAATGAATAACTACAGCACCAAGCAACATCATGAACATAAAAATCCATCGTGCAATGAGGTTGTCACAGTTGCTCTTGGTGCAGCCAAGCTCTGCTCTTTTCTGGGGCCAGCCCCACCCAGGCTGCATTGATTGACATGGTGAGGCATAGGCAAAGCCGGAGGGAGGGTCTGGTCATAGAAATGAGTGGAGCTTGGGTGCAACAAAAGCATCATTGCACCAAAGGCCTAATTAGCATATTAACAAATAGTATCATAACTTGGGAACGGAGCCTCGGATCAACAAAAGGAAAACAGTGTTTTAATCAGGTGATCTTTGTGCTTATGCAAGCAGTCTGATACGGACAGATTCCTGTTAATGATGTGCACAGATGGCGGTTCTAACATAAAGAAATTGTTCTAATTATCCTTAGGATGACAGGAAGTGTTTCATAGGTCCATTTAGCTTAAATATATTTTTTGATTTGTCCCAATTTTTTATCACCCACCCCACCGGCCTATTAAAGGGTACCTATCGCACAACTGTTGCATCTCAGAGAGTGCATATGTGCTGTGTACTAGCTGTGCGCCTCCTGTCTGATTAAGAGGAATGCCAAGCTCCGAGGATAGTGTGATTGGAATAATGATCTTTTTAGTTGCTATGGAAACTGGAGCGATTTCAGGAGCAAAAGTACAGGGGGCCCTGAAGACGTGTCTTCCGAGCATGTTGCTTTATTCATCTACATTGCAGTTCTCGCACAGTATGGCGACGAAGTACCGACCAGGAAAAAAGCAGCACCTATCAATGAAATCACTATGCGTTTTCTTCCCAAAAAGTACAGCATTGTATATGATGGAAAAATCATTACTGAATGTAGTAGATAGGCCTGATCCTAGAACACGATGGCTCCGATCTAGCTACAGATGAATTTACAGTAAAAAGCTGCTTTCCCTGTAAATGGTACAACTAGCACAGCAAATCTAAAAGAGAAGTATAAAAGGGGAAGCTATTTACAGATTAACTACAAAAAGCAGAAATATTGTGAAAAAGGGAAATTCAACTCATTTTGCTTAGTATAGTTTGCATAGAGCGTATAGGATGTGTGCATAAAGAACTGGCTAGACAAGGGCTCCTTGTTAGTCTACAGCAATTAAAGGAGGTTTCCAAGTTCAGCAACAATTTGTTAAAGGGAAGAAAAGGGCATAAACTAATAAGACCCATTATTTACCTGAATTCCCCACCGTTCCAGTGGCACCCACCAATCCTTTACTTTGTAGTGGAAACGTGGGCAAATGGGCATATGATTGCAGAAGCACTGTAAACTAATACAAGCCGGGACCACTGTAGTGGCAAGGCGAGGATTTATCATGTCAGTGATGCGTCCTATGTTATGGCTCATCTTCCCTCAAAAACATATAATTTTTTTCTCCAAAAATCTCTTTGACATCCAGGTTGCATATAAATGTATAGATATCATTTAAAGGAGCAGTGTCATCTGCAATTGAAGATCAGATTTTACTCAAGAGGTGGTGATTCACTAATGTGAAAGTGTAACTATCATTCCATTTTTATTTTATTTTTGGGTAATGTGTAGGGGAATTGGCAGAGAAAGTTTTTCTAATATACTTCAAGGAAATCTGTACATTTGTGTGAAAAAGTGGCTCTGAAGTGTCCCTTAGCAGTGCTAAATGAAGAAAAACAGTCTTTACAGCAGAACTGCAAGAAAAGGGGGTGTCAGTCAGCACATTCCAATGAGCAGGTGCACACCGCCATGGCTAGAAACACGAAGAAAAAACACAATGCAACAGCACTCTGAAAACACAAATGAAGTACAATAATGCCATAGTTATAGAAAATATTCTGGTGCTAATGCTACGCTTATTTTGTAAATTTGAGATTCTTGGCAAATACATTTTGTACAAAATTATTTGGGCACGTCTGCTGGTTATGTGCCATACTGGCCACCAGAAAATTCAGGGAATGCAGGTTCCACAAGGCAGAGTGGACCCAGCATGCATGTGGAACCTGCATTCCCTGAATTTTATGGTGGCCAGTATGGCACATAACAGGTAGTATTTAGTGTTAGGTTCCCGTCTAAGGCCTCATGCACGCAGCCATGGAACACGGCCGTGCGTGGACTGTGGTATCCCAGCCTGGAATCCAGCTGACAGCAGCAGCGCACGGCGTCATTGGTTGCTATGTTGCCGTGCGCTTCATGCTGCCGCTGGACTACAGTAATACACCCGTACGAGCCGTGTGCATGAGGCCTTATAGAGATTCGCCTTGACGCCGGCAGACGGGCCCAAATAACTTTGTACAACATGTATTTGCCAAGTAAATGACCCCAAAGATTTTACCTGATCCATCTCCGGAGCAGGCAACATACTATTGTCCATGCGAGTCCATATCTATGCCAGCCACCTGCAATGATTGGCCTTGGGCCTTAGTTATCGTCATTGCAAATTATGGCTTTACTGGAAACTCTTATGTCAAAGGATCCCACTCAAGTCAGGAAGACCAACTGGTAGATGCCTCCCCACTCCAAGAATTATGGCTCAAAACTTTAATATGTGCCCAAAAAGCATAATGCCTCATTCACATGTCGGTAATTTCCATCAGTGATTTTGAGCCAAAACCATTTGTGGGTCTAAACACAGAACAGGTCTCTCCAGTATACCTCATCTCTGTGGAGGCTTCAATCCTGGTTTTGGCTCAGAATCACTGATGGAAATAAGAGGCATAAGATGTAATGGGGATGATTTAGCTAAACTTGTGTAAAAGAAAAATGAGGCAGTTGCCCATAGCAACCAATCAGATTACTACTTTCATTTTGTCCCTTTGGAATGGAAAGTAGTAATCTGATTGGTTGCTCTGGGCATCCTCTCCACTATACCTTCCCATCTAGGATTGTCTAGTAATGTGCACTACATGCTACTGCAGACATCCCAAATTGCGAAAAACTCATTTGAGGGAGGTTTTCTTTTCACAAACTTTTTTTTCACAAACTTTTTATTACATTCATTAGCCCCCCAGTGCCTCTCATCGTCCCCCCAGTGCCTCTCCATCAGCCCCCCCCCCCCCCCCAGTGCCTCTCCATTTCCGGGATATATTGTTTTACATGCGGGTGTCAGGGAGACTCCCTGAACGTTCGGGAGACTTGAGATCCCTGCTACTAAAAGATAAAAACATAAAATGTAAAAACTGTCAAATTATTAGATTTAGATAATGGAGAGCGGTGCAATCTCCATTGTCTAAAGCTTTGATTATTACAATAGTTCATTTCATTAACCCCCGGTCAGTTCATATTAAATGAATGTGAAACTGGCATAATGGAGCAATAGAAAAGGTCCCCACTAAAGTCAAAAAGATAAACTGGCTGATACTTTCCCTCTTCAACAGTTATGACTGAAAACTTTAGGATGTGCCCGAAAAACATAAGATGCTACGGGAATGATTTAGCTAAAATGGTGTAAAAAAAAAGGCAGTTGCCCATAGCAACCAATCAGATCAAATTTCAGCTCTCATCTTTCGAAGGTCCCTTTGAAAATCAAACTAGTAGTCTGGTTGCTATGGGCAACCTCTCTACTGTACCTTCCCATTCAGGATTATCTAGTGTGCACTACCTTCTACTGTCTGATAAAAACATACAAAATAAAAACAGTCAAATTAGAAGCTTTAGATAATAGAGACTGCACCAGACAAAGGCCGAATGTCTGGTCAAATTGTCATAATGGCTGATAAGAGAGGACTACAGTAAGCAAGTGCTGTAAATGTCCAGCAAGGTCAGTATCTTTAAGATATGCTTATATCTTTAAGAAAGCCTTCCGTTGCCAAATTTGGGGTCAAATAGTTCAGGCATTTAAATAGTGGTTGTAGACAAGTGAGTGAGTGCATCGGGAAAACCTGTCTAGACACCGATGTACCTATGTGCCAAATTTGGGTCAAATAGTTAAGATGTTTAAATGCCTATAGAGGACAGATAAACAGACCATGGTAGCTGATAACATAAAGCAACAGTTAGCAAGTGCATCGGGACCTTTAGGAAAACCTTCCCAGACACCTGATGTACCTATGTGCCAAATTCGGGGTCAATTGGTTCAGGCATTTTGATGCCTTTAGAGGACAAACCGACATGGTGGCTGCATAACAATGAACAACAGGGAGCGAGTGGGTGGGGACCTTTAGGAAAATCTTCCCAAACCCTTGATGTAGCTATGTGCCAAATTTGGTGTCCAGCAGTTCAGGCGTTTTGATGTCTATAGAGGACAGATGGACAGACAGACATACAGATGGAGATACAGTGGTACCTCCAAGTTACAATGGTCATCCTGGAACCAATTTATATTGTATGTTGAAACCATTGAAAGTTGAGTAATCAGTTCCAAGGGCCCAAAATGTCATCCAAGATAAGAGAAAATGAAGACTTAAAAAATAAGCAGATAACTATGACAGATAAAAAAAAGTCCTCACAAATAGCAGTTGGGAATAGCTGATAACTTATGTTTAGCGGCTGCAAACCCGCTGTCCCAGGGAGACCAACTCCCTCAGAGGGCAATGTCTAAGTACATTACGAGGGGGCTTGGGACAAGAGGGAATTGGGACCTGGGTGTTGACCACCCAGACTGACCTCCATGTGGTATGGGATACCCAGAGGGCTCCGGGAAGCCAAAGGCTGATCAGACAGAAGCGTAGTCAGGGTAAAAAAGCCAAGGTCAAAGGCAGCAATGAGGCAAAGTTCACAAACATAGTCCTAGGTCAGGGGCAGGCAGCAAATGGGCAAAGTCAATTTAATCAAGAAACCGGGTCTGGTACACAGTAAAGTAGAATCACACTAAACGGCTTCCCACAATAGGGCTAGACAAGCTAGTGACCAAGTTGCTCAGACGCCTTCCTGTAGAAGGAGGTGCCTTTAAATACATCCTGCAGACCAGCTATAGGTTGGGGAACATAGGGGTTTGTGCTGCCTCACATAAGGAGAAGAGACACACCTGCACACACCCTATGTGCACACAAGGAACACTGAGCCAGAGAGAATGCTCAGCTTAGAGCCCGGAGGGGATGCTGGCAGCAGGAGCGCAGACAACAGTTAAGAACCTGCTGCACGCACCTGTCTGCACGGTGCACAGCCGTGTGGAGGAGTGAAGAGGTCTGTGTCTGCATGTGGGGACAGAATCGCAGGCACAGGGCACCAGGTTAACAATAACTAGCAACTAATACAGCTATTTTACCAGAGAAGTGGCCTTGATTTGTTGGAACTGAGGCTGAGGCTTTGTATGTTGATTTGGGTTTCAACTTAACATGGTTCAGAAAAGACTATTGTATGCTGAAAATATTGGGGTTCATTTATTATCCAGAAATATGCTTATATTAGGCATATTTCTGGTGCAGGTTAGTTGCGCTGCAATCTATGACTTTTCCCCCCTCACGCCAGGTCTGGAAAAGTGGGTGTTGGGGGGGAATGGGACAGGCCGGCATCATTTTCTATGCCTGTTTTGGGCGTTGAAAAAGATCTAAATGTAAGACAGCTTGGAAGCTGTCTTACATTTAGAACTTGCGCTGGATCATCATTTTCTATGCCTATTCATAACTTTGGTGCATCCACTGCCAGATATAGGGGTTATTAAGACTGACGTGTAAAACAACGGTCTTAATAAATGACCCCCTTTGTATTCTGAGGCCGTTTCACACTATTTGGAGTGCTTCCTCCCATTCTGGTTATTTGTGAATGTTTACAATATCCTGATCTTTGGATTCTGGAGGGATTACGCTCATCATCTTTATTGTGACATGTGCTACTGTTTTCTCTGTTAGTGTGGTGGGCAGTGACAGTGTATGAGCCCTCTGTATCCCCGGTGCACTGAATAACTGGGAGATGCAGGTACGAGGGCCTTCAGCACTCGCTATTGTCGGTAAGTATAGAACGCAAGGAGACATGGAGCGGATGATTCTTCAGATAGATAGAATATATTGTCGGTTCAGGTCATACAAGGAAGCAGTGACTTCAGCAGCAATGAGCCCAGAGTCTTCACCGTTCAGTGCTGCACTGTGCTGTGAAGATGGATATTCGTTAGCAACACTCATTTAGAGATACAATGTTGATTTGTTTAAACACTGGTTTTAATACTGTCTTCACGTACAGCATTAAAATGTATTGCCTCTGTGTAGGAGTCTTGGGTGAATTAATTCAGTAATCACTTCTGCGTCTTTAAAAACATTTTAAAATAGCAATCCAAAGTCGGGTTTGGTTCCGCCTGGTACCTGGGTACCAAACCCGACTTTGAGTTGCTATTTTAAAATGTTTTTAAAGATGCAGAAGTGATTACCGAATTAATTCACCTAAGTCTTGCACGACTTTAGCTGAAACAAATTTTGCCTACACAAAGGCAATACATTTTAAAGCTGTACGGAGACAGCATTAAAACGGAAGTGTTTGAACGAATCAGCTTAAGATCTCTGACACAAAGCTCGATTCGCTCAACGCTAGAGAGCACTGCTGAGTAGGGATGAGCGAACCCGAACTGTATAGTTCAGGTTCGTACCGAATTTTGGGGTGTTAGTGACACGGACCCGAACCCGAACATTTACGTAAAAGTTCGGGTTCGTTGTTCGGGATTTCTATGGCGCATTTTGAAAGCCTGCAAAGCAGCCAACCAACAAGCATCATACTACTTTCCCTAAGAGGCCATCACAGCCATGCCTACTATTGGCATGGCTGTGATTGGCCAAGTGCAGCTTGTGACCCAGCCTCTATTTAAGCTGGAGTCGAGTCGAGCCGCACGTCACTCTGCTCTGTTTAGTGTAGGGATAGGATGAAGCTGCTGTTAGGGTGAGATTAGGCAGGGATTAACTCAGCAAAAACACTTAATGAAGTGATCGATCTACAGCTCTGAATCATTCAACTTCTGCTAGTTACCGTATTTTTCGCCCTGTAAGACGCACTTTTTCCCCCCAAAAGTGGGGGGAAAATAGTGCTGCATCTTATGGGGCGAATGCGGCAAACACTGATACACTGCCGCGCTACTGAAGAGCGCAGCCAGCGTGTTTATCAATGAGGAGGGGCTGTGGGCGGCATCTTGTTTGCTAATGACAGCGGGCCCGTGCAGTAACTGTATTCTACTACACCGGCCCGCTGTAGTAATGTTATAGGCGATGTTTAAAACTATTATCTTCATTAAACTTAATGCTGGCAGTATTACCCTACCTCCTATAATCTACGATCGCAGGCAGGACTGGAATCAGGAGGCCGGACGGGCAGGAGGCGGCAGCGTAACGTCACGTGCCTGCTCCGCCCACTTTATGAATGAAGCAGGCGGCACAGGCGCATGACGTCATGCTGCCGCCTCCTGCCCGTCCGGCCTCCTGATTCCAGTCCTGCCTGCGATCGTAGATTATAGGAGGTAGGGTAATACTGCCAGCATTAAGTTTAATCAAGATGATAGTTTTAAACATCGCCTATAACATTACTACAGCGGGCCGGTGTAGTAGAATACAGTTACTGCACGGGCCCGCTGTCATTAGCAAACAAGATGCCGCCCACAGCCCCTGTATTGGGGGTCATCGTAGCCACTGTTATGGGGGGGGGGGGAATCTGTGGATGACACATAGCATAAGATGCTATGAGTCATCCACAGATTCCCCCCATAGCATTGTCATTCCCAGATTCCCCTATACAGTGCCATCCACAGATTCCCCCATACAGTGCCATCCACAGATTCCCCCATACAGTGCCATCCCCAGATTCCCCCATACAGTGCCATCCCCAGATGCCCCCATACCAGTGCCATCCCCAGCTCCCCGACATAACAGCGGTTAACCAGAGATCCCCACATAACAGTGCGTCATCCACAGATGCCCCCATAACAGTGTGTCCTCCACAGATGCCCCATAACAGTGCATAATCCACAGATCCCCCATAACAGTGCATTATAATAGTGTCATGCACAGAACACCATTAGTAAAAAACCCACCAAAAGTACACCTTTTGGTTCAAAATATTTTTTCTTATTTTCCTCCTCAAAAACCTAGGTGCGTCTTATAGGGCGAAAAATACGGTAATTGCTCACTGTTTTTCTGTCACTTTTTTCTGGGGTGATCGGCGTCCATTTTGTGTCTTGTGGTGCGCCAGCACAAGCTGCCACCAAGTCCATTAATCCATCAATAGTAGGGTTTTTTTTTTTTTTTTTGCTATATCCTACATCAGGAGCTTGGCTGTGCTCATTGTCACCCCTAGAAACTCAGGATAGAATTTTCTATATTTTATTGAGAGGTGAAATTCACTTAAAAAAATAGCAATTCCCTAAATCTGGTGTTCCAGCTGTGGCTAGCCAAGTGTAATACTGTATGGCAAAGAATATATTTTTTTTCTGGGGTTAAATTCAATTTCCAAAATAGCAATACCCTAAATCTGTGGTTTCTGCTGTGGCAGGACAAGTTTTATAGTGTCCGTCAAAGGATAGCTTTTGTTCTGGGGTGAAATTCAATTACCAAAATAGCAATTCCGTAAATCTGGTGTTCCAGCTGTGACTGGACTAGTTTCATACTGTCCGTCAAAGGATATATTATTTTCTGGGGTGAAATTCAGTTGCAAAAAGATAAATAATGTAAATCTGGTGTTCCAGCTGTGACTGGACAAGTTTCATAGTGTCCGTCAAAGGATATATTATTTTCTGGGGTGAAATTCAGTTGCAAAA
Organism: Bufotes viridis; assembly: GCA_033119425.1. Taxonomy (NCBI): domain Eukaryota; kingdom Metazoa; phylum Chordata; class Amphibia; order Anura; family Bufonidae; genus Bufotes; species Bufotes viridis. The sequence goes on from CM065593.1 coordinate 235,531,555, forward strand.
AGAGAAATACCGTAAATCTGGTGTTCCAGCTGTGACTGGACAAGTTTCATAGTGTCCGTCAAAGGATAGCTTTTGTTCTGGGTTGAAATTCAATTGCTAAAATAGCAATTCCGTAAATCTGGTGTTCCAGCTGTGACTGGACAAGTTTCATAGTGTCCGTCAAAGGATATATTATTTTCTGGAGTGAAATTCAGTTGCAAAAATAGAAATACTGTAAATCTGGTGTTCCAGCTGTGACTGGACAAGTTTCATAGTGTCCGTCAAAGGATATATTATTTTCTGGGGTAAAATTCAGTTGCAAAAATAGAAATACCGTAAATCTGGTGTTTCAGCTGTGACTGGACAAGTTTCATAGTGTCCGTCAAAGGATAGCTTTTGTTCTGGGGTGAAATTCAATTACCAAAATAGCAATTCCGTAAATCTGGTGTTCCAGCTGTGACTGGACAAGTTTCATAGTGTCCGTCAAAGGATATATTATTTTCTGGGGTGAAATTCAGTTGCAAAAAGAGAAATACCGTAAATCTGGTGTTCCAGCTGTGACTGGACAAGTTTCATAGTGTCCGTCAAAGGATGTATTATTTTCTGGGGTGAAATTCAGTTGCAAAAAGAGAAATACCGTAAATCTGGTGTTCCAGCTGTGACTGGACAAGTTTCATAGTGTCCGTCAAAGGATAGCTTTTGTTCTGGGGTGAAATTCAATTACCAAAATAGCAATTCCGTAAATCTGGTGTTCCAGCTGTGACTGGACAAGTTTCATAGTGTCCGTCAAAGGATATATTATTTTCTGGGGTGAAATTCAGTTGCAAAAAGAGAAATACCGTAAATCTGGTGTTCCAGCTGTGACTGGACAAGTTTCATAGTGTCCGTCAAAGGATAGCTTTTGTTCTGGGTTGAAATTCAATTGCTAAAATAGCAATTCCGTAAATCTGGTGTTCCAGCTGTGACTGGACAAGTTTCATAGTGTCCGTCAAAGGATATATTATTTTCTGGAGTGAAATTCAGTTGCAAAAATAGAAATACTGTAAATCTGGTGTTCCAGCTGTGACTGGACAAGTTTCATAGTGTCCGTCAAAGGATATATTATTTTCTGGGGTAAAATTCAGTTGCAAAAATAGAAATACCGTAAATCTGGTGTTTCAGCCGTGACTGGACAAGTTTCATAGTGTCCGTCAAAGGATAGCTTTTGTTCTGGGTTAAAATTCAATTACCAAAATGGCAATACCGTAAATCTGGTGTTCCAGCTGTGACTGGACAAGTTTTATAGTGTCCGTCGAAGGATATATTATTTTCTGGGGTAAAATTCACTTGCAAAAATAGCAATACCGTAAATCTGGTGTTCCAGCTGTTGCAGGCCAAGTGTAAATCTCTCCGTAAAAGGGTATATTACACTCAGCGTGCATCTGCAAGTGTGTTTCTTTCCATTAAAGGGTATATTACAGTAAGTGTTAAAATAAAGCATAATCCTCTACATTTGCACACACTGTTTTGCATCTCTAAGTGTATTTCTTTTCGTTAAAGGGTATATTGCACAAAGTGTTAAAATACAAGTGCTGAAAGCATAATCCTATATATTTTTCTATACGCTACTGTGCATCTCCAAGAGTAAATCTATCCGTAAAAGGATACCTTTCATCCACGGCCTAAATACTATGCCTACAATTGATATTCCCCTAAATCTGTGGTTACTGCTGTGCCTGGATTAGTGCAATACGGTACATAAATAGATAGCCAGATAGGATTTAATTTGAATTCAATACATTTTGCCAAATATTTTTTTATTATTGTGGTGAACGGTAACAATGAGGAAAACATCTAGTAAGGGACGCGGACGCGGACATGGTCGTGGTGTTGTTAGTGGACCCTCTGGTGCTGGGAGAGGACGTGGCCATTCTGCCACAGCCACACGTCCTAGTGAACCAACTACCTCAGGTCCCAGTACCCGCCAGAATTTACAGCGATATTTGGTGGGGCCCAATGCCGTTCTAAGGATGGTAAGGCCTGAGCAAATACAGGCGGTAGTCAATTGGGTGGCCGACAGTGGATCCAGCACGTTCACAACATTATCTCCCATCCAGTCTTCTGCAGAAAGCGCACAGGTGGCGCCTGAAAACCAAGCCCATCAGTCTGTCACATCACCCCCATGCATATCAGGAAAACTGTCTGAGCCTCAAGTTATGCAGCAGTCTCTTATGCTGTTTGAAGACTCTGCAGGCAGGGTTTTCCGAGGGAATCCACCTAGCCCTTCCCCAGTGGTGGAAGACATAGAATGCACTGACGCACAACCACTTATGTTTCCTGATGATGAGGACATGGGAATACCACCTTATCGAAGTCCGCACGTCTCTGGTGATGACGAAACACAGGTGCCAACTGCTGCGTCTTTTTGCAGTGTGCAGACCGAACATCAGGTCAGGGAGGAAGACAGTGTGGAAGACTATGCAGGGGACGATGAGGTCCTAGACCCCACATGGAATGAAGGTTGTGCCACTGACTTTCATAGTTTAGAGGAAGAGGCAGTAGTGAGACTGAGCCAACAGCGTAGCAAAAGAGGGAGCAGGGGGCAAAAGCAGAACAGCCGCCTCCAAGAGAGTTCGCCTGCTACTGGCCACCGCCACCAGGGACCGAGCACCCCAAAGGCAGCTTTAAGGAGTTCCCTGGCATGGCACTTCTTCAAACAATGTGCTGATCACAAGACCCAAGTGGTTTGCACGCTGTGCCATCAGAACCTGAAGCGAGGCATTAATGTTCTGAACCTTAGCACAACCTGCATGACCAGGCATCTACATGCAAAGCATGAACTGCAGTGGAGTAAACACCTTAAAAACAAGGAACTCACTTAGGCTCCCCCTGCTCCCTCTTCTAATGCTGCCTCAGCCTCTCCCTCTGCCTCGGGAGGAATGTTGGCACCTGCCACCCACCAAACAGAGGATGTGCCACCAACACCACCACCTACGTCACCAAGCATCTCCACCACGTCACAAGGCAGCGTTCAGCTCTCCATCTCACAAACATTGGAGAGAAAGAGTAAATTCACACCTATCCACCCTTGAGCCCTGGGCCTGAATGCCAGCATTTCTAAACTACTGGCCTTTGAAATGCTGTCATTCAGGCTGGTGGACACAGACAGCTTCAAACAGCTGATGGCGATGGCTATCCCACAGTATGTTGTTCCCAGCCACCACTACTTCTCCAAGAGAGCTGTGCCTTCCCTGCACAACCAAGTATCCGATAAAATCAAGTGTGCACTGCGCAACGCCATCTGTGGCAAGGTCCACCTAACCGCAGATACGTGGACCAGTAAGCACGGCCAGGGACGCTATATCTCCCTAACTGCACACTGGGTAAATGTAGTGGCGGCTGGGCCCCAGACGGAGAGTTCTTTGGCCCACGTCCTTCCGCCGATGGGCGAAATCTCGTCGCAGCTCTGGGACTAGCCGGATTGACGCACATCCCTTGCCTGGCACATGTGCTGAATTTGGTGGTGCAGTAGTTCATTCACAACTACCCCAACATGTCAGAGCTGCTGCATAAAGTGCGGGCCGTCTGTTCGCTGTTGCGGCATTCACATCCTGCCGCTGCTCACCTTTCTGCGCTACAGCGTAACTTCGGCCTTCCTGCTCACCGCCTCAAATGCGACGTGCCCACCAGGTGGAACTCCACCTTGCACATGCTGGAGAGACTGTGCGAGCAGCAGCAGGCCATAGTGGAGTTTCAGCTGCAGCACGCACGGTTCAGTCGCACTGCAGAACAGCACCACTTCACCAACAATGATTGGGCCTCCATGCGAGACCTGTGTGCCCTGTTGTGCTGTTTCGAGTACTCCACCAACATGGCCAGTGGCCATGACGCCGTTATCAGCGTTACAGTACCACTTCTATGTCTCCTTGAGAAAACACTTAGGGCGATGATGGAAGAGGAGGTTGCCCAGGAGGAGTAGGAGAAGGAAGAGCTGTCATTTTTAGCACATTCAGGCCAGTCTCTTAGAAGTGGCTTAGAGGGAGTTTTTTTTGCAAAAGCAGAGGCCAGGTACAAATGTGGCCAGCCAGGGCCCACTACTGGAGGATGAGGAAGAGGTGGAGGAGGATGAGGATGAAGCATGTTCACAACGGGATGGCACCCAACGCAGCTCAGGCCCATCACTGTTGCGTGGCTGGGGGGAAACGGAGGACGATGACCATACGCCTCCCACATAGGACAGCTTGTCCTTACCTCTGGTCAGCCTGGCACACATGAGTGACTACATAAATGGCATGCTGTAGCTCACAAAAATGAAAATGAGTCTCAATGACTGGTCAGAAAGAGACCTTCAATTGCCTGTCTATGTAAATATGGCAGAGCCACGGCCGCTTCGTCCATCGGATGCAAGATAGCAGAGCTCACTGTACTGACCACTTTCTCACTGTTCCGTGCCTGGACTGGTTGTTCAGTGTCTGATATGAGAGGTGCCGACTAGAGTTGAGCGGACACCTGAAAGATCGGTTTCGCCGGTGTTTGGCCGAACTTCGTCGCAAAGTTCGAGTTCAGGACCTGAACTTGACCCCGATCCCGAACCCCATTGAAGTCAATGGGGATCCAAAAAAGTCCTGGAAAGGGTTAAAGGGCTGCAGAAGGCAGCAAAATGTGCTTAAGAGCATGGCAAGTGCTCTGCAAACAAATGAGGATAGGGAAATAACTTAAAATAAAATAAATAAAAATTATTAACCTGCAACTCTGAGGAGGAGGTAAATGTGATGTTGTAGGTGGAAGCAGCGATGGAGGAGGAGGTAGCCAACAATGTTGTTTTTTTTATTTTTTTTATTGGGGTAGCCCCCAAAATAATGGGACAAATAAAAAAAAAAGAAAACAAAGAATAAGTGCACTTGGAGTACAAGAATGTATGATTGAGGCCGGTATAAATGTCTATTCTGCACAAAGTACAGACAAGTCTTGTGGGATCCATGCCTGGTTCATTCTAATGAACGTGAGCTTGTCCACGTTGGCTGTGGACTTGTGGCTGCGTTTGTCTGTAATGAAGCTCCTTGCCGTGCTAAATACATGTTCAGACAATACACTGGCTGCAGAGCAGGCCAGCACCTCCAAGGCATAAAGGGCAAGCTCAGGCCATGTGACCAATTTGGAGACGCAGAAGTTGAATGGGACAGAACCATCAGTCAGTACGTGTAGGCATGTGCACATGTACTGTTCCACCATGTTGTTCAAATGCTGCCTCCTGCTAAGACGTTCCATATCAGCTGGTGGTGCCGGTTGCTGTGGCGCGGTGACAAAGCTTTTCCACATGTCGGCCATGCTAACCCTGACTTCTGAGGTGCTGGCCGTGACCCAGCTGCGTTGGCGACCTCTTCTTCCGCCTCCTCCTCCTCTGCCTTTGCCTCTTGCTTCCACTTGTCCCCCTGATGTCAGTTGGGAAAGCCCTCAGGAGCGCGTCTACCAGCGTGCGCTGGTAGTCGCACATCTTCCTATCACGCTCCAGTGAGGGAATTAAGGACGCCACGTTGTATTTGTAATGGGGATCCAGCAGGGTGGCAACCCAGTAGTCAGCACAAGTTAAAATGTGGGCAACTCTGCGGTCGTTGCGCAGGCACTGCAGCATGTAGTCACTCATGTGTGCCAGACTGCTCAGAGGTAAGGATAAGCTATCCTCTGTGGGTGGTGTATCATCTGTGTATCATCGGTGGTGTATCATCATAAGCTGCATTGGGTTCCACCCATCATCGCCCTAAGTGTTTTTTCAAGGAGACATAGAAGTGGTATTGTAACGCTAAGAACGGCGTCATCACCACTGGCCATGTAGGTTGAGTACTCGAAACACCACAACAAGGCACACAGCTCTCGCATGGAGGCCCACTCAATGGTGGTGAACTGGTGCTATTCCATAGAGCAACTGACCCATGCGTGCTGCAGCTAAAACTCCACTATCGCCTGCTGCTCGCACAGTTTCTCTAGCATATACAAGGTGGAGTTCCACCTGGTGGGCACGTCGCATACAAGGTAGTGAGCGGGAAGGCCGAAGTTACGCTGCAGCGTAGACAGGCGAGCAGCAGCAGGGTGAGAACGCCGAAAGTGTTCACAGACGGACCGCACTTTCTGCAGCAGCTTTGACATGTCTGAATAGTTTTTAAGGAATTTCTGCATCACCAAATTCAGCACATGCGCCAGGCAAGGGATGTGCGTCAACCCGCCTAGTCCCAGAGCTGCTACGAGATTTCGCCCATCATCGCACACCACCAGGCCGGGCTTGAGGCTCACTGGCAGAAACCACTCATCGTTCTGTTCTTCTATGCCCCTCCACAGCTCCTGTGCGGTGTGGGGTTTGTCCCCCAACACATACGTTTTAAAACCGCCTGCTGACGTGTACTCCTGGCTGTGCTGAAGTTCGTGGTGAAGGTCTTTCGCTGACTGGATAAGGAGGTGGTAGAAGAAGAGAAGGACAAAGCGGAGTAGGATAGAGAGGCAACAGGAGGCAAAGAAAACTGCTATCCGCCTCTGGCCAAGCCGCCACTACATTTACCCAGTGTGCAGTTAGGGAGATATAGCGTCCCTGCCTGTGCTTACTGGTCCATGTATCTGTGGCTATGTGGACCTTTCCACAGATGGTGTTGCGCAGTGGACACTTGATTTTTATCGCATTCTTAGTTGTGCAGGGAAGGCACGGCTGTCTTGGAGAAGTAGTGGCGGCTGGGAACAACGTACTGTGGGACAGCCACCGCCATCAGCTGTTTAAAACAGTCCGTCTCCACCAGACGGAATGACAGCATTTCAAAGGCCAGTAATTTTGAAATGCTGGCTTTCAGGGCCAGGGATCGAGGGTGGGTAGTTGGGCTTTTCCTATTTCTCTCCAGTGTTTGGGAGATGGACAGCTGAACGATTGCGTGTAACATGGTGGAGATGCTTGGTGATGGTGATGGAGGTGGTGGTGTTGGTGCCACATCCTCTGTTTGCTGGGTGGCAGGTGCCACTGTGACTCCAGAGGTGGAGGAAGAGGCAGAGACAGCAGCAGAAGAGGAAGCAGGAGGAGCCTGAGACCTTTCATGGTTTTTAAGGTGTTTACTCCACTGCAGTTCGTGCTTTGCATGTAGATGCCTGGTCATGCAGGCTGTGAACAGGTTTAAAACGTTTATGCCTCGCTCCAGGCTCTGATGGCACAACGTGCAAACCACTTGTGTCTTGTCGTCAGGACATTATCTGAAGAACTGCCACGCCAATGAACTCCTTGGAGCTGGCTTTGTTGTGCTCGGTCCCTGGGTGCGGTGGGCAGTATCAGGCTCCGCTTTTGCACCCTGCTCCCTCTTTTGCTGTGCTGTTGCCTCTGTGCGACCACCGCCTCTTCCTCAGAACTGCACATGTCACGAGCATGAACTTGAGTCCAGTCGGGGGTCTAGGACCTCATCATCCTCCACATCATCTTCCACCCATTCTTGACCCCTGCCCTCCTCGTCGGTCTGCACACTGCAGAAAGCGCAGCAGTTGGCACCTGTGTTTCGTCATCATCAGAGACGTGCTGCGGTGGTATTCCCATGTCCTCATTCTGCAACATAAGTGGTTGGGCATCAGTGCATTCAATGTCTTTCACTTCTGGGACAGGGCTATGTGGATGGCCTGGGGAAACCCTGTCAGCAGAGTCATCAAAAAGCATAAGAGTCTGCTGTATGACTTGGAGCTCAGACTGCTTGGCTGCTTTGCAAGGGGTGAGGTGAAAGACTGATGGGCATGGGCTGCAGGTGCCAACTCTGAGCTTTCTGCAGAGGACTGGGTGGGTGATACTGTGAAGGAACTGGAGCCACTGTCAGCCACCCAATCTACTATCGCCTGTACTTGTTCTGGACTCACCATCTGTAGAGCGGCATTCGGGCCTACCAAACAACCCTGCAGGTTCTGTCCCCTACTCGCACCTAAGGAAGGTGTTTCACTTGGATCTGTAGCTGGCGCAGAATGGCCACGTCCTCTCCCAGCAACAGGAGCTCGACCAACACCACCACGACATGTCCACGTCCCTTATTTGATGTTCTCCTCATTATTTGCCTTCACCCACCAAACTAACAGATAGTTTATCACAGGTGTCAATTTAACTGCCAATAGTCAACAATTAAGTTCACAACAGTAAGGCAGTGCCCGTGTCATAAACAGAATAAATTTCTTTAGGTCACACAACAGTGTAACGGAGCAATTCAATAAAATTACTTCACTATCACCAAAAATTAGATTTTTCAAACCAACAATGTAACAGCATAGGTTAACAGTTTAATTTGACTGTCAGAAACGCAGCGTACACCACAAATGTGCTATCTACCATAGTTGCAACCAACTATGTAAATGCGGAGTTCCACAGGTTACTTAAAATGACTGAAATACAGGGTAGGCCTTAGTTCTGAACCAGTTCAAAACCAGTGTTTATTGCAACAAACTACAGAAAAGCAGTATGTCACTGCTAAATTTTAAAACAGGTTTTTCAGCGTTGTATGCAAAAGTGCTCTGTGGAACAACAGTACGGGTTTATTCCCTCAACTACAGAAATGCAGTATGTCAGCATAAAATTTTAAAATAGGTTTTTCAGCGTTGTATGCAAAAGTACTCTGTGGCTCGACAATACGGGTTTATTCCCCCAACTACAGAAATGCAGTATGTCACCGATAAATTTTAAAATAGGTTTTTCAGCGTTGTATGCAAAAGCGCTCTGTGGCACTTGTAACGCTTCAACGGGTGTGGACCCACTGTGCCACTTACCGGTTTGACTTTGGGCCAAACTTGGGAGCGGAATCTGTGCCCCCCTGGTCTTCACCCTTTATCCCGCTCCTGAATGCAGAAGCTGGTCTCAGCTGCAGGGAAGACACCAGGTTGGCACCGCAAGAGTGGTCCCGGTTAAGTGGCAGCTGGCCGGGCTGGCCAGAACGCCTCGATGCAAGCACCGGGAAACAGGCAGATGGAGCAAGCTTTGCTGGATGAAGCAGGGCTGAGTAAGTGGTTAAGCAGAGCTGAAGCTGTTAGAACAGCAGAGCTGAGAAGCCCAGGTGCAGCAGGTGTGATGATCTGCACAGCAGACAGAGGCGTGGTCGACAGTCTGGGTCGTATACTTGAGAGCAGCGAGGTACAGGAGGATCAAACAGAGACAAGGTCAGGATACAGGCTGAGGTTGGTAACAGGATATCAATGCAGGAACTAGCTGGAACCTTCGCTGTAGAAGACTACAATATTGCTCAGGCATTGCAGGAAGGGGGAAGCACCCTTATAAAGGTGGTGCCTGGCCGGGATTGGAGAGAGGGCAGAATCAGGGGCGTGCACAAATCCTTAAAGAACCAGGACACGTGCGGCTCCTACAAGGTGCAACTGAAGCTGTCGCCGCTTGCGACAGTGCAGGAAAGCAGGACCGGAGCCTGCAGCGGAAAGGAGGAGCCTTGCGTGCAGTTCGACTGAGGTACATAGCAGGGTGCGCTGCAAGCCGGCAGCTGCCAACTGCCATTGTTACAGCACCACAATGCGGGTTTATTCCCCCAACTACAGAAATGCAGGATGTCACCGCAAAATTTGAAAAAAGGTTTTTCAGCGTTGTATGCAAAAGTGCTCTGTGGCACGACAATACAGGTTTATTCCCTCAACTACAGAAATGCAGTATGTTGCCGCAAAATTTTAAAACAGGTTTTTCAGCGTTGTATGCAAAAGTACTCTGTGGCTCGACAATACGGGTTTATTCCCCAACTACAGAAATGCAGTATGTCACCGATAAATTTTAAAATAGGTTTTTCAACGTTGTATGCAAAAGCGCTCTGTGGCACCTGTAACGCTTCAACGGGTGTGGACCCACTGTGCCACTTACCGGTTTGACTTTGGGCCAAACTTGGGAGCGGAATCTGTGCCCCCTGGTCTTCACCCTTTATCCCGCTCCTGAATGCAGAAGCTGGTCTCAGCTGCAGGAAGACACCAGGTTGGCACCGCAAGAGTGGTCCCGGTTAAGTGGCAGCTGGCTGGGCTGGCCAGAACGCCCCGATGCAAGCACCGGGGAAACAGGCAGATGGAGCAAGCTTTAGCTGGATGAAGCAGGGCTGAGTAAGTGGTTAAGCAGAGCTGAAGCTGTTAGAACAGCAGAGCTGAGAAGCCCAGGTGCAGCAGGTGTGATGATCTGCACAGCAGACAGAGGCGTGGTCGACAGTCTGGGTCGTATACTTGAGAGCAGCGAGGTACAGGAGGATCAAACAGAGACAAGGTCAGGATACAGGCTGAGGTTGGTAACAGGATATCAATGCAGGAACTAGCTGGAACCTTCGCTGTAGAAGACTACAATATTGCTCAGGCATTGCAGGAAGGGGGAAGCACCCTTATAAAGGTGGTGCCTGGCCGGGATTGAGGAGAGGGCGGAATCAGGGGCGTGCACGAACCCTTAAAGAACCAGGACACGTGCGGCTCCTACAAGGTGCAACTGAAGCTGTCGCCGCTTGCGACAGTGCAGGAAAGCAGGACTGGAGCCTGCAGCGGAAAGGAGGAGCCTTGCGTGCAGTTCGACTGAGGTACATAGCAGGGTGCGCTGCAAGCCGGCGGCTGCCAACTGCCATTGTTACAGCACCACAATGCGGGTTATTCCCCCAACTACAGAAATGCAGGATGTCACTGCAAAATTTGAAAAAAGGTTTTTCAGCGCTGTATGCAAAAGTGCTCTGTGGCACGACAGTACGGGTTTATTCCCTCAACTACAGAAATGCAGTATGTCAGCATAAAATTTTAAAATAGGTTTTTCAGCGTTGTATGCAAAAGTACTCTGTGGCTCGACAATACGGGTTTATTCCCCCAACTACAGAAATGCAGTATGTCACCGATAAATTTTAAAATAGGTTTTTCAGCGTTGTATGCAAAAGCGCTCTGTGGCACTTGTAACGCTTCAACGGGTGTGGACCCACTGTGCCACTTACCGGTTTGACTTTGGGCCAAACTTGGGAGCGGAATCTGTGCCCCCCTGGTCTTCACCCTTTATCCCGCTCCTGAATGCAGAAGCTGGTCTCAGCTGCAGGGAAGACACCAGGTTGGCACCGCAAGAGTGGTCCCGGTTAAGTGGCAGCTGGCCGGGCTGGCCAGAACGCCCCGATGCAAGCACCGGGGAAACAGGCAGATGGAGCAAGCTTTAGCTGGATGAAGCAGGGCTGAGTAAGTGGTTAAGCAGAGCTGAAGCTGTTAGAACAGCAGAGCTGAGAAGCCCAGGTGCAGCAGGTGTGATGATCTGCACAGCAGACAGAGGCGTGGTCGACAGTCTGGGTCGTATACTTGAGAGCAGCGAGGTACAGGAGGATCAAACAGAGACAAGGTCAGGATACAGGCTGAGGTTGGTAACAGGATATCAATGCAGGAACTAGCTGGAACCTTAGCTGTAGAAGACTACAATATTGCTCAGGCATTGCAGGAAGGGGAAGCACCCTTATAAAGGTGGTGCCTGGCCGGGATTGGAGAGAGGGCGGAATCAGGGCGTGCACGAACCCTTAAAGAACCAGGACACGTGCGGCTCCTACAAGGTGCAGCTGAAGCTGTCGCCGCTGCGACAGTGCAGGAAAGCAGGACTGGAGCCTGCAGCGGAAAGGAGGAGCCTTGCGTGCAGTTCGACTGAGGTACATAGCAGGGTGCGCTGCAAGCCGGCGGCTGCCAACTGCCATTGTTACAGCACCACAATGCGGGTTTATTCCCTCAACTACAGAAATGCAGTATGTCACTGCAAAATTTTAAAACAGGTTTTTCAGCGTTGTATGCAAAAGTGCTCTGTGGAACAACAGTACGGGTTTATTCCCTCAACTACAGAAATGCAGTATGTCAGCATAAAATTTTAAAATAGGTTTTTCAGCGTTGTATGCAAAAGTACTCTGTGGCTCGACAATACGGGTTTATTCCCCCAACTACAGAAATGCAGTATGTCACCGATAAATTTTAAAATAGGTTTTTCAGCGTTGTATGCAAAAGCGCTCTGTGGCACCTGTAACGCTTCAACGGGTGTGGACCCACTCTGCCACTTACCGGTTTGACTTTGGGCCAAACTTGGGAGCGGAATCTGTGCCCCCTGGTCTTCACCCTTTATCCCGCTCCTGAATGCAGAAGCTGGTCTCAGCTGCAGGAAGACACCAGGTTGGCACCGCAAGAGTGGTCCCGGTTAAGTGGCAGCTGGCCGGGCTGGCCAGAACGCCCGATGCAAGCACCGGGAAACAGGCAGATGGAGCAAGCTTTAGCTGGATGAAGCAGGGCTGAGTAAGTGGTTAAGCAGAGCTGAAGCTGTTAGAACAGCAGAGCTGAGAAGCCCAGGTGCAGCAGGTGTGATGATCTGCACAGCAGACAGAGGCGTGGTCGACAGTCTGGGTCGTATACTTGAGAGCAGCGAGGTACAGGAGGATCAAACAGAGACAAGGTCAGGATACAGGCTGAGGTTGGTAACAGGATATCAATGCAGGAACTAGCTGGAACCTTCGCTGTAGAAGACTACAATATTGCTCAGGCATTGCAGGAAGGGGGAAGCACCCTTATAAAGGTGGTGCCTGGCCGGGATTGGAGAGAGGGCAGAATCAGGGGCGTGCACAAATCCTTAAAGAACCAGGACACGTGCGGCTCCTACAAGGTGCAACTGAAGCTGTCGCCGCTTGCGACAGTGCAGGAAAGCAGGACCGGAGCCTGCAGCGGAAAGGAGGAGCCTTGCGTGCAGTTCGACTGAGGTACATAGCAGGGTGCGCTGCAAGCCGGCAGCTGCCAACTGCCATTGTTACAGCACCACAATGCGGGTTTATTCCCTCAACTACAGAAATGCAGTATGTTGCCGCAAAATTTTAAAACAGGTTTTTCAGCGTTGTATGCAAAAGTGCTCTGTGGCACCACAATACAGGTTTTTTCCCCCAACTACAGAAATGCAGTATGTCACTGCTAAATTATAAAATAGGTTATTTAGGGGGACTTGACCTGCCAGAAAAAATGCATTTTTCCTCCACTGAGCTACCAGAAAATAACTAGACTAATGGTCCTGGCACACATGCCGGTCACGTGTAGTTCCAAGAACACTGCAGTTGCTAAAATGGCTGCCAACGCCTACCTCACTAAGAGATGGAATAAAAATAATTTTGCAGTATCACTGGGCTCAGGGCTGGGTACAAATATGTAGCATAGCATCCTCAATAATTGCTGTATTTCGAATATTGAACACCACCAAGTTGAACAGATTTCTTCCCTAATCTCTCCCTCACAGCAGCAGCAGCATCCTATCCCTACACTGAGAGGAGCAGAGTGACGTGCGGTGCTACGTGACTCCAGCTTATATAGAGGCTGGGTCACATGCTGCACTTAGCAAATCCCAGCCATGCCATTAGTAGGCATGGCTGTGATGGCTTCTTGGGGCAAAATAGTGAAACACTAGTTGATTGGCTGCCCTGCAGCCTTTCAAAAAGTGCAAAGAAATGTTCGGGTTCGGGTCCAGGTGCGAAAAACCATAAAGTTCGGTACGAACCAGAACTTTACAGTTCGGGTTCGCTCAACTTTAGTGCCGACCAAATTATATTTGGACACTGTTATGTTACTACTTTAGAGTATAATGCATAGAAGGTAATTATTATGTGATCAAGTATGATACAGCTATTAGAAATTATACATATGGTATTATGAAAGATAACATTATGTAATTGTATGGCAGTACAGTATGTTTTCTCTTTTCCCTCAGTTTGAAATTACTTGCCCCATAATATAACAGATAAAGTGGCTAAGACCTCATTTGCACCTTTAAGAAGTTGTACTCTGCCCATTTTATTTCTATGTTTTGTTGATATTTTGCTGTTATTTGTAGCAAGTAAAATTTATCATGACATTGCTGCAGAAGATATTCTCCAATCAATATGTTGAATCAGGCAATTATTTATGAAGTTTTCTTTTGCTGTAAACTGTGGTGTAATGCAGGAAACCACACTTTGAAGACACAAAGAACCATAGTGTAACTGTTGTGTTGCAGGGAAACATGCTATGAATGTGAACCAATTGAATAGTTAATGCAGACAAAAAGTGGAGGCAATATACCAAGCAAGCCAATTTAGATTTTAACTTTTATCCTTCAAATCTAAAATGAAAAAAATTTAAATGGCCTCAGTCAAAAAGGGAGCAAAAATGTGTCTAATTTGACTAATAGTAGCTCAGAAAGGACTAATTTTGATACCAGTGCATTCTTGGGGGTAGTGCACTCCTGCCTCCCACTCTTTGGCCAGTGATTGAAAAGCAGGTTTCTGTATATGTCCCTTGCCTTACAAAAGTATTCATAACCCCTGTTCTTTTTCCACATTGTTTCACGTTACACACACAAACTTAAATGTATTTTATTGGGATTTTATGTGATAGATAGACCAACACAAAATAGCAAGTATGTGTGAAGTGAAAAGAGAAGGGTTTTCAAATTGTTTAATAAATACAAAAAAAAGTGCAACATGCATTTGTATTCAGTCCTTTATACTCTTATACTGCTAAACAAAATCCAGTGTGAATAATTGTTATCAGAAGTTACCTAATTAGTAAATAGAGTCCACCTTGTGTAATTTATTTTTACTATAACTACAGCTATTCTATGAAGGCCTCAGAATTTTGTTAGTAGGGATGAGCGAACACCTGAAAGTTCGGGTTTGGCAGAAATTCGGCTAAAAGTTCAGCTTTGGGACCCGAACTTGACCCCGAACCCCATTGAAGTCAATGGGGACCCGAACTTTGGGGCACTAAAATGCCTGTAAAATAGTCATAGTAAGGGCTATAGCTACAAAAGAAAGAAAAATGGGGGTAAGAGCAGGATGCCCTGCAAACAAATGTGGATAGGGGAATGACATAAAATAACATAGACTAAAAAAAAAATTTAAAATAATAATCTTGAACTAGGAGGCGGAGGTCAAAGTGGAGTAGGGGGTTGAGGAGGCAGTGGACTTAGTAGTGTAGGTAGAAGCGGTGGTGGAGGAGGAGGTAGCCAACACTGTTATTTTTTATTTTATTTTATTTTTTTTAGTTTTATTTTTTTAATAAATTTGGGAAGGCCTCAAAACATTGGGAAATAGAAAAGAGAATGCAAAGGGAAAGTGTGCTGGAGTATAGCAATGTAGTAAAGGATGAAACCGCGCTGCTTTTTGCTCTTGCCGTCCAGTACACAGGTAAAGTGTTTCAGTCGTTCGTGCTTGTCGTTCACTTCCAAAGGATACAATCCTTCTCAGACCGCCTCCTAAACAGAGGTTGATAAAAGCATAATCAAAATGTAAAATCCGATGTTTGCCCAACCCGGGTTTCGCTCTCTGGCTTCCTCAGGGGCGACAACTACGCATGTCCAAGCCAGGGCCCTTTTTATAGCCCAAATCCCCACATTAAAAATGCAAAACATGGGAACCGGAATCCAGTCACACAATAGTATCTAAAACACCATACATAAACCTTTCCAAACTGGTCTCCCATATCCCACATGGTAAGGTTAACCTCAAGTCAATCACATCACATCCCGCTGCCATCGTATCGCCGTAAGTCATAACTTTACATTCATCATTGTATTCTATTCCTCTGCTCCTTCTACTAGTAATGCTTTAAATGGTTAAACTACATCATTGTAGCGCCTAGGGATCCTTATTGGTCGGGCGGTGAGACTCCTCCTCCTCTCATTCATCCCTTAGTCACCTGACTCTCTCTCCTCCCACTCATCGTAACAGAAAACTCAACCCCACCTCTTCCCATTCACATAGCTCGTATCGCATGACCCGGGCACCCGATTATCATTCACAATGACAGTAACACGTCACTGAATGGTCCTCCACAAAGGAAACATTCATCATAACACCGGGACCCGTGTCTTCTTACTCCATATATTCTCCAGGGATATTTTAAACCAGGCATGGTTTCAGGTCGAACTCTATGTTTAAGCCGTTTGGTTGCTCTATAATCTTCCACTGTTGTACAGTTCCGAGCCATTCTTTTAAACTGTCCCTTGGGTATGTTTTTAAGCCAAGTTTATAATGACAGCTCTTCACATCAATATAGGAATTGACATCAGTATCCTTGAAGTAGGAACTGGTCTTAAATGCGCCCTCCTCTATCCTTATACACAAATCCAAGAAATTGATAGACACATTACTGATCTCCCCTAGGAACTTCAAATTCCACACATTATTATTTAACTCATTAATAAATGTCTCGAGACCCTCCTTCTCTCCTTCCCACATTAGGAGGCAGTCATCGATGTACCTCCTCCAGAGGGTTAACTTTCCTCTGGAGGTGTCCACTCCTAATCTGGGAAGGATAGTTTCCTCTTCCCACGCCCCCATAAAGATATTGGCGAAACTGGGTGCGAATTTCGCCCCCATCGCCGTCCCGACGCACTGTACATAATATGAGTCCAAGAACCAAAAGTAGTTATGTTCTAAGCAGTATTCCAAACATCCTAATATGAAACTCCCCTGTAGGTCACCTATTCTGGGATCTCTCCTAATTCTATTTTCCACCGCTTTCATACCAAGTTGTTTAGGAATCACCGTTTACAGTGATACCACATCAACAGTGGCCATCCATGTATTTGGTGTCGCCGGGTTCAGGTCCTTCACAATTTGTATCACAGACCCCGTATCTTTCAAATGTGAGGGATTCTGTATCACATAGTCCTGCAGGTAGAAGTCTATATACTCCGTAACTCTGCATGTGAGGGAATTAAGCCCTGAGATTATTTGCCTCCCTGGGGGGTTGATGAGACATTTGTGCACCTTAGGTAGGTATCACTGGCACAATAGGGTGTGGGACAGTCAGGTATTCAAACTCCTTTTTGGTCAATATCCCTTTTTTGAAACCATCCTTTGGAAGGTCATCTAGGATTTTTTTATACTCTGGTGTCGGGTTCCCCTTTAGTTTTTTATATGTACATTCATCAGACACTAGTCTTAACATTTCGGACTCATATTTCTCTCGATCCATCACAACCACCCCTCCCCCTTTATCAGCAGGTTTAATAATTAATTTTGGGTTCTGTTCCAGATCTTTCAGAGCTTTTCTCTCGCCATGTGTTAAATTGTGCGGCCCTTTTTTTGTGTCCATTTCCTCCAACTCTTTTAATAATCCTGTCCTAAATGCTTCCACACATTCATTATTGCCGTTTTTAGGGAAAAATTTTGATTTTTCTTTTAGTTGTGTATGTACAATGCCCTCCCTTTCTTCTGCGTTTTTAATTTGTGGGGCTGGATTGTTCAAACAGTATTTAGCTATGTTAATCTTCCGGATGAATTTGTGTATATCCAGGAACAGCTCAAACTTATTCATTTTCTGACTCGGTGCATATTTAAGTCCCTTATTAGGAACTCTCTTTCCATCCCCCGTTAAAGTGTGGCTACTCAAATTAAATATTCCTCTTATGTTTCCTTGACCTTCTTTGTTTTCGGGCCTATTCTTCCCTTTTCCCCATCTTCCTCTATGAAACCCCTTTTTTGTGGTGTCCTGACAGTCTGCTCTTTCTTCTCTACCTCCCTCTGTACTCCCTTCATTCCCTGATGGGGAAAATTTTGTGCTCCTTGTTCTGTCGACCTAGGTCTACACTCCTCACCATTACCTCTCACATCATTTTTCATATGCCCATTCGCCTCAAAATTCACCCTTTCTACACTACCTCTATTATAGTGATGACTCTGACTATAGTTGCCCTGTGATCTCCAGTTTGTCCTTCCATTATAACCTCCTTCTTGATAGGGCTGTCTATACGGCTGTCTATATTGATATCTTCCATAACCATCATTCTGAGCATAGTTCCTTCCATGGAAATCTCTGTGGTTTGGATGATACGCATTATCATACCCCCCATGGTAATGACCATTGTTGGGCTGATATGCATAATCATTCCTCCTATATCGATTCCCATGATTATAAGGTGGAATATAACCATTGGAGTAATTCTTGGGATAAAAGCTTAACAAATCTTTGCTTCCCCCCTCCATTCCCAGTATTCCTAAAACCTCCAGTGTGATATCCTGGGTTTGGATTTCTCTCACTCACTTCATTCACCTGTGTCACATCCGACATGATTTGTTCCGTATTTTTCTTATTTTTCCACTTATAAACCACTTCTAGTTTATAGTCATTACTGATTTTTGCGTATTTCTTTTGCTTTTTACTCTTTATATCTTTCTCAGATTTAAGTACCACTTCCTGACACTGTTTACTGCATTTGTCATACTCATCCCTGTTCACACTCTTAAGGGGTCTAATAACCTCCTGCAACTCCTCAATCGTCTGATTGATTTTCTTAAGCTTGTTTTTGCGAACAATTATAATATATTGTATCACCTTCCATGAGCATTCATATGAATGTACATATACAAAAACTAAAGGGGAACCCGACACCAGAGTATAAAAAAATCCTAGATGACCTTCTAAAGCAGTGTTTCCCAACCAGTGTGCCTCCAGCTGTTGCAAAACTACAACTCCCAGCATGCACGGACAGCCTTTGGCTGTGCGAGCATGCTGGGAGTTGTAGTTTTGCAACATCTGGAGGCACACTGGTTGGGAAACACTGTACTAAAGGATGGTTTCAAAAAAGGGATATTGACCAAAAAGGAGTTTGAATACCTGACTGTCCCACACCCTATTGTAGTGAAAAAGGGAATTAGGAATTATTTAAGATCAAGGTGAATGGTGGACATTCACTAGTTAAAAGAATAATGGGTATGATACAATGGATATACACTCACTTCACGGAGGCGTGATCAACAGGAAGGGGCCACATATTGTTAATAAAGTGTTTAAACAGAAGCCGCCTCCTGTGCTGGATATACACTCACTTCACGGAGGGGGTGATCAACAGGATAAGCTCAAGACACCTGTGATCTTAAACCCCCCCGGCCAGGATCGCACGTAGAAGTCTTAGTGGTAGAACGCAGCACAGGAGGCGGCTTCTGTTTAAACACTTTATTAACAATATGTGGCCCCTTCCTGTTGATCACGCCCTCCGTGAAGTGAGTGTATATCCATTGTATCATACCCATTATTCTTTTAACTAGTGAATGTCCACCATTCACCTTGATCTTAAATAATTCCTAAGAATAACTTCTCATTTACTCTAAAGGGGATTGGCGCCTACCTAAGTGTTTCCTTTTTCTCCTGGTGGATTACCCATCAGATATTCAACCACACCCTATTGTGCCAGTGATATATCACCTACCTAAGGTGCACAAATGTCTTATCAACCCCCCAGGGAGGCCAATAATCTCAGGGCTTAATTCCCTCACATGCAGAGTTACGGAGTATATAGACTTCTACCTGCAGGACTATGTGATACAGAATCCCTCACATTTGAAAGATACGGGGTCTGTGATACAAATTGTGAAGGACCTGAACCCGGCGACACCGAATACATGGATGGCCACTGTTGATGTGGCATCCCTGTATACGGTGATTCCTAAACAACTTGGTATGAAAGCGGTGGAAAATAGGATTAGGAGAGATCCCAGAATAGGTGACCTACAGGGGAGTTTCATTTTAGGATGTTTGGAATACTGCTTAGAACATAACTACTTTTGGTTCTTGGACTCATATTATGTACAGTGCGTCGGGACGGCGATGGGGGCGAAATTCGCCCCCAGTCTCGCCAATATCTTCATGGAGGCGTGGGAAGAGGAAACTATCCTTCCCAGATTAGGAGTGGACACCTCCAGAGGAAAGTTAACCCTCTGGAGGAGGTACATCGATGACTGCCTCCTAATGTGGGAAGGAGAGAAGGAGGGTCTCGAGACATTTATTAATGAGTTAAATAATAATGTGTGGAATTTGAGGTTCCTAGGGAAGATCAGTAATGTGTCTATCAATTTCCTGGATTTGTGTATAAGGATAGAGGAGGGCGCATTTAAGACCAGTTCCTACTTCAAGGATACTGATGTCAATTCCTATATTGATGTGAAGAGCTGTCATTATAAACTTGGCTTAAAAACATACCCAAGGGACAGTTTAAAAGAATGGCTCGGAACTGTACAACAGTGGAAGATTATAGAGCACAAAGTAATATACTAAAGGAGCAATTCATGGAAAGGGGTTATGAAAAGGAGAAACTAGATGCATCCATTCAGGTTGTGGAAAATGAAAAGAGGGAAGATAAGGGAGCTGTAAAGGAGAAAAAGGATGAGAGAGATTTTAGATTCTCTTTTGTGACCAGATATTGCTCCATGTCAGATACCATAAAAAGAGCAGTAAAGAAAAATTGGGGAATACTCAAAAATGACCCTATAATAGGCAAAACTGTACCTGATAACCCTATGTTTATTTTTAAAAAAGCCACCAATATAAAGACAAAACTTGTACATAGCGCCATACCTGCAATAAGTGAAAAAATGGTGAAAGTGTGAGGTAAATTCACATGGTGCGGTTTTTGCACTGGATGCAAAAATCGAAACATAAAAGAAAGAGTGAGGTCGCTCAGTTGCATTAAATCCAACAAAAATGGAGGGGAGTTTCAAATTAAAGGTCACTGTTCCTGTGAAAATGAAGGAATAATATACGCACTGTAGTGCCCTTGTGGGCTCCAGTCCGGAAATTAAAGGTGAGGATTCAGGAACATATTGGCAATATAAGGAGGGGGCTCATGAGCCACAGTGTATCGGCCCATTTTAAGCTGAAGCACGAGAAGAACCCACGGAGTTTGAAGTTTGTAGGACTAGAACTTGTTAAACCACATTGGCGAGGAGGAGATGTGATTAGGCAGATAAACCATAAAGAGGTACAGTGGATATACCAATTGGGTACCTTGCAACCAAACAGCTTAAACATAGAGTTCGACCTGAAACCATGCCTGGTTTAAAATATCCCTGGAGAATATATGGAGTAAGAAGACACGGGTCCCGGTGTTATGATGAATCTTTCCTTTGTGGAGGACCTTTCAGTGACGTGTTACAAGTTGTGAATGATAATTGGGTGTCCGGGTCATGCGATACGAGCTATGTGAATGGGAAGAGGTGGGGTTGAGTTTTCTGTTACTATGAGTGGGAGGAGAGAGAGTCAGGTGACTAAGGGATGAATGAGAGGAGGAGGAGTCTCACCGCCCGACCAATAAGGATCCCTAGGCGCTACAATGATGTAGTTTAACCATTGAAAGCATTACTAGAAGAAGGAGCAGAAGAATAGAATACAATGATGAATGTAAAGTTATGACTTATGGCGATACGATGGCAGCGGGATGTGATGTGATTGACTTGAGGTTAACCCTCCCATGTGGGATATGGGAGACCAGTTTGGAAAGGTTTATGTATGGTGTTTTAGATACTATTGTGTGACTGGATTCCAGTTCCCATGTTTTGCATTTTTAATGTGGGGATTTGGGCTATAAAAAGGGCCCTGGCTTGGACATGCGTAGTTGTCGCCCCTGAGAAAGCCAGAGAGCGAAACCCGGGTTGGGCAAACATTGGATTTTACATTTTGATATGCTTTTATCAACCTCTGTTTAGGAGGGGGTCTGAGAAGGATCGAATCCTTTGGAAGTGGTCGACAAGCACGAACACCTGAACACTTTACCTCTGTACTGGACGGCAAGAGCAAAAAGCAGCGCAGTTTCATCCTTTACTACATATACCTGCCCATGAGTGTAAACTGCCCACCACACTGTGTCGGAACCAGCAGCGCAAGTAAAAAACTGTCCGTGTCTGGGATGCAGGACTGACATTTTTATTTATTATTTGGAGTATAACAATGGCTGGGTGCGGCCGGTATACTTGTCTACTTAGCACAAGGTACGGAAAAGTCCTGCGGGATCCATGCCTGGTTCATTTTAACATGAGCTTTTCCACCTGTCTGTGATCACCCCCCATTCCGTGCTAAACACACGTTCGGACAATACACTGGCCGCAGGGCAGGCCAGCACCTCCAAGGCGTAAAGGGCAAGCTCAGGCCATGTGCCCGATTTGGAGACCCAGAAGTTGAATGGGGCAGGCCCATCAGTCAGTACGTATAGGCATGTTCACATCTACTCTTCCACCATGTTGCTGAAATGCTGCCTTCTGCTAAGACATTCCGTATCAGCTGGTGGTGCTGGTTGTTGTGGCGTGCTGACAACGCTTTTCCACATTTCAGCCATGCTAACACTCCCTTCTGACGTGCTGGCGGTGCCCCAGCTGCATTGGCGACTTCTTCCTCCTCGTCGGCCTTCGCCTTGTGCTTTCACTGAGCCCCCGCTGTCAGATGGGAATGCCATCAGCAGCTCTTCTACCAGCATGCGCTTGTACTTGCGCATCTTCTGATCACGCTCCAGTGATGGAATTAAGGATGGCACGTTGTCCTTGTAGCAGGAATCCAGCAGGGTGGCCACCCAGTAATAAGCAGTGGTTAGAATCTGGGCAACTCGGTGGTCGTTGTGCAGGCACTGCAGCATGTAGTCGCTCATGTGTGCCAGGCTGCCCAGAGGCAACAACAAGCTGTCCTCTGTGGGAGGTGTATTGTCTGTGTCCTCTGTACCCCCCAGCGATGCTCCATTGATGCCCATGAGCTGCTTTGGGTGCCATCCTGCTGTGTACATGGTTCCTCCTCCTCATCATTCTCCTCCTCCTCATCCTGCAGAACAGTGCCCAGGCTGGACAGTTATGTACCTATGGATATGCGTCAAACTGTCTAGGCCCAGAGCTGCTACGAGATTTTACCTGTTATTGCACACCACCAGGCCGGGCTTGAGGCTCAGTGGCACCAACCACTCATCGCTCTGTTGTTCCATGCCCATCCACAGTTCCTGTGCGGTCTGGGTTTTTTCCCCCAAAACAGATAAATTTTAAAACAGCCTGCTGTCGTTTCCCCCTGGTTGTGCTGAAGTTGGGGGTGAAGGTGTTATGCTGACCGGATGAGGAGGAAGCGGAGTAGGAGGCAACAGGAGGCAAAGAGAAACGTCCTGCAATCCTCGGTGGCGGAAGGACATCCGCCAAACTGCTATCCGCCTCAGGCCCAGCCGCCACTGCATTTACCCAGTGTGCAGTTAGGGAGATAAAACGTCCCTGCCCGTGCTTATTGGTCCATGTATCGATGGTTATGTGGACCTTGCCACAGAAAGCGTTGCGCAGTGCACACCTAATTTTGTCCGCCACTTGGTTGTGCAGGGCAGGCATGGCTCGCCTGGAAAAGTAGTGGTGGCTTGGAACCACGTACTGTGGGACAACCACTGCCATAAGGTTTTTAAAAGTACCCATCTCCACCAGACGGAATGACAGTATTTCAAAGGCCAGGAATTTTGAAATGCTGGCATTCAGGGCCAGGGATCGCAGGTGGGTAGGGGGGTACTTCCTCTTTCTCTCCAGTGTTTGGAAGATGGACAGCTGAACGCTTCCATGGGACAGTGTGGAGATGCTTGGTGACAGTGATATGGGTGGTGGCGTTGCTGCCACATCCTCTGTTTGCAGAGTGGCAGGTGCCACTGTCATTCCAGAGGGGAAGGAAGAGACTGAGACTGCAGCAGAAGAGGGAGCAGGAGGAGCCTGAGATCGTTCATGGTTTTTTAAGGTGTTTACTTCACTGCAGCTCGTGCTTTGTATTTAGATGCCTGGTTATGCAGGTTGTGCTCAGGTTTAGAACATTTATGCCTCGCTTCAGGCTCTGATTGCACAGCGTGCAAACCACACGCGTCTTGTCGTAAGCACATTGCCTGAAGAACTGCCACACCAGGGAACTCCTTGGAGCTGGCCTTGGTGTGCTCATTCCCTGGGTGCGGTGGGCAATAGCAGGCATACTGGCTATGGGATAGCCACCCTGTTCCCTCTTTTGCTGTGCAGCTGGCGCTGTGTGACCACCACCTCTTCCTCTGAACTGTACACGTCACTCGCATGACCTTGATTCCATGTGGGGTCTAGGACCTTATCATCCTCCACATCATCTTCTACCCACTCTTGACCCCTGCCCTCCTTGCCGGTCTGCACACTGCAGAAATCCGCAGTAGTTGGCACCTGTGTTTTGTCATCATCAGAGACGTGTTGCAGTGGTCCTCCCATGTCCACATCCTGAAACATAAGTGGTTGGGCATTGGTGCACTCAATCTCTTCCACTTCTGGGGCAGGGCTATGTGGACGGCCCACGTAAACCCTGCCAGCAGAGTCATCAAAAAGCATAAGAGACTGCTGCATGACTTGGGGCTCAGACTGCTTGGCTGATTTGCAAGGGGGTGAGGTGAAAGACAGATGCCCATGGGCTGCAGGTGCCAAATCTGTGCTTTCAGCAGGGGACTGGGTGGGAGACAATGTGAAGAAACTAGAGGCACTGTCAGCCACCCAATATACTACCGCCTCTACGTGTCCTGGCCTCACCATTCGTACACCGGTATTCAGGCCTACAAAATAACGTTGAACGTTCTGTCGTCTGCGTGCACCTGAGGAAGGTGTTTCATTTGGGCTTGTAGCTGGCACAGATCAACCACGTCCTCTCCCTGCAACAAGAACTCTACCAACACCAGCAGCACCATGACCAGGGCCACGTCCCTTATTTGATGCTCTCCTCATTCTTTGAGGTCACCCACCGAACTAACAGATGGATTAACTATATTAATTTCCCTGTCACTTATGCGATGCAGGTGTACCTTCCACAAAAATTGGGTATATTTCACCCACCGAACTAACAGATGGATTAACTATATTTATTTCCCTGTCAGGTATGCAGTGCACGTGTACCTCACACCAAGAATGGGAATATGTCACCCACGAATCTAACAGACGGATTACCTATATTAATTTCCCTGTCTTGTATGCAATGCAGGTGTACCTGACACAAAAATTGGGTATATGTCACCCACCGAACTAACAGACGGATTACCTATATTAATTTCCCTGTCACTTATGCAATGCAGGTGTACCTCACACAATAAATGGTAATATGTCACCCACCGAACTAACAGACAGATTAACTATTATATTTTTGTTTCAGGGGTGCAAAGATGGTGCACTGCACCCACAAAAGATCGCTATGGGTCACCCAAAAAATTAACAGCCAGATTATTTAATATATTTCTGTGTCAGGGGTGCCAAGCTGGTGTATAGCACCCACAAAAAATTTACTACAGGTCACTCCAACAGAACAAATAGCCAGATGAGATTCCATAGAGGCTGGGTCACATGATGCTCTGGCCAATCACAGCCATGCCATTACTGGCATGGTTGTGATGGCTTCAAAGTGCCCACAGATTAAAAGCTTGTTGATTGGCTGTCCTGCAGCCTTCCAACAAGCTTTATTAAATGCCCGAAGACCGAACTCGAACCCGAACTTTTCCGTCACAGTTTGGGTTCGCTCAAAACTATTTGTTAGTGAACATTAGTGATCAAACCTTATCTCGAAAACCAAGGAACACACTAGATAGGACAGGGATAAACTTGTGGAGAAATGTACAGCAGGGTTAGGTTATAAAAAAAATCCCAAGCTCTGAATATATCATGGAGCACTATTCAATCCATCATCCGAAAATAGAAAGAGTATCGCCCAACTTCAAACTTACCAAAACATGGCCGTCCAACTAAACTGATAGCCCAGGCAAGGAGAGTGCTAATTAGAGAAGCAGCCAATATGCCCACAGTCACTCTGGAAAAGCTGCAGAGATCCACTGCTCAGGTGGGAGAATCTGTCCACAGGACAAATATTACTTGTGTACTCCACAAATCCATTATGGAAGAATGGCAAGAAAAAAGACATTTTTGAAAGCAAGCCATAAGAAGTCCTATTTGCAATCTACCACAAGCCGTGTAGGGGACACAGCAAACAGGTGGAAGAAGGTGCTCTGGTCACCAAAACTGGGGCGGAGTTTAACATTCCAGCAGAACAAGGACCTTAAATATACAGCCAGAGCTACAATGGAATGGTTTAGATCAAAACATATTCATGTGTTAGAATGGCCCAGACCTAAGTTCCATTGAGAATCAGTGGCAAGACTTGAAAGTTCACACTATATCGGGATGGACACAGAGGGTTCGCTAGCACCTGGGTCATCCAATCCCAGTATAAAAAGAGTATGGTTGGCACTCTTCTTACTGGTTTTGCATGAGAATCAAATTATTTATTGTATCAATGTTAAACACATAAAAAATAATTAATAAAAAGGAAATAAAAACAATAATTACCTAAAAACACTAAAAATGCATGTATATACACATCGCTAGTATGAAATGGCACTCTAAAGATCATGCGTAATTAATGCTGTTAATATACCATTAGGTATAAAATATTCGGATGGTAATTAATATTGAGGAAAATTCAGCAATAATTAAGCTGATCGCTACATATGAATACAATTTAATTCATATACAGTACATACTCCAAATAGCGTATCCAATGATAATCCAAATGGTAATTTAAACGATGTTTCAAACACACTAGCAAAAAAATGGCTGGCCAAAAATTGGTCAATAGTAGAGCGATAATATATCCAGATAGATAGTGAGTTAGATGCGTTTTCAGTTAGTCACAAAACATCTCTTGCACTTAAATGGTTAATTCAGCAAATATCACAATAGTTATTCAAAGTCTTCAATTAGTAGTTTCATGTAACAAAGTATCAATCCGAATGTCCATATAAAGTGAGCAATGTTATTCATATAGTATGTGCAGTGGGCTCGCAAACATTTTCAGTAGGTTCACGGTAGTATGTTGTATGGGGTTGTGCACTTACCCCGTCCCGCTGCTAGTGGAGTATCGGGTGTTTGGTACAGAGCTACTGTTTGTGTATTTTCATTCCTGTAACAGGATCATGTACCTGTGAGTCTCCAACTGTTGCTGGTTCACAGCTGCTGCGTGCGCTGTGTTGCTCACTCCTTCACTCCCAATACGTCGGCAAAGATTTTTGACTGAAAGAAAAGGAAGCTTCCATTCATACTTTAGGTCCGGACCATATTGTTCGTAATGTTATGGTATGTACGCCAGACGCTTTTCGGGGCGCTGGCTCCTTCTTCAGTGGTCATACAGTATATGAAACAGCGCTATCTTTTATACCATGTTGATTACCGGATATTGCAACAAGATGTATTAACTTTCAAGTATCTTTAAAGCATGGTCTGGATCTAAAGTTCGGCTATACACAAAGCCGTATATGGATAGTTTATTGGATTCATAGTATTTACTTTCATTATAGATATCTTCCGATCTCACATTTTGTTGCATCTATATTTCTCACTAACTTTATGTCTATATCTGACACCTTTATTAATTGGTCCATTTCGATGTTATCTCATAAGGGATTATTATTAGAGACAAGCGAATTTTTCAAAAATTAGATTCACTGGTTCACCAAATTTTTCGGGAAAAATTTATTTCGATCCGAATATATTTGCGCTGAATTACATTAAAAATGGCTATTTCCTGGCTGCTGAAAGCCTTTATAGTGGTGTAGAACACTGTGCCTTGCAGCAATACGCATAGGGAGTCAGCTTTGGTAGTGAAATAATACTGAGTCTGTGTGACATGCAGATGACAGGTGTCGCTCTTAGAATCACTGCACACTTCACTTATTTGGGCAATCATGGGGCCAAAACTGACCAAAAAACTCAAGTATGAACTCAGCCATACAGGTCAGTGTTAGTGTCAAGACGAAGTGCACTCCTTTTTCACCATCGTCAGCTGATTCCACATAGATGTAAACAGAACCTGTTCTATTAAACGCTTATAAAAGTAGAGCCCCTCTGACAGAGTGGAGAGGGTGTCAGCAGTAAGTTTGTGTTGATACGTGAACCGAATATTTGCGTGTCTTCTGTGTTTTGTACCCACTCCCCACTCCTGCTTTTGGCTACCAAAATCACAAGGCAATTATGATGGAACCATACAGGCCTTACAGCTGCTGCTACACAGAAAGGATCTCATTTTTCCTTCCTTCTGACAGATCAGAAAAAGGGTCAAATAAAAGATGATGTCAGCCAAGCCAAAAAGGCAAAATAGTGGCCCAGTCATGAAGTGGGTAGGGTGGGAACAGCATGAGAAGTCCACAGAGTGGCCCAATTATATAGGGGTGAGGTGGAAGCAGCATGAGGAGACCACAGAGTAGCCCAATGACAGATTGCGGAGGTGGCAGCAGCATGAGGAGGCCACAGAGTGGCACGATGATGAAAGATTGTGGAGGTGGCAGCAGCATCATCAGCAGGCCACAGAGTGCCATAATGACAGAGTCTGGAGGTGGTGGCAGCATCAGGAGGCCACAGAGTGGTACAATGACAAGAGATTGCAGAGGTGGCAGCAGCATGAGAAGGCCACAGAGTGACATGATGACGAGAGATTGTGGCGGTGGCAGCAGCATGAGGAGGCCACATAGTGGCACGACGACGAGAGATTGTGGAGGTGGCAGCAGCATCAGGAGGCCACAGAGTGACACGATGATGAGAGATTGTGGAGGTGGCAGCAGCATGAGAAGGCCACAGAGTAGCATGATGATGAGATATTGTGAAGGTGGCAGTAGCAGCATCAGGAAGAGGCCACAGGGTGGCACAATGACAGAGTCTGGAGGTGGCGGCAGCAAGAGGAGGCCGCAGAGTGGTACGATGATGAGAGATTGCAGAGGTGGCAGCAGCATGAGGAGGCCACAGAGTGGCATGACGACGAGAGATTGTGGAGGTGGCAGCAGCATGAGAAGGCCACAGAGTGGCATGATGACAAGTGATTGTGGAGGTGGCAGCAGCATCAGGAAGAGGCCACAGGGTGGCACAATGACAGAGTCTGGAGGTGGCGGCAGCATGAGGGGGCCACAGAGTGGTATGATGACGAGAGATTGCGGAGGTGGCAGCAGCATCAGGAGGCCACAGAGTGGCACGACGACAAGAGATTGTGGAGGTGGCAGCAGCATCAGGAGGCTATATAACGTAGAAATGTTTCCTTGTAATAAACCCTGTTAATGCCTGTAACAGCACTTGCACCCTAATAAGACAGGTTTGCTGGAATTGCAGAGCTGTATAATGACAATTTGGATCCTCAGTCAGTGCAGCAAGGTGTAATCTGATTGTTCCTATTACCCAGACTTTCACCTCCCCGACTGAACCCTGTTCAACACAAATTCTTGTGGAATGATTCCTCCCTATCTTTTCCCTAAACCTTGGTAATCTTTCCCTGCACTTGTAAATCGTTTTTTTCACCACAAGTCTTTCCTATCACTGTCCTTAGCACCTGCAGACACGTCTCTCCCTGCACTAAGCACGCTGGTGAATAGCAGAATCTAAGATGGCTACCATATTTATAGGGCTGTGACATGACAGGGCTGGCTGCTGATTAGCTGCATGCATGTCAGTTCGGGTGATCTCGCCTTCCTTGCTCCATGTCCTCACACGTGTAGCAGCCATTTTAGGAAAAAATGCCATTCGTTACCACAAAGCGCGAGGAAATTCGCATTCGGTGCAAATCGAATTTTTCCTGAAATTCGGATCGAATTCCACTTCATCAGCTTCGATTCGCTCATCTAATTATAATCAACATTGGTATGTTATTATGTTATGCATATAACTCTCCTGCGGTTCTTATGCGTTATTCTTTTTAAATGTGTTTTTTTACATACATAGGGCACAATAAATATAGTAATAAAAATAATAAAAAAACAATGAACATATAATACGAGTAAAACATATAGAGAATTATAAATCCATAGGTACAAAAACTAGTGTTGGGGCGAGCATGCTCGCCGAACACCAGGTTCAGTTTGAGCATCGCGATGCTCGGCACATAGCAGTGTTCGGCTGAAGTCTCGAGTCTCCTCTCCGCATGTTTGTCTGCCACTAACTGTAATGCCATAGCCATGTTGGTTACTGGCACTACAATGATTGGCTGGCCGGAAGGCGTCATCGGGTGCTATATAGCACCCAATGACACGTGTTTGGCTCAGTCTTAGTCAGGGAGAGCTCTGCTGAAGAAGGGACAGATAGTGTAGGGAGTGAAATAGTAATATTTTAGGGAAAAAAATTGTTAGAGACCCAAAAGTCTTTTTAAGGACTATTGTATCTGGCAGCAGTATACAGTTGCAAGAAAAAGTATGTGAACCCTTTGGAATGATATGGATTTCTGCACAAATTGGTCATTCTCCATCTATAGACAATTTGTCTTACCGTGGACTGATGAACAGCAAGGCTTTTGGAGATACTTTTATAACCCTTTCCAGCTTTATGCAAGTCAACAATTCTTAATCGTAGGTCTTCTGAGAGCT
Organism: Bufotes viridis; assembly: GCA_033119425.1. NCBI lineage: Eukaryota > Metazoa > Chordata > Amphibia > Anura > Bufonidae > Bufotes > Bufotes viridis. Next base: position 235,561,646 of record CM065593.1, read on the forward strand.
CTTTTGTGCGAGGCATCATTCACATCAGGCAATGCTTCTTGGGAAAAGCAAACCCAGAACGTGTGTGTGATTTTTATAGGGCAGGGCAGCTGTAACCAACACCTCCAATCTCATCTCATTGATTGAACTCCAGTTGGCTGACACCTCACTCCAATTAGCTCTTGGAGATGTAATTAGTCTAGGGGTTCACATACTTTTTCCACCTGCACTGTGAATGTTTACATGGTGTGTTAAATAAAAACATTGTAACATTTAATTATTTGTGTGTTATTAGTTTAAGCAGACTGTGATGGTCTATTGTTGTGACTTAGATGAAGATCAGATCACGTTATGACCAATTTGTGCAGAAATCCATATAGTTCCAAAGGGTACACATACTTTTTCTTGACACTGTAATTATTAGCGCAACCTGCGCTAAATTGCGTGGAATTCTTAGAGAGATCCAAAAATCCTATTGTTGTATCTGGCAGCAATATAATTTTTAGCGCAACCTGCACTAAATTGCGTGGAATTGTTAGAGACCCAAAAGTCTTTTTAAGGACTATAGTTGTATCTGGCTGCAATATATATTATTAGAGCAACCTGCGCTAAATTGCCTCTGCTGCATCTTTTATTTTACATTTGCGTAGCCTAAATATCTGTGACATTCAGCGCAATAGTTTGCAGCTGGTGACAGCGACATTACCAGCACAACATCTCCTGTATAACGTTTGTGCATCCTAAATATCAGTGACATTCATTCAGTGTCATTTTTTATTAGCCGGTGGTGAAAGCGACATTACTTGCGCTATACCTCCTGTATAACGTTTCTGCATCCTAAATATCAGTGACATTCATTCAGTGTAATTTTTTATTAGCCGGTGGTGACAGCGACATTGCTTGCGCTATACCTCCTGTATAGCGTTTGTGCATCCTAAATATTAGTGACAATGATTCAGTGTAATTTTTTATTAGCCGATGGTGACAGCGACATTACTTGCTCTATATCTCCTGTATAACATTTGCGCATCCTAAAATTATCTGTGACATTCAGTGTACTTTTTTCATAGACACTGCGGACATCTGTGCTACATCTCCTATTTAACGTGTGCGCATCCTAAAAATATCTGTGACATTCTGTGTACTTTATTTGTGTATACACTTACAAAACCTGCGCTACTGTATGTGTACTTGCAAGCATATATACCATTTAATATGCGCAAGAAAAGCAGTAAGGGATGGGGAAGCGGCCGTGCTGCTGATGGTGCACGCAGAGGCCATGGCCCTTGGAACGGTGAAACTGCACCTGCTGCCAGAGCACAAGAAACACACTCATCCATGATACCTAGATTCATGTCCCAGTTTGCAGGGCTGCGCAGGACACCACTCTCTAAGTCAGACCAGTGTGATCAGGTGGTCGGTTGGATTGCAGCAGATAATGCTTCCAGTCAGTTAAGCACCACCCTGTCTTCCACAAAGCCCAGTCTCAGTAGCCAAGAGTCTGGTCAACAGAATCTCACCCTGATACTCCTTTCACCCACCATGGAGAGTCTTGGCAAACAAGTGATTCCACACTAGGATATTCCGAGGAGCTCTTTTCATCGCCATTCCTTAATTTGGGCCTCTCGACAAGCCTGCTTGAAGAGGGACATGAGGAAACCTTGTGCCCTGATTCCCAAACTCTTGAGCATCCACAGTCAGACCATCACCCCTCATTTTTTAGATGGTCAGCTCTGCAGCAGGCCCTCTCCCATAATTTTTTAGATGATCAGCTTGGCAGCAGGCCCTCACCCATAATGTTTTAGATGGTCAGCTTGGCAGCAGGCCCTCACCCTTAATGTTTTAGAGGGTCAGCTCAGTAGCAGACCCTCACCCCTAATTCTTTAGATGGTCAGCTTGGCAGCAGGCCCTCTCCCATAATTTTTTAGATGATCAGCTTGGCAGCAGGCCCTCACCCTTAATGTTTTAGAGGGTCAGCTCAGTAGCAGACCCTCACCCCTAATTCTTTAGATGGTCAGCTCTGCAGCAGGCCCTTGCCCATAAAGTTTTAGAGGGTCACCAGCAGGCCAACAATCATAATTTCAAGGGTGATGCCCTCCTTTATATGTAATAAAGGGTGTATTGTAGTGGCAGTTCCTTCTAATTTTTGGCAGCCCTTTCACTTAGTGCATAGGCTTTATGAGTGTAGGAGTCCCACTACCTGAACAATTGTACCATAATGTGAGGCCCTCCTTTATGTGATATACAGGTTGTATCGCAGTGCCTCTTCCTTGTAAGTTTTTTGGAAGCAGCACTTGCACTTTATATACAAGTAAATATCCAGGAAAGAATGTTTCCTAAAATTGCTTTTAGAGGAAAAATTGTTATGTTCTTTTTGGGTGTATTATTGTCAGTTGTAAAAGTGGCGTACTACTCAGACAACATCGTTCCCAGCAGCGACATGGGAGTCCAGTGTGCATCTAGACATCCTCCCCATGCTGTTGCCGAACCATTTCAGTGGTGTTTCCATCAATTTCTGACCTTTTCCTGTGAACCAGACACCCTCCCCTCTTCAGAGCAGGGGGTGCTTGGTTTAATGCTCGGGTTCTCCCATTGACTTCCATCGTGCTCGGGTGCTCGGTAGAGCACCCGAGCATCCTAAGGTGTTCTACTTGAGCCAAACACAATTGAAAAAATCTAATTACAAAAAGGTACTGACGGGTATGCTTTCTATAAGGCACAAACCATAGAAAACTATGAAAGCTACTCCTAAAATTAATAACTTTTATTTCAAACAATAATTTAAAAACACCCCCTACAATGGGAGGAACATATTCCCCAAATCCTAAAAGAAAGTTACAGGCACAACAGAGAACATGATATCAGTTACGGCACGCAGTGGCTGTCCCTGATATGGTTGCCCTGACTAAGGCTCAGCCCGAGGGCACCCCCTGATGGTGGGAGCCCCTCGTCCTCGTGCCTACCCTACCTCACCCTGCAACCGTCCCTCAAACAAAACTGCGTGGTACCAAACCAAACTTGCACACAAACCCGTCAATGTGTAGTGCAGTCCCTGTAGAGGTTGGCCACGCTACTCGTGAAAGAACTATTAGGGAAACCTTCGCCCTAGAACTATTCACGGGTAAAGAGGTCGCATACAAAAAAAGGTCATCGAAATAGCCCGACGCATTTCCCGCAATACACAAAATTGGGTTCATCAGGGGGCACATATATACAAAAATACACCTGTGCGACATACAAATAAGGTCCTCATATGGGGATCCAGAGGCTGCCAGATGAGAAGTCACATCATAGGAACCTATGTGGTAAAACATATCAGTAAACACATAGTCATATCTCTGATCCTTTATGGTTATGCTGAGTTGTTATTCTATGTACGCTAAAGGAAGGAAGAGGGCTAACTTACCCACATATGAGCCTTAGACAAGGAGACAGTGCCTTAGTCATCACATGGTAAGATGGACCATGTGATTGGACCATGTGATTGGACCATGTGATGTGACGTCATCACAGGTCCTTTAGTTCTTAGCTGATGCTGGGAAAGAGAGGACAGATCGCAACTACGCGATCAAGTGGCTAAGGTAAGTTAACTTTTATTATTTTTAACCCCTTCCTCTTCATTTTACTATGCATTCTTTATTAAGAAATTAAGAATGCTATTATTTTCCCTTATAACCATGTTATAAGAGAAAATAATAAAGATCGGGTCCCGTTGCTAAGCAACCATGCGGGAAAATCGCAACGCATCCGCACTTGCTTGCGGATGCTTGCGATTTTCCCGCAGCCCTATTCACTTCTATGGGGCCTGTGTTGCGTGAAAAACGCACAATATAGAGCATGCTGCGATTTTCCCGCAACGCTGAAGTGATGCGTGAAAATCACCACTCATGTGCACAGCCCCATAGAAATGAATGGGTCCGGATTCAGTGCGGGTGCAATGCGTCCTTCTCACGCATTGCACCCGAGCGGAAAACTCGCCCGTGTGAAAGGGGCCGTAGATGTGCACAGCTGGTAGAGACATATCTCGAAAGACTTGCAGATGTAATTGCAGCAAAAGGTGGTCCTAGAAAGTATTGACTGAGGGGCTGAATACAAATGAACGCCACACCTTCCAGCGTGTCTGTTTCTGCAACAAGAATAAAGTGACCTCAACTGCAGTGGTGAGTGCCGCCTCTTTTGCTTCTTTTGGATGAACTCTCCCGTAGAGTGCACCTAGAGAAAAAAAAGCAGACTCTTCCCCTAACTCTCAGACTCAGGCCTCACGCACACGACCGTATGTGTTTTGAGGTCCGCAAAACACGGAAGCTGCTTTGCGTTCTGTAATTTGTGGAACAGAACGCGGCACATTGTAGAAATCCCTATTCTTGTCCGCAAAACGGACAAGAATAGGACATGCTATATTTTTTTTGCGGGGCAACGGAACAGAGCAATGGATGCGGACTGCACACGGAGTGCTGTCCGCATCTTTTGCGACCCCTTGAACTGGACCAAAACAACGGTCATGTGCATGAGGCCTTAATCTGAGGGGCATATAGGGCATTATTAAGGTATACTAATGTGAATAAAGCACCTGTGGTAATTATTAACTGCTGAAGCCTCTGTGCATTTGCCTCTCCGATGAGAGTTCATTCCCCCCATACATTTGGTGGGCAGCTGTATTCTGACCCTTCAGTGAGCTGACAGTCTGTCATGGTCTCCCAAGATTTGTTTGTTTAGGAGAAAGGGTGGAGGAGGAAAAGAACTGATACGTTTTTGTAACGTAACCTTTAATATTGATTTATGCAAAGTCGTTTGAAAAGTTAGTGACCTTTTAAAGGGGTTTCCGGAGACTTTTATACTGATGACATATCATCTGGATAGGTCATCAGTATCCAATTGGTGGGGGTCCAACACCCCAGGACGTTTAAGACTGTATCGGCACTCACAGTTGTACTGCTGCCTTCATGATTAGCCTAGTCCATGTGACCTCACGTTTATTGGTCACATGCCCTACGTGCAGTTGAGCCCCAATGAAGTGAATGGGGCTGAGCTACGATAACAATCGCAGTCGCTGCACTATGTATGGCACAGTGCTTGGTGAGCTGAGAGACTGCCGCGGTGCTACTGTGAGCGCCGGTGCTTTCCCAGTTAGCTGATCAGAACCCTACAGATCAGATACTGATGACCTTTCCATAGTATAGAAATGTCATCAGTATAAAAGTCTTAGAAAACCCCTTTAACTTAGTAACTTATCATGCACAAGAAACAGTTCAAAGAAATTCAGCTCTGCTACCTTGGTATTTTTACTGGTGTATTGTTCAGGTTACTTTAAGGGCTACATGACCTGAAGACTGACTGTTCTGCTCTGTGAGCCAGAAAAGCAAAAAAAAAAAAAAGTTAGCTCATGTCTAATTTATCATAGATGCACGTTTTGGCTGGACATACGTTTTTTTCAAGCATATGGACACAGTTCACAATGCAAACTAATACGTAATCATCTTGAGACTTGAGGTGAAAGGTCCATAGCAAATTACCGATTACAATGTACAGACACAAAAAATACCAGCATAGTAAATGTAACATGGTACATCTAATAATGCATAAGCCAGAACGAAATTAAATATGAAATGTATATACTTTGTATGGCATCAGAATGCGAGAAAAAGTCATTGCTCATGCACCAAATCTACCTAGCAAAAGCCCGAGACCATTAAATGTGTATAAGGAGCACATGTGACCAAAAGTATGGCTGAAAGTAAAAATCGGTGCCTGTGACCAGCGCATGCCTATATTAGCCGAATTTCTGGCGCGGATATCGGTGCAAAGGTTATTTGGGCCGCAATCTGTGACTTTTCCCCGCTCACGCCAGGTCTAGGTAAGTAGGATTGGCGGGGAAGCGGACGGCCGGCAGGCCTGCCTCATTCATGATTTTCTATACCTGTTTTAGCTAGCTTACATTTAGACTGGAGCTGGATGCGACGAAGTTATGTAGAGGCCGGCACCTCTGCATAACTTTGGCGGATCCAACTCCAGCGCAGGGGTTATTAAGACTGGCCTCTAAAACGCCGGTCTTAATAAATGACCCCCAATGTATTGGAATACAGATAATTATATCTTGGGAATTTTTTTTACCGTGTTGAAATGTTGCTGTGCCGCTAAGAATAATGCTGTGGCTAACAGCTGTAGTTTAGAGAATTGATTTGCTGAGGCCGCCTGCTGCAGTGCAGGGAGTTATTTCTCTACAATGGCTACAGAATCTACATTATTGCTAAGTGAAGAAGTATTATTGTTTAGTTTGTATAGTGCAGATAAAAATTGAGAGTCCTCAGTCATCAATACCTTTTAATGGCTAACTGCATAGATGATAACAAATACTATGTGTTATCATCTATTCAGTTAGCCATTAAAAAAGTATTGACGATGGATGACTCTCAATGTTTCTGTCCTCTATCTTCTGGCTAGCATAACGCATAGATGCCTTTAAAAAAATGTATAATGCAGACATAGATCATAGAATATCATTTGTAAAACAATTATGTATATACAAATGATTTACAATATTCTCACAGAAAACTCCATATAACTGCAAATAAAAACAGCATAGGCAGATTTGACCTCGATCCCATCCAAATGTATGGGGTTTCTGCTCTAAAATTTGTGGAACAGGAACACGGATCCGTAAAAAAGACAGAAACAAATGGCTCACTGTGCTATCCAAACTGTCAGCGTTTTTTGTTGATGACTACTTGGATATGCTACCTGTGCAAAATCCATATCACCATGATGAGCAATTTAGGTTATATGCACACAGTGTGCAATTTGTGTGCACTTTTGTATGGAAAATCTGCATTGTAATACAGTACCACCTACCTAATTAGATGCCATTTTCAAAATCTGATTTACACTGTGCTGAAATTTTCCATATGGAAATTGACCTGTTGTCCGGATTTTGAAACGTATGACCAATAGGGTGACCAAAATCCACACAACAATGTACACTATTATATTAATATGTATTAGTTTAAGGGCTCATGCACATGAACATATTTTTTTCTGTATCCAATGCACATTTTTTGTGGGTCGGATTCACTTTAATGGGGCTGCAAAAGATGCAGCCAAGCACACCAGGTGCTGACCGCATTTGTATGTCGGTTCGGTGGAACCCGGCAAAAAAACTGAACATATCCTATTCTTGTCCATTTTATGGCCAAGGATAGGACTGTTCTATACAGGCCAGGACATTCTGCAGAATGCACAGGGCCGGTGTCTGTGTTTTCTAGATCCGAAAAACTGGCTATGGTTGTGTGCATGAACCTTTACACTAATTAAATCTAGCCAATAAGACGCTTTGTCACATTCAGGTCTCTGGATGAGAGTCTGTGTACCAATCATTACAAATTCTGTGCATTGATAGTGCCATGTCTGGCTTATGTATGAGCTAGGAAGCTTCTTAAACCCCCCGATTGCCAGCTGGCCATACACTTTAGAAAGGTGGAAAAAGACAAAGATGGACAACTGTCCTACTTAAAAACAGCAGATTTAGCTGACATTCATCTAATGTGTATGGCCTCCTAATGATTGTTCCTAGATTTGACAGAATTTTCCAGTTAGGCTAGCCATAAATTTTAGATAGTTGTCATCCATCCATGCGCCAAGGATGTATGCCCAATGTACTGTATGACCAAAAGGGTGACCATAATAAGCTATTGTAACAATACTAGGAACAAAAGAGTTCAGCATGATGAAATCCACCAGACCCATGCTCCTGCTGACATCTGCTTTTGGGAAAAGGTTATTATGACACCCCCCATGCACATGAATCTAATGCAGGGCAGGCATTAGGGGGTCAAACTGGGAAACTGCCCATGGTCTCTATCCCCAAAGGGGTTCCTTTTCAGTGGCCAGTCTCTGATGGCAGTTTAGCGCGGAGCATGGCTCCCATCTCCACCGTTCAGCCTCATAGGCTGCAGGCCACAAGGGGAGCTTTATATACATATTGGCACTACAGGGGGGTCGGGAGAGCTTTATATATACTGGCCCTACAGGGGAGGATGAGGAAGCGTTATGTATGTAGTACTGGTACTAAAGGTGGAGGGGGGCAGAGCTTTATATATTCTGGCACTAAGGGGGGGGGGGTAATAACTGCAAAGGGCATAAAAACTATAGGGACACTGCAGGGGGCATTATACATACTGGAGGCACTATGGTGGCATTATTATTATTGGGCGCAATATGGGGGCATTGCTACTAATGGGGGCACTCTTGGGGAGCAGAGCTGAAGGTGCTCTAGCTGGCTTGATTTGCTTAGCTGGGGCACATCCAACGGCGACGTGCCCAGCCCTTGCTTCCTTCCCCTAGCAGGGGGTAAGCTAGACTGATCTAGAAACTGGTCCCTACCCTAACTTAGAGGGAAAGTTAGAATGGAAAGAAGGGTTCCATTCTCTCTAACTGTAGCCCTGCCTTGTTTGCTGCCACCTACTGGTGAACCAGGTACATTACATGATAACATAAACAGTTGCACATTGTTTGGACCTGAAATAAATACACATGCTGACATTAGGTTAACCAATAAAGAAAGTAACGAGGTGCAAAGGTGGTAATGCCACTCTGGGGCATTACATTTGCAGTAACCGCTTTTTACAGCCTTCACTCAGGAATGGAGAGAAGAATTTGTGGAGTGTTCACTGCTGTATCATTGATAATATTGTAATTTGCAAAGTGTGTGGTTCAGGTTCAGTATGAAGGTTGGACTAGATGGACTAAACCATATCAACTATGCAACTATTTAGGGCTACTTTCACACTAGCGTTTTTGCTAGATCCGGCAGGGTTCATCAAAAACGCTTCCGTTACTGATAATACAACTATCTGCATCCATTATGAACGGATCCGGTTGTATTATCTTTAACATAGCCAAGATGGATCCATCATTAACACTATTAAAAGTCAATGTGGGACAGATCCGTTTTCTATTGTGTCAGATTGTGTTCGAGAAAATGGAAACCGCCCCCAATAACTTGCATTGTGGGTCATGACGGTCTTTCTCCGCATCCCATGACGGAAAGCAAACCGCAGCATGCTGTGGTTTGCTCTCCGGAATGAGAACACAACCAAACGGAATGGAATGCATTTTGGAGCATTCCGTTGGGTTCACTTACATTTTGTTCCGAAGCATTTTTTTCCAGGATTGAGACCCTATGAGGGATCTCAATACCGGAAAATATTAATACTAGTGTGAAAGTAGCCTAATTATTTAATGTTTAGCCACTGTACGGTGTTATTGTGTATGGCCACTATAAAAGTACCCGTTTCTTGCAATTCCAGCACTATAGTATTCTTTTTCCTTAATATTTAATGTCTAGTATGCTACACTGACACATAAATTAGGTGGCAGATCCCACTAAAAACATGATTTCCAGACAAAAGTATAATATTTATTTCAACTTAAATCACCCTGTTGGATAAAAGGTACCGCATTGGGAAAGTGTGTCACCATTTTTGAAAAACTGTTGCAAATGGCCTCCTATTTATTAAGTGTTATATATTCTTATTAGTAGTATTTTTATTATTATCCTTACTATATTGTAAAGTACCATTAATTCCAAGGTGCTGGTTTACATATATGACATAGCATGCAATAATCATGAACTAAATCAGAACAGACTGGTACGGAGAGAGAGGACCCTGGTCGCTAGGACTATAATCTATACTTTGCTGATTCCTCTTTTGTAGTTATACTGTAGCTATTCTAACTTAAGTAAAGACTAAGGTAGTCATTGTAATGTCATGTGCAAACAGAACACTGTCCATTGTAGTAACATTCCTAATCTATTGCTCACAATTAGTTTCAGGCATAGATAAGTTGTATATGTGTACAGAAACCACAGATCCCTCTGTTCATTTATCTTGGCAATGACTAATCTGATAACTCATGTTCTCAGATGATTCTGCATGTCCTTGGCTTTTTTGAGCCCCCAGAACTTGGAATTGTTCCAAGGATCTAAGTCCTTGGGACAAATGGGTTCACTATGAAGTTGGAGGAAGTAGCCTTTACAACATCCTTACCCTTTCTTTCTCATTAACCCTTAAAATTACACCTCTTATGAATACTTTAAATTTCCCATCAGTTTACCATGAGTCCATACTAGCGTTAAAACCATCCGGGAGGCTAATCCAGCAGAGGAACAAAATGGTGAAATTCATCGTATTTGGCACAGCTGGATACTTCCTTTACCTGCCAGAGCCCATTGACTACAATAGAACCTGGCAGGGATCTGGCTTTTCCATAGCTACAGAAATCCAAGGCTAACCCTCTGTTTCTGCTACAGTTTTGCATGCCGCGGATCCACCCTTGGCGTTATTCCATGAGGTAGTCTGCTCAGAAATCCATATGAAAAATCTGCCATGTGAAGGAGCTCTATATGTCTCAGAGTTACATGTATCTTTCATATTATATCAATATTTTTACTCACTTTTAGATCATTTGGAAATGCCATTTTTACTTTTTATCTTGTACACATAACCTTTTCTTGCCGTATTAATACTACTACAAATTATTTTCACAGTTCATTTGCACTATGTACTGCTGCTGCATACCTGACCTCTGTATTATGGATAATGAATATTATATTCTATCTTCTATGCTGTCTGCATAGAAGTCCTCTCCATAAGATTACTCAGCTTTCTCCATTCAAATACATTGCACCTGCACTAAACTCCCTGATGGCAGATTCTTTGTATTTTAATGGAGTAGGCTGAGTGATGTGCCTGATCACAGGACTCTCCATCAGCAGCCATTTTATGGAAAGGATATATGTGTAGATACAGTATCCCAGATGACTACTGCAAAAGGGGTGACTGCAGTGTTACCAAAAGAGTTAATGTAGCCTTGACAAGTTAAATGTAGCGATGTATTTTTAAAACGTTCTCTTCTTTGCTCACGGTCTGAACCTAATATCGATGTATGGACAATATAGCATTAATATTGGCAGACTGTTTAGGTTAAAAGGGTAAAGGACTTAGTCCACCCACTGGTTAGTTTGTAGTTTGTGAGTGAAAATTCCTACATACCAGTCCCAAGTCTAGAGAACTTCTGTTTCTGAGACTACAGCTGCCAGAGAAGTTTTACCACCAGAGTAACCCTGAAGGCAAGAGACCACACGACCTAAAGTCCGGAACCAATTAGGCTGTGCAGGTTTCAGACAGTGAGGTAGTCACTCGTTTATGGCATTTAGGCTTTGCCGCTGTGGAAAGGATTAGTATTGAGAGAATTAAAGTGCACAAAGTCGAAAATTTGATTTGTTGCTAAACCGAATTTCCTTGTGCTTAGTGGTAACAAATCGATTTGCCCTGAAACGGGGTAAAAAGAAAAAAAGATCATACTAACCTCATGAGTTTAAGAACGAATGAGCCCGTCGCTTGAATCTTGATTGAAAGTCCAGTGAAATCCGTTGACATTATCAAGGGCCACCTGAGATTTTGCGCTGGATTTTCAATCAAGTTGGCGGCAGCAGGCTCTTCGCGTTTAAATAGATGGGGTAAGTATGATTGTATTTTTATTTTTATTATAGACAAATATTAAAGTTTGATGTCACGATTAGTGATGAGAGGCAGGGGCAATATTCGAATTCATTAGAATATTTGTCATGTATTAGCGAATATTTGTATTCGGGATTATTCTCTTGATTGCGAAAAATCGGCAATGTAAAAATCGGATAATGCGAATTCGTAATGCAAAATACAGGTGTGGGTCACTTTGGCTACATTTTCCAAGCTGTTAGAAGTTTTGTGAGTTTATCCTGACTGAATTAGAATATTCTTTATTATTTAACCCCTTAAGGACGAAGGACGTACATGTACGCCCTTGCGTCCTGGTACTTAAGGACCAAGGGCGTACATGTACGCCCTGTGAATTTCCGATCACCGCTGCGCACGTAGCGGTGATCGGAACAAGATGCCTGCTGAAATCAATCATCAGGCACCTTGGCACAATGCGCAGGGGGGTCCTGTGACCCCCCAATGTCAGCGATCGCAGCAAACCGCAGGTCAATTCAGAGATCAGAGACCAAAATATGCCCCAAACGTGTAAATATTAACCCCCCCCTTGCACCTCGCCATTTTGTGTCCCCCCGGGCGGTGCAGGGGGGAGGATTGCGGGCGGTGCTGCGGGTGGGCGGCGCGGGAGGCGGGCGGTGCGGTAGGCGCAATTGCGATCCCCCGCCCACCTCCATTCAAACGCTTTCCCTGGTGTCTAGTGGGTATAGCAGGGGGTCAGCACATTGCTGACCCTCTGCTATAAACTGCTGACATCTGTGCTGCAGATGTCAGCAGTTTAACCCCTTCTATACCACGGTCCGTAAGGACCGCGGTATAGAAGGTGTTAACATGGAGAGAGCTCCCTCCCTCTCCCATCGGGGGGCTGCTGTACCTTTGCAGCCCCCCGACAGGATAGGATAGTAGAGGGAGGGAGCTACCCTCCCTTCTCATCACCCGCTGCTCTGAAATGGCAGCGGGTGATGGTTACCATAGCAGCAGGAAGCTTTCAGAAGCGTCCTGCTTGCCATGGTACTGAAACTCTGAATGGGCTTTTGCTAAAGGCAAAAGCCTATACAGACTTTGTAAAGTAAAAAAATACAGTAAGTACACTATATAGTGTACTTACTGTAGTATATAGACACCAGATCCACTGGATCTACAAGAACCAAGTGGGTCTGGGTCAAAAAAAATGTCAAAAAAGTGAAAAAATAAGTAAAAATAAGAAAAATACATATCACTGAATAAAAATAAAAAAAAACAAATACACTACACATATTAGGTATTGCCGCGTCCGTAAAAATCTCCTCTATAAAAATATCACGTGACCTAACCCCTCATGCAAATACCGTAAAAAAAAACACAAAAAATGGTGTAAAGCCATTTTTGTCACCTTGCATCACAAAAGTGTAATACCAAGTGATCAAAAAGGCGTATGCCTCCCAAAATAGTACCAATAAAACCGCCATCTCATCCCGCAAAAAATGAGTCCTTATATAGGACAATCGCCCAAAAAAATAAAAAAAATATGGCTCTCAGACTATGGAGACACTAAAACATGATTTCTTTTGTTTTAAAAAATGATAATATTGTGTAAAACTTAAACAAATAAATAAAAAGTATACATATTTGGTATCGGCGCGTCCGTCGCAACCTGCTCTATAAAAAAAACACATGACCAAACCCCTCAGATGAACACAAAAAAAAAAAAAATACGGTGTCAAAAGCCATTTTTGTCACCTTACATCACAAAAAGTGTAATAGCAAGCGACCAAAATGTCATATGCACCCCAAGATAGTTCCAATCAAACTGACATCTCATCCTGCAAAAAATGAGCCCCTACATAAGACAGTCGCCCAAAAAATTAAATAAATATATGGCTTTCAGAATGTGAAGACACTAAAAATATTTTTTCAAAAATGCTGTATTATGTAAAACTGAAACAAAACCCCCAAAAGTAGCCATATTTAGTATTCCCGCGTCCGTAGCAACCTGCTCTATAGAAATAGCACACAATCTAACCTGTCAGTTCAACGATGTAAATAACAAAAAATAAAAATGGTCCGAAAATAGCTATTTTTGCAAATTTTCCATTTTAATCAATTTTTCCAGTAACAAAGCAAGGGTTAACAGCCAAACAAAACTCAATATATATTGCCCTGATTCTCTAGTTTGCAGAAACACCCCATATGTGGTCGTAAACTGCTGTATGGCCAAACGGCAGGGCGTAGAAGGAAGGGAACGCCATATGGTTTTTGGAAGGCAGATTTTGCTGGACTGGTTATTTGACACCATGTCCCATTTGAAGCCCCCTGATGCACCCCTACAGTAGAAACTCCAAAAAGTGACCCCATTTTGGAAACTACGGGATAAGGTGTCAGTTTTGTTTGTATTATTTTAAGGTAAATATGATTTTTGGTTGCTCTATATTACACTTTTTTGAGGCAAGGTAACAAAAATAGAAATTCGAAATTTCATCTCCATTTGCCAATAACTCTTGTGGAACACCTAAAGGGTTAACAAAGTTTGTAAAATCAGTTTTGAATACCTTCAGGGGTGTAGTTTCTTAGATGGAGTCACTTTTTTGGAGATTCTACTCTAGGGGTGCATCGGGGGCTTCGAATGGGACATGGTGTCAAAAATCCAGTCCAGCAAAATCCGCCTTCCAAAAACCATATGGCGTTCCCTTCCTTCTGTGCCCTGCTGTTTGGCCATACAGCAGTTTACGCCCACATATGGGGTGTTTCTGAAAACTACAGAATCGGGGCAATAAAATTGAGTTTTGTTTGGCTGTTAACCCTTGCTTTGTTACTGGAAAAAATGGATTCAAACAGAAAATTTTCCAAAAAATCAAAATTCTGAAATTTTATCTCCATTTGCCATTAACTCTTGTGGGAAACCTAAAGGGTTAATGACGTTTGTAAAATCAGTTTTGAATACCTTGAGGGGTGTAGTTTCTAGAATGGGGTCATTTTTGGATGGTTTCTATTATGTAAGCCTCACAAAGTGACTTCAGACCTGAACTGGTCCCTAAAAAGTGGGTTTTTGAACATTTCTGAAAAATTTCAAGATTTGCTTCTAAACTTCTAAGCCTTGTAACGTCCCCAAAAAATAAAATGGCATTCCCAAAATGATCGATACATGAAGTAGACATATGGGGAATGTAAATCAATAACTTTTGGGCGGTATTACTATGTATTATAGAAGTAGAGAAATTGAAACTTGGAAAATTGCTAATTTTTCCAAATTTTTGGTAAAATGAAATTTTTCGACTTAATTTTACCAGTGTCATCAAGTACAATATGTGGCGAAAAAACAATCTCAGAATGGCCTGGATAAGAAAAAACGTTTTAAAGTTATCACCACATAAAGTGACACTGGTCAGATTTGCAAAAAATGGCCTGGTCCTAAGGTGAAAATGAGCCCGGTCCTTAAGGGGTTAATCTATTTCTTCTTATGCGAAAAATCGGCAATGAAATATGTGCGTTAATCGAGTAAGGTTGGGTTATAGCATTACTTTCCTATTGGGTTGGCTTGCCAGAATTCGCGAATATGTAGAATATGGTGTGATATATTTGTAAAAATGACTATTCGTCTTTGACCTGAACCCATTACATTTGCTACTCGAATTGGTTCCTATGAAAAAAAATATATTATTATAGCAAGCCAACCCAATAGAAGAGTTGCCTATAACCCGCCCTTACTCGATTAACGTGCATATTACATTGCCATTTTTTGCATAAGCTAAAATAAATTAAATAATGAAGAATATTCTAATTCACTACAGACTACGATATTACAGTCTTCTCACATTGGCCCACAAGCAAGAAACAGGCAGTTAATAGGTTCAGATGGAAAAAAAAATAATTGACGAATATTCGTTTTTACGAATATATATCACTATATTCGAAATATTCGCGAATTCTCAAAGTTGCAATATTCGCGATTTAAATTAGTTATTCGAACATTCGTGCTCAACACTAGTCACGATCAGTGATGGACAGGGCATCTGAGGAGTACAATGATGGGGAGTGGTGCAATCGGCGTTCGTTATCATTCCACCCACTATTTGCAAAGAAATGCGCTTCATGGCGAAGTAATTCATCACAAAGTAAATTTTTTTGTAGCATTCGGCGAAGCAGCCAAATGGAATTTTAGATAACTTCGCTCAACCTTGGAAAGGATTATTGTCTCCTGCGTCCACCACACTTTGAAACTGACTGGCCATCCTTATTTTAAATCTGCACCTCTCAGTCCAGGAACTGCAGAAGGAGTTAATAAGGACCTAATTGCATGCCTGTGGTTATTTTGGAGAGACTGAAAAGTGTCTTTAGATAGAGAGAGTGGGAGTACTAAACTGCCATCCTTGTTGCTGCCTATACACCACTATTGGAAGACAGACTACACTGATATACTTTAGAACTGTGTATTTTGCTGTTATATGTTCTACTACTACTCCTATCATCAATCCAGTAAAGTAAAACTTCTATCCTCCAGCCATGCATCTCCACTCCTGCCTTGGACCCTGGTAAACTGATCACCATTGACGGTATGCTAAGTATCACCAGGCAGATGCTTGAACACCAGGATGTGTCCCAAGGGAATATTGTGTACTACTACCACTTCCTTAGCCACTACCACTCCTCCAATGCTCGCCTTTTCTCTGGGTCGCTCTATGGAGAGCACAAAAACTTCGTCAACAAGGGGGCATACTTGCTGACATATAGAAAATGGCACATAATATCAGCAAAGCCTATATTGTGCCATATTGTCATCTTACAATCAAATTCATTAAGCCAACCCATTTATGACGACAGCGGTCGCCATCAGGGTGATATTAAATTGCAGGACCCCATCCAATGAATTGATAGGGCCCACTACATTGCAGTGAAATTTCTCCTCCTAGAGCCAGGGTTAACTTGCACCTGCTACAGAACTCAATTGGAGCTGTAAAGATATTTTTGCAGTGAGTGGCAACTAGTACCATCAGTACTAGGCCAAACTTGTCACTGTTTTTAAATTGGGCTCTGTGGCTACTTCTTCAGTTGGTTAACCCTTTTATGACCAGGCCCAAAAAAGGCCTGAAATGTCCAGGCAACTTTTTGTGATTTTGTGCACGTGGTGGATTAGTGACCGTAGAATTTTAATTTGTTTGACTACCAAAATAATTTTAGAGATTTTATTTTTTTACTTGACTTTTTATTAGAATGTGTAATGTCCCAGAGTGACATTACCACACCTGTCTACACCTTGCTAACACTTACTGTAAGCTAATGTATGTCAATCGAGTGTATTCTCTATAATGTGCATAAGTGTGCCTATTTATTTCTATGTTATGCAATGTGCAAGTGTAATGACCTGGTCTACCACACGGTGGCAGGAGCATAACTGGCAAGAATAGTTCCAGGGAATGGACTGTTTATCAATTCTCTCTCTCTTAGAGAAGAGGAGGAGTTAGCTTAGTACAGGCAGTCTAGTTCCCTCCCTGCTGGGAGAAGGAAGCGAGGGCTGGGGCACGTTGCTCTGTGTTCTGCCTAAGGTCAGTCTAGCTTCCCCCCTCGTGGTTGTGAGGAGTGTAGTTTCCTCCCTAGTGGGAGAAGGTTGTGCAGGAGCCGTGCCCCTGCCGGGCAAAGGTTCCAAGGCTTCCATTAGGCCCTGTCTGGCACGCCAACCTTACAACTCGAGGTTGAGACACTGGTTACATCCCCAGCGATGGCGCCCGCATGCAGCAGGACCGAGCGCCATCTTTAGGGACAGGACACAGGACGTACGGGTAGGTCCTGTGTCCTTAAGAGGTTAAATATTAAAACTGACACAAAATTTAATTATTGCAATGGGTTCCCTATTTTGTGATGATCGTTTTCATATATAACATCTATAGGTTTGAGAGAATCGGGCGACTATGGTGATGGTTTCTGTTGGCGACTGCATTTTAAATTTATTATTTATTTATTTTATTTTATTTGTCTTTTTTTTTTTCTTTCTTATATTTTAATTTCATTTTGGGATATAATATGTCCCCCAGGAGGTCATTAAAAGACTTCTGGAGGACACAGATTTTTTTTTACTTTTTTTCCCACTGTTTCCACTGTAACTGCAGCATCCACAGGACCATGTGGGGGCATGACACATAGGCAGAGCTGATTAGGGTCTCCTTAGACCCTGCAGCTCTGCTCCTGCCCCTGGTCCAGTCTGACCCCTGACAGAGGAAGTGTCTCCCTCCACCATGCTCTCGTTCAGCGCTCTCCTGTCAGCACAGGAAAAGGCAGAAGCGGTAATAAACCGCTCCTGTCTTCTCCTTAGGGTCCCTGTTGTGTCTGTCATCCAGGACCCGACCTGCTCCTGCTAGATTCCAGGAGCAGGAGCTTTAATCCCAGCGCTGATCAGCAGTGGGATTAAAGCGCTGCCTGCCTGTGTTTATACGTTCTATCTGCATGGGGCATGTGCAGATAAGACGTATATACACAGTGGGCAGTCAGGAAGGGGTTAATTGACAAGTAAGCCTCTTATTTGACCAGGCCGCTAAACAAGTACTTTTTGTTCTATCTTAACCACTATGATACTTAATACTGATTATATTCAGAAATAGATGGATTCATACATATATTCGGAATTAAAGTGTTTTTTATATTGAAAAATGTAATGAATACAGATAAGCAAATCGATTAACTAATCTAATTTGTTACAGATCTCCCTAATAATTCTGATTCTAGCGAATCTGAAACATTCAGATAAATAGCTCAAAATTGGAGACACCGTGTTTTTTGAAGAGCGTATTTTAATTAACCCTTAACACATAATTCTGTACATGTACAGCATTAGCTTAAGGGAGGCCCTAGGCACGAGGACCATTAAGGTGCGTCCCCAGGCGGAGCAGGTTAGAGGGTGAGATCAGGGTCAGTGTTATATTTTTCACACAGTCTCCTGGAGTACTCATCCCACTGCTTGAGCCCACGTGGAGTTTGGTGATAGCTTTCTGCAGTGTTTGTATAGGACAATGATGGCAAACCTTTTAGAGACCGAGTGTTCAAACTGCAACCAAATACCCACTTTTCTTATGCCAACACATCAATTTAACCTGAATACCAATACAGTATATCTTTCATATATGTTATAATTAAGCTATAATAGCTTAATAGCCTACATTTAATGTGCTGCCTGTGCTGTTCATAGTGTGTCCTGGGGCTGATGAATGGCAGGAAAGGTCTAAGGCATATTGGTACACTATAGACTTTTTCCAGGGTGTGAGTGCCCACAGAGAGAGCTCTGAGTGCCGCCTCTGGCACCCGTGCCATAGGTTCGCCATCACTGGTATAGGATCTTTTTGAAACCGAATTATATGATTTTATTGGATGTAATAAAAGTTACGTTTTAGATTCTTGCCTTCAGTGATATCCCTGTCTTTTCTTGCAAGGATTTAGACATTATTGATTTTTCAGTGATTTTAATCTAAAGTACAAGCTTACATGCTAAGCTCGCCCCACACATGGCGGGCACTGGCTGTATAGCACAGTTGGCACCCGCTGGCAGTGACCAGAGGTGGCGAAGATCCTGCTCATATAACTCCTTAAATAGCTGTTGTCAATAGCGACTGTGGCATTTGTGGAGTTAGAGGCAGGGGGCTATCTCTTTCCTCTGATCCGGGCCCCCACCTCGAAATAGTTGGGCTCCAATCTGTTGCCATGACAGTCTGGGGCCTTCTGAAGATACCTAGGCCTGTCATAACTAAATGCCTGGAAAGCTGTGGCATGGATATGGTAACCAGGCAGGCTATCAGAATCACATGGACTACAATAGTATTATCTTGCAGTCAATGAGACACGCAATCAAAAGATTGCGGGTACAAGCCACGTAAGAGGCCTAAAAATTACCATAAAAATAAAAAAAAGGTTTGAAAAATATAAAAAGACACAAAAATATTAAACATTCAAACTGCCCATTTCTCAATTTTACAGATAAAAATAAACATTACACTTATTTCCACATCCGAAAATGTCCAAACTATTAAAATGGTGGTGAATGCCATAATAGAAAATAAAAATCCTTATTTGCCATTTTTGGTCATTTTGTCTCCTCGAATAAAATGTAATAGTGATCGAAAAGTCATATATACCCTAAAATGGTATCAATACAAACTACAGTTCACCTGGCAAAAAACAAGCCCCCATACAGCTCTGTAGATAGAAATATATAAAGTTATGGCGGTCAGAAAATGGCGATGCAAAGAAAAGATTTTTATTTTTTTCAAATTAATAAAACAAAATAAAAACTATACAAATTTGGTATTTCTGTAATCATACTGACCCACAGAATAAGAACTCCATGTCATTATCAAAACTAAAAAAACCTTGGTGGAATTGTGTTTTGTTTTTATTTCAACACACAAATAATTTTTCCTGGTTTCCAGTACAATATATGATAAATTAAATGGTGGAATAAAAAAATACAACTTGTCCAGAAAAAGCATAAGCACTCATATGGCTATGTGAACAGAAAATGTAAAAAAAATTGTGGCTTTTGAAAAGTAGAAAGGAAAAAATAAAAATGCAAAAATAAAAGGGGGTTAAAATAAAAGTGCAGTGTGTTTGTAAAAAGGCTTTTTGTTACCACCAATGCTGCCTTGTTGTTAAAAAGCTTGAAAGGGGTTAGATACTGTCCTAGGAGACCATAGAGTGTCATACATACCTTTTCATCGCAACTAAGACACTTTACATTTGGGTCAAACTCATATCAGACCCGAATCAAATCTTACGACCGAGTCTTGAGAATCAGTTCCGAAACAAATTTTCAGGTATTTGCTCATCTCTAATCATTAATATTGTACAAAGCATAGTGCATTGTCATTTTGGATGTATGAATCAGTCATACTTTACAGTAAATCACAAGCTTATATTTGTATTAAATAGTGCTTAATTGATGTTTGCTTTTCTGATGTTTGGTGTGCACACCGAGAGTACGCTGGAAATCAATGCTAGTGGTTATCAGTCTAGGGTGAAAAATCTAGGTCAGAATACAGCTGCAGCACCATTCAGCATAAAGCTGGGGGCAGTTAGTACAAAACTGTCAGAGCCAGACATGGAAAGATCATGCAAAACCAATGTATCTGACAAGCGTTTGCAACCTGTACCAATATATTATAAAAGCAAAAGTCGTGCTGGACAAAAGACATGCAAAGTATAATTGAGAAAAATCATCAAAATGATAACAATGATCTTTATGTCTATGACAATAAAACAAGTAGTTCTAACAACTATTAATTTATTATCATGGGAAATGTATATTGTATTGAGCCAGATATGATTAAGGGGTAGGTCATCAATATCAGATTGGCAGGAGTCCAACTCCCGGTATCAGTTGTATGAGCGCTTAGGCCTCTTCTTAGGCCAGTAACGTCACCATAGATCGTTCAGATAGACTAGACACCTCTCAGTCTGAATCAAGTGAATGGGGCTGAACTGCAACACCAACCGCAGCCACTATACAATGTATAGTACAGCGCCTCTTCAAACAGCTGATTAGCGGGGGGAGCTAGGAATCAGAGCCCAGCCAATCTGATATTGATAACCTATCCTGAGGGTAGGCCATCAATTTAAAATTCCTAGATAGTTCTATAATCGTAGCAAATTATAATACAATTTTCCCTTCTTATATTGTATATGAGACTGCCTATGGGAAGGGGGGGGGGGAAGTGCAATTTATTATTATTAAATTAAATTATTGTACTGTCATGCAAAGCCAACCACTTGCTTCAGTTGCTTATGAGTCTAAAAGTATAATTTTGGCTTCTGGTTACAATAAGTCAAGTAAGCTCTGAGAGACAGTAGGTTTTTTAGCCATTGGTAGGTGTAGGCATCTGAAAAGGGTAGTGAGATCCCAGCCTGCTAAGGTCTTTCCCATTGGTAGGTGTAGGCATCTGAAAAGGGTGGTGAGATCCCAGCCTGCTAAGGTCGTGCCTATTGGTAGGTGTAGGCATCTGAAAAGGGTAGTGAGATCCCAGCCTGCTAAGGTCGTGCCCATACATTGCATTGTTAGCAGCCTTCTAGTGGGTGTAGTAGCAGCACTGCAACCCTATAAGCTGTTTCTTGCTTTAAATAAATATTACCGTAATTTAAGTTTAGATCATAAAAACATAATTTTTCATTTGAATTCATTTCACCAGCACTGAAAACCTGGCGGATGTGAGGGAATCAAAAGAACAGCAGAGACCCCATAATAAGTTTGTAACCTATCTGTAAAAGATTCTAACTGATAACTTATGCTTTGCATGAGCTAACAGAGTAAATTAAAATGTATTACCCCGTTTGCTCATTTGTGATCCATACTGCTGCTACTGTGAGGGTCAGCCCAGTCAGCATGATGATGAAAATGGAACTAGGACTGTCAATGATATTTGTCCCAGGATTAGTAAAAGAACATGGAGGCTTTTACTATATTGTAAGCATCCGCTAGGTGATGGGTGGTCAGTTTACCTTACCAACCCAACACTTCTGTCCAATTTGTCCAAACCATCATTGTGAAGATTATACCATGGGATAATAAACCAAACCACTGTGCTAAACAACAAATTCAGCCCAAGGTTATCTATGACTTTATAAACTTAATGATGCACCAATAAGAAAAGGATACTGTGAAAAGTCCTAGGTACAACATAGGTGATATAACAGTACAGCGAGAAGAAAGTATTTGACCTTAGACAGCAATGAAAACTGCAGTTCGGTCATTTAGAGTTTAAGTGGGTAGGGGAGGCGAATCAATGCGTGTCCGCTGCTCCCATGAGAGTTAAACTGACTGCCTACAGCTCTAGTTGATCAAATGAAAGCTGACATCCTCACTGCAAGTGCACAAACACTGAGATAATAGAATGGATAATATTTAAATCTGCATTCACTGAGACCTAGAGTCACTAAAACAAATGTATTTACCATTGACAACCTTGACAAGATTTCTGCAAATTGGAGAGTAACAGTGTAAAATATTCAAAAGAGTGTTACCAGTAAGTAATATCTTATTACACTATTAAGTTTGCTACTTAAGGATTTATATCTATGGTTTTGGCTGAAAAGTCAACCTCACGTTAGCATTCTGCAGGTAGAGATCTACTGTTGTAAAATGGGGGCGTCTTGGGCTCCACTTGATTCCAAGTTGTGATATGTCCATATGGGAGTGGTGTGTAAGTTATCAGGAGGCTCACCCACGTCGAAGATCCGGCCGGGGAGATGTGGTCCCCATATACCCCCCTATGGCGCAATAAACAGCTTCCTGAACTCTTGACCCTCCCAGACTTTGAGTTTTGGCCTAGGAAGGGCCTTAAATATTTGACACAGTTGTATCATGAAGGGGTTTTCCGTTCCTTTGAGAGCCTACAGGCTGATCTCCGGCTACCCCGGACGAGCTTTTACCGCTACCTCCAGTTGAGACATGCATGTGAAAAGCAGTTTGGGTCTTTGAGGTTGACTTTGGACTGTGGCCCTCTGGAATCACTAGCTAGAAGGGTGCATCCATGTAAACCAATCTCCTCTTTCTACACAACAATTGTAAAGATGCAGGCATGCCCCATCCGGCAGGCCTTTGCTAGATGGTCAGTGGACATTCCTACCTTGGAGGATTCTCATTTGGAGGAGTGGCGCCTGGGGTGGAGGTCATCGGTCATAAGTGCAAGGGATCAACTCATTCAGGTCAAATGGATGCATAGAGTATATCTGACCCCGTTGCGTCTTTATCATATGAGACAAATTCGGGATCCGGGGTGTGGGAGATGTGGAGGGGCGAGAGGCTCCTTTTTCCATATGGTGTGGTCGTGTCCGGTGATGCAAGTTTATTGGACAGGGCTATGTGGTTTTATTACTGATAAACTAGGTCTCCCAGGGATTTGTGATCCAATGATATGTCTGATGGGACTGGTCTCTGAAACCACTCCGACTAAATATGGCAGGATACTGCTTAGACTATTGATGTTCTACGGGAGGAAAATTATCCTTCTGAATTGGAAACCACCTAAATGTCCGACGATACAACAGTGGACACAACTTATTAATAGGGATCTTCCGATGTACAAGTTGACATACGCTGCTAGGGGAGTACCGGATAGATTTGACCAAATTTGGGGGGTGTGGACCCAGGCCGAAGGCACGGCTTGAATACACTTGTAAGGAGAGCTCGGGCGGCCCGTGTGTGAGTGTGTCGGTGTGTGTCGGTATGGTTGCAGAATAAGTGGGTTCCAGTCGCGACAGAGATGTTTTTTTTTTTTTGCCGATGATATGCTGCCAAAGTTATGTACTCCTGGATTGTCAAAGACCTCATATTATCTTAATCTTGGCTGGGACGGAAGTGTTGATGAGTGTATTATCACTAATGTGTTCTCCCTCAGGGAGTTGTTGTTCTGTTTACTGTCTTACCAAAACACTTAAATAAAAGCTATTAAAAAAAAGTTATCAGGAGGCTTGCTAGGGTCTCAAAAGATGCTGTCCCTGACTGCAAGGCTTTTCACATTAAAGGGGTACAGCCAGTGACTGGCTGCAGTGGTCCTATGTCAAAAGGGAACAGGAAATAGAGACCTGTAAAGGACCCGAGAAGAGTCAGAAATAAAGGCTTTTGCTTTTTTTTAGAGCATTCTCTGCTAGACAACCCATTTAAATTGCAGTCTCAGGCAATATACACAACTATTACATCCAGGGACACATGCAATGTCTTCTTTGAATGTAGGCATCATTTTTCTCTTCTCCATTTGGCCAATGCCACCGCAAAACACTTCCTACAGCTGTGACTCATCTCTAAAGTTTGCTAACTAGATATATTGGGTCTCTCAACACAAACTCGCTATCCTGGTGTCCTAAAAGTGTCATCCTGATGTTACCCCTAATACTCTGTATGCTATGCTGACCAGTGCCCATAAATACTGTACTGCAGAAATAATAGTGACATAACTCTAGTTACCCAAAAAATCATATAGCTATGCAGATAATACCCCCAAAAATAGTGCTATACATAATGCCCCCCAAAATGATTATCAACGGTGCCCTCAACAGTAATTGCTGCCACAAATTGCACCACACTGAGAATAATTATGAACAGATAGTGCCCCCCAATATTAATTAACGCCATCAATGACAACAATGGTGCTAAGCAGATAGTGCTCTGACAGTATGAGTACCTCTAACAATAATCCTACTAAGCAGATAGTGGCCCAGCCAAAAGAAATGTGCCCTGACTATACGAAGATATGCAACATTAAGTGCCCAGGGTGTCCTAAAATTATTTTGCAGATAAGACTAATCTCAACATTAATATTGCCAACAGTTTTCCCCAACATTAAAAATGCCCACAAAGCATAACCAAGCCAAAGCAAAGAACCCATATAAGTGCTCCCAAAATGAAGTGTTTTATGTGCTCCCCAAAGTGCCCCCAAAAGTTACAGAACCCTCCATATGAGTTTCTAACTTTGGATAACAAAAAAAGTTAAACTATCTTTTGCTGTTCCCACATTGCACAGTGCTGTTGGCTACAGACCTCCTCCAGAGCAGGCTGGTACGTCGACATCATTGTGTTTGCCTATGCTGGAGACCTCTCAAAGGCTGCAGGCCCTGCTCCATGTGTAAGAAAAATATTAACTGTGATCAGGACATAAGAAAAGAGATATAGTCTAGAGAATGTGCACTGAATGGCTACTTTATTAGAAACACCCATCTAGTAGCGCGTTAGACCTTCTTTGGTCTTCTGAACCGCAGGAATACATTGTGATTGCACCAAGTGTTGAAATTGGGAATATTGGGAAAAGGATAGCTTCTTGCAGTTGCTGCAAATTAGATGAAGGTATTGATATGCTCTGAGCAAACCATCCCACCTCATCCCAGAGATGATGTATAGGATTAATCCCTGGGGACTATGAAGGCAAGGGAGACAAGAAAAACGACATGACATGGTGCAATGTTCGGCAGAACATTTGCTTCTCCATAGGGTAAACAGCTCCTATGAAATAATGAGCTTGGTCAGCCACAATACTTAAGTAAGCCTTATTTTCTAAACACCCATCCAGAGATATCAGAGGACCAAAATTACGCCATTAAAACATTCCCCATACAATGAGTCCACCTCCACAAGCCTCCATGTTAGTTGGAGCACCAGGTCCATGTACCAGAACTGTATTGTATTCAGCAGCAAATTGAAAGACTGAGCTCTGCATGTTCCTCAAAACATTATTTGACCCCCTTCTTAGATAAGTTGTTTAGAGTCTCCATGTGGTCGATATCTTTTTTTCCGATCACACCGTTCTCAGTATATCTTTGACAACGTTGCAAGAATATACGATGCTCCATGATTTTCCCTTCTATTGTGACTCTCACTGAAAATGATCCACAAAAAAAACTTGCTCACTTGATTTTATGCTGCAGTCCCGGGTCACGTGTCTAATTTTCATACAGGGAAACTCAAATCTTAAAAGAGTAGTTGTCTCTAATGAATTGTCCCTTCAGTATATGTTGAGCCTTAATGTATCACAGTCGTCATGTAGCACTCACCTCATGAATACATCAGACACATCAGGCGCACAAGCAAGCGGCAGTTACCCAGCTCTCAAACAGCTAGGCCAGACCCGGACAGAATTAGTAGCGCACAGCGGCTCCTACAGGGACACCCCGCCCCACGGACAGTCTCTGGACTATGAGACTTTGTCCAACTTACCCGATAAGATACACAGCACTGTGGAATTACAGCGCTCTATAGCCCTCTCTTGGGCGTTCTACTTTCCTTCCTCTCTCCAGCGGCTTAACCAGTTGCACTGAAGAAGGCTATACGCCGAAAACGTTATCTTTTATAACTGGAATTCCGCATCTTTAATAAAGCACAATTCAATATTTAACCAAGTGGATTGTGGGAGTCTATTTCATATAATTATTTTGGCCTGGGAACCCCCTATCCACAAGCATCATACAACGGAATATTTTCCAACCCTTTACTACATCAGACTCATAACTAGGAGTGCCATGGGTTCTTTGACAGCCCGTATTAGTCAAACACCGCTACATTTTGTGCCACTTTGGCTAATAGAAGTGTATACGTATCCCCAGACAATGCTGCACTTAAGCAAGCCTTTGTCTGTAAGACTCATGCACACAGAAATATTATGACTCTGTGTAAGTAACATGGCACCCATATAAATGTAAGGGATCATTATATACATTTGAAAAAAAGCTGTGGCTTGTTAAATTAACTGATATAGTACAGACCTTTCTACCCTGGAAATATTGCTTTGAAGAGAGTATACTTATGTTGGACACCCATCAGCAGAATATGCAGTCCCTAAGCCTTTCTTATTATGGCCCAGAAGAAACTATGGTCTTAACGTACGTTCTATTGGCATGAGGTGTTCCACAATTATTAAGACGTGCATCTGTGCAGGTCTACGTACCAGAACTGAAATCTACACGGAAGGAAGCTGGTGTGGATTTTAGGTATACTCTGTACCACGTTCCTGGCATAAATTATAATAAATGTTCCAGGCCAGCAGCGCCCAACTCTGTCCTGCTTACTCCCCTTCCCGCACTGCTGACTCCCTGTCCTGATCTGCCTACTTCTTGGAAAACTGGCAAACGGGGCTAAAAACCCACAAAATTTGGATATGTGCCAAAATATGCATATATATATTTTTTTTCATGCCAGTATTGTGGGTTACAGGATATAATAATTGTCCCTCTATGTGTTTTACTGTATGGAAATAAAGGTAGTTAATATCATAAGAGATCGATGTACATAGTTTAAAGGGGTAGTCCAAGTTATTTAAGGTGTCACCTCATGCCAGGAAATTGTAGAAAACAAAAATGAATTCTATACTCGCTTGTTTCTACTGCGCCATTCTCAGCTCCTTACCTCTGATTCCCCCTTCGTTGTATAAAAGACTGGTGTGGTGGTGAAGTAGCGGTGTACGGCACATGATCACTGTAACCTATCACTGGCCTCAGTGCTTTCATGAAAATGGCGCAGGAGAAACAGGTAAGTAAAGCATAATTGTTTGTTTTCTGCAATTTACCGGCATTGCGCTGTTTTAAATAACTCAAACAACCTTCTTTAACTACCAGCTGTGTTCCCTGAGATCACCTTTCTCGGGCCACTTTATCACACAGTTAATTTACCTATTTTGTTCCCTAAAAATGTAAGGGTTAATTGAATGAAATTATGAATAATAATAGGTACATATTGCAATAGGTGATGTGGCCTAAGGACGTACGCCAGTCTTAAACACATATTTATTGTGGCCTGTTCAATAATTAATGTAATTCTCCTAAGAAGCATTCTCTTGAGGTGCCAGATAAAATTGGTTATTTGAGAAAACAATCCTGAGCAGCGGTTTATTTGATGAGTTTTACTTCTGTTGGTCAATAAATAATTTACTGAAATAGAATGCCTTTCATTTTCATAGCCAATCGTTGTGTCCCCTGGAAACATCGCACAATTTACGTACTGCTGTGTTTGAGTGTTAGTAGAGGAGTCATATGGCCGATGTGAACTACAACTACATCTAAATGATCTATTAAACCCTATAAAATACCTCTGTTACATATTCATGGCCATATTCTCAGTTACAAATTAGATACCGGCAAACCTTTCAGATGCACTGTAAATCCATGTATAGGCAACCTGTTCAAATAGTTCACACTAGACTGCATGACTGGAAGCAAAGGCCATGACAGATTATTGGAAATGTTAAAGGGTAACTGTCATATTTTTTTTTATTTGCTAGTTTATTAGAGCTAGGCATGTATACCCGAGTTAGTCTGTCAATGATTGTCAAAAGATCTGTAATTACCTTATAATAACAGCTTTCATTATTGTCCCCTGTCCCTTTACACTGCTCCCTTAAAAGACCGTTGCTAGGGCTTTTCTGTCTTCCCTTTAGTATAAACAGAAGACGGAGGGGCGGTCCTTCACAATGCTTGGCTGCATTAGGCTTCAGAGTGAGGAGGCGTGTCTCTCAGTAATCCAATCTGATTGGCTGGCAGGGAGCTGCTGGCTACAGCAAGTGTGTATGTGAAGTGAGGGAAAGCAGTTTTGGCCTCAGAGAATTGGCAGAGGAGACATCTTGAGAAGGTCCTCATATTGTAAATGTTTAAACAGCCATAACTAAGGGAAAAACTCAAGGAAAACAGTGGTATGTGAAGAAACTAAAGATTGCTTTATGCATAATGCTGCTGCAGCAGTAACATATGCTAAAATTGATTTTTTGATGAAAACATGACATTTACCCTTTAAGTGCTTAAAATAAATGATATTCTTAATAAATATAACATTTTAGGTGGCATTACCATTTTTAGACTGGCCCAACCTGTCTTTCCCACAAGATTAAACTAAAGCTTCACGCAAAAAAAAAAAAATCTATCATTGTCATATTACAGTAATATCAAAGGTTTTATGCAGTGTGATTATATTGATGACTTCTGCTCAGGTCAATCTGGTAAACATTCACAGGTTGGATCAGGCAGCGGAGAATCAGCGTCAGGAATTGGGCAGAAGTTGGTACATAGGTAGACAAATGGAACAGCACACCTTAGCAGGAAAGCAAGCTAGATTAACCTATTGCTCAAACCCCAGAAGGAGCCCGCATACACCCTATAGGTAGGAAGGAGAGGTCTTTGCTGGCAAGTAGCAGGCTAAAGCCCACTGCTGGAGGGCAAAGGAGGGCCAGCAAGTCTGGACCACCAGAACACACCAGCAGCAGGGTAAGTGGAGCGGGCCGACAACATAAATGAATGATGTTTGCTGTTTCATTGGAAATAATTACTGTAACAGACATGTTTGGAGAGCAGACAGGTCCTCCTTAAAGTGGAAACCCCACGAAAAAATTGCTATGCAATGAATTGGGGATTTCAAATGAACTACTATTGCAATATACATGCAATAAAAATATTGTTAGCTTTTTATAAACATTACATTTTCCTCTCTGTTGGTTCCCTCTGATGTTTCTTCTGTGGCTGAAATGATGGACCTCCTTCCCCTGCATTCAATGATGGACACACATGCTCAATAGCCTCCCTCTTCTATTCTTCCTCTCGGCCTAACCAGTTTACATTCTTCTCTACTTCTAAATTCATAGAAATTCATAGAAATAGCTCTCTCTAGACAGCAGAAAAGGAAATCGGAGGTCGAGATTTACATGCTATAGTGCTATTTATTAGTGGAATTTTCAGAAAAAATTTGCTTAGATCCGAATTTATTCCCAGCGAATCGTGTTAAAAAACAGCTATTTCCGGGCTGCAGAGAGCTTTTATAGCAGTGTAGAACACTGTGCCTTGCCGTAAAACGCATAGGGAGTGTGCTTTGGTAGTTAAATAATACTGTGAGTTAGTATGACATACAGATGACAGGCGTCGCTATTAGAATCACTGTACACTTCACTTATTTGGGCAGTCACGGGGCCAAAACGGACCAAATAACTCAAGTGTGAACTCAGCCTTACAGGTCAATGTTAGTGTCAAGAAGAAGCGCACTCCTTTTACACCGTCGTCAGCTGATTCCACATGGATGTCTACAGAACCTGTTCTAATAAACGCTCATACAAGTAGAGGGTCCCCCATTAACAATGCAGACCACCTAAACAATGTTTTCTTTATTAGTTTAACTAGAGCCCTCTATGGCCCAGACAGCCATGTGGTAATTGAACACAGCACGACAACATCACAAGCACCACACGAGCATGTCGTTTTGTTGTGTCTGCAGTTACAGGGAGCCCACAGGACACAAGGAGCTCACACAGAGGCCTAAGGGGCACAGAGAAAACAAAGAGCTGACAGTGGGAACTCACAGGTCATTGACCATCAGTACTTGAGGGCAGTGCAGGGCTGCTACAATAAGGTGTGACCCCAGCAGCCCTGCACCCCCTCCTCCACAGACACTGCTGCATGCTTCTTACTAGATGGACTTACCAGGTGCTTTAATTGGAGGGTCCTGGGAGCTCCAGCAGTACGGCAGCTGAGCTCAGAGCCTGTGGGTCAGATGTAGTAGAAGGCCCAGTCACCTAGTCTGATGTTTGGGCATTTTAGCCTAGAGCAAGTGCAGGCAAAGGCTTGGGGGGTGTGGCTATGTTTCCCCCGCCCACACAGAACGTCCTGATGCTGGCCTGTAGCTGAGCTCTGGTGAGACTGTGGGGGGGGGGGGGGGATACTTAGATATCTAATAGCAGGGGGACCCTGCATGACATGCATGGCATTATGGATGATCCTGCCTTCCCAGAGTTCCTTTCTCCATGTCCTCACACGTGCAGCAGCAATTTTTGGAAAAAATGTGATTTGATACCACGAATCACGAGGAAATTCGGATTTGGTGCAAATTGAATAATTCCTGAAATTCAGATCGAATTCCCCTTCGTCAGCTTCGATTCGCTCATGTCTACTCACGATAATTCATCATTATCTGATTGGTGGTGGTCTGACTCCCGGCACCACCACATATCATCTGTGTGAAGCGGTCCTGGCACTCCAATGAGTGCTGTGGCCGCATCCGAGCCCAGTGACGTCACATTGATTGATTACATAGCCTAGGCGCCAGTGAATGGGCCTTAGCTGCAGTACCAAACACAGCTGATATACAATAAGCTGTGAGGAGGTTGCAGAAGTCACAAGAGCACCATGCAGAGTTGCCAACCAGAATTTTTCTTTTTTCTGGACAACTTATCCTCAAATCACAGACAGCCGACATTTTTAACGGACAAACTGGAAATCCATAATGAATAATAATGGTTCTATAGCTCAACATACTGATAAGAACGTATTATCAGCATTTACTGTGAGCTGTAAAATGATAGTTACCACAAAAATAATCTAGTCAAGTACCACCAACCACAGAAAAAATAACCGACACATCTATTTCTTTTCACGGACACAGGAAAAAATTCACCTATTTTCTGGACGGTTGCCAACCGTGACACCATGACTTTGACACCATGACTTCTCCAAACAGCTGATCGGTGGGGTGCTGGGCTTTGGGCCTCCACCAGTCAGATATTGCTGACCTATCCTGAGTAGTGTTGATCGAGAATATTTTAATCGTGAATATTTATTGTGAATATCGACACTTCGAGAATTCGTGAAAATCTAGATTATAGTGCTATATATTTGTAATTGCGAATATTCTAGTTTTTTTTTTTCATCAGTAACCTCCCTTCTTGCTTGTGGGCCAATGAGAAGGCTGCAATATATTTGTCAGAGCTTAGCAACATCCCTAGCAACCAATAGGAAAGTTGCCTACCCCTTTCTATATAACAAACTCCCCAGCAACCATTTTCTGCTGTTTTTTGCAGTTCTGAGAAAGACAGCAGGGTCATTGCTGTGCTCTGTGCTTTGCAAACTCATCTGGATCCTTATTTAATTACATTAGATAGTTAGCTCATATATATATAGTACAGATAGTTAGTAGTGGGATATAGTCAGTGTAGGGTAGATAATGATATAGTGTAGCTGATCAGGTTCCAGTGCAGGGTGTTAGATAGTGTGATAGGAATTACTGTGCTGTGATAGGGATTATTGTCTCTGTTAGACACAGGGCTGTGATGTCACAACAATACTTAGTGCACCAATCAGTAATATCTACTCAGACCTGATAAAATGTGAAGTTGCATGTATTGCGCAAAACAAATGCGCATCATTAGTGGCGATTTGTGCATATTATGCGAACAATTCGTGAAATATTGCGAAAATGAATATTGCCTATGCAGCTCATCACTAATCCTGGGTATCTGCCATCAATTTCAAAATCTTAAAAAACCTTTTTAACAGCCCACTTACTAAATTGCATTTTGTACCATTTACCGGATACAGTACACAAATCCATACCGCAGCACCTTACCATAGGTTGTAATTCTTTACACGTAGTCTTTACTCTCCTCATATAACATAATTTTCCAAGTAACGTATCATAATTACTGCTCTACAGTGAACATAGTTCTACTTGGTACTCTGTACGTCCTACTACAATATCTACTACAATTGCTAATTCAGACACAGACACCTGAAATTCCAATGTGGCAACGGTTTACTTTACTAACATAAAAGCAGGTTCTCACTTGTTCTTTCACCTTAGCAATAGGTGGAGGGTGTCTTATTCCTAAGCAAGTAATTAAGGAAATAGCATAAATGCTATACTGCGGGTGGTGTATGTTACTTGGTACCGTTATTGTGAGACTTGCTTGGTTCATACTGTGGAGAGTTCTGGTAAGAATGTAAATCCTTAATATGCATGACTGTTTTATTATAAAAAAGCTCACAAGCTCTCATATTTCTGAGGCACTCTGTAAAGTGATCGGTGTGGGAATTCTAGAACATACAAGGCACACAGTCTAGTTTACATTACTTTCACTAATTGTTCATATTAGCTGCTAATATTTGCATTAGTATTTCCATAGGCTTCACAGCAAGCGACCTTGAATTCATTTGTGGCTAATAGCCTCTGAGACTTGCTATAATAGTTTCATCATATTCTGTATCTATTAATACTGTAAAAGCTGTACAAAGCTCTTCTGTCAATCTGTTAAATGGTACAGTGGATATAAAAAATCTACATACCCCTGTTAAAATGTCAGGTTTCTGTGCTGTAAAAAAAATGAGACAAAAATAAATCATTTCAGAACGTTTTACACGTTTAATGTGACCTATAAACTGTACAACTCAATTGAAAAACAAACTGAAATTTTTTAGGTAGAGGGAAGAAAAAATATTAAAATAAAATAATATGGTTGCATAAGTGTGCACACACTTAAACTAATACTTTGTTGAAGCACCTTTTGATTTTATTATAGCACTCAGTCTTTTTGGGTATGAGTCTATCAGCATGGCACATTTTGACTTGGCAAGATATGCCCACTATTCTTTGCAAAAACACGCCAAATCTGTCAGATTGCGAAGGTATCTCCTGTGCACAGCCCTCTTCAGATCACCCCACAGATTTTCAATCGGATTGAGGTCTAGGCTCTGGCTGGGTCATTAAAAAAACTTTAAACATCTTGTGGTGAAGCCATTCCTTTGTTGATTTGGATGTATGCTTTGGGTCGTTGTCATGCTGAAAGTAGAGATGTCCCGAACTATTTGCCGGCAAACAGTTCCCGGCGAACATCGCATGTTCGCGTTCGCTGCGGCGGGCGAACATATGCGATGTTCGATTTGCCCCCTATACTTTATCATTGAGCAAACTTTGACCCTGTACCTCACAGTCAGCAGACACATTCCAGCCAATCAGCATACCCTCCCTTCCAGACCCTTCCACCTCCTATCAAAAAGCAAGGACAGCATCCATCTTAGATTCATTCTGAAGCTGCAGTGTTAGTTAGAGCAGGGAGAGTGCTGCTGCTGCTGAATTAATAGGGAAGCGTTAGCTAGGCTAGTGTTCTGTGTCCAGTCCTCAAAGACTCATCAGCCTCTTTCACACGAGCGTGTCCGGATTAGACCCCATTTACACGTCCGTAGTTTGCTGCGGATCCGCAACACACTATGCCGGCACTCCCCATAGAGATGCCTATTCTTGTCCGCAGGCTGCGGAGCCGCGGATGAAACCCAGAAGTTCAGGGCCGCGGCTCCGCAAATGGGAAGCGGAGAGCACATAGTGTGCTCTCCGCATCACGTTCGGCCCCATTCACAATGAATGGGTCCGCATCCACTCCGCAAAATTGCGGAATGAATGCGGCCAAAAATTGAGGATGTGTGAATGGGGCCTTAGGTCCGGATGCGTTGCGGATGCATTCAGTGAGAACTGTGCGATTTCACAGGCAAAGCCATTCAGTTTTGCTTGCGATTGTTCAGTTTTTTCTGCGCGGGTGCAATGTGTTTTGATGTGTTTTTCACGCGCGTGATAAAAAACTGAAGGTTTACAAACAACATCTCCTAGCAACCATCAGTGAAAAACGCAACGCACCCGCACTTGCTTGCGGATGCTATGCGTTTTTCACGCAGCCCCATTCACTTCTATGGGGCTAGGGCTGCGTGAAAAACGCAGAATATAGAACATGCTGCGATTTTCAAGCAACGCACAAGTGATGCATGAAAAAAAACGCTCATGTACACAGACCCATTGAAATGAATGGGTCAGGATTCAGTACAGATGCTATGTGTTCACGTCACGCATTGCACCCGCCCGAAAACTCGCTCGTGTGAAAGGGGCCATCTGCTGTAAGGACAGCCTCCTGACAGCACCCCAAAAGCCCTTTTTAGGGCTGGTACATCAGTCTGCTTTTATTTTATTTTTTAGTTATATATATATATATATTGCAGTTGCCTGCCTGTGTGTGCGAGGCCGCAGGCCCACAGACTGTACTGTGTGCACACCACTCATATAGGGTAGCACACTACCTTGCAGATAAAAAAGCGATTTCATTTTTACCCTTTAATATAATTGCAGTTGCCTGCCAGTGTGTGTCAGGCCCACAGACTGTACTGTGCCCACTGCCCACCACTCATATAGGGTGTCACAGTCCAATGCACGGCGCACGCGAAGTGACCTAAAATTCAAACAAAGCGGACCGAGTATTGGTCTTTTTCCATCTCCCGATTCCTAAAATCTATTCAATACACGTCCCCTGATAGGGGACGTAACAGGGATTAAACTGACAGAAATAGTACTACTTAACACACCACTCATATAGGGTGGCACATTACATTGCACGGCACACGCTCAGTGCCCCAAATTGGAAGGAAGAGGACCGACCAACCATCTTTTTCCATCTCCCAGTTCCTAAAATCTATTCCATATACCGACCCCTGATAGGGGACAAAACAGAGATTAAACTGGTAAGAACAGATTTTTTTTTATTTTAAAAAAACGAGGACAGCCTCTGCAGAGCTGGGTATTTTTTGGCCGCGTTACTGAATGCGCATGAACAATGGCTATAGGCTCATGCATCCTTTTGCGGAGGTGACAAACCTGGTCAGTCAAACCCAAGGCAACATCGTCAACCTCATCCCCCATGCGTTTTTTCTGGAGCGTGCCCTGCGAAGAGTGCTGGATCAGGCCGTAGATGAGCATGAAGAGGAAGAGTTGTGGTCACCATCCCCACCAGCAGCAGCCTTGTCGTCGTCGATTGCTGGACCTGCGGCAACGCAGAGAGAGGAGTCTGAAGAAGAAGAGTCAGAGGAGGAAAGTGGCTTTGAGAAGGTGGAAGACCAACCACAGCAGGCATCCCAGGGGGCTTGTTGTCACTTTTCGGGGACCCTTGGTGTTGTACGTGGCTGGGTGGAGGAAGAGACCTTCAATGACGTCAGTGAGGACAAGGAACGGGACATGGCTAGCTTAGTATCCAAGCTTGTGCAACTGGGTAGTTTGCGGTTGTGCAAATGGACTGTTTCCGGTTGTTTGCGGTGCGTTAAACGGGGAGTTTGGTCTGTAAGAGTTTGGTCTGTCACTGTGAAGCGGGCGTAGCCCTTACACTACCTGATCGATACAACATCATACCTGATCATATACACACATTGGATGTTTTAAAGCACGTTATTCCAAACAATTTAGGAATGTTAGGTGATTTATGCCCTTTATGGATTAAAACCCGACTCTGCGTCAACAACGTAATTTTCCATGGGAGTTTTGCAATGGATCCCCCTCCGGCATGCCACAGTCCAGGTGTTAGTCCCCTTGAAACAACTTTTCCATCACTATTGTGGCCAGAAAGAGTCCCTGTGGGTTTTAAAATTCGCCTGCCTATTGTAGTCTATAGCGGTTCGCCCGTTCGCGAATATTTGCGGAAGTTCATGTTCGCCGTTCGCGAACGAAAAATTTTATGTTCGCGACATCTCTAGCTAAAAGATGAAGTTCCTCTTGAAGGTTTTGTGCCAATATTGTCTCTAAAATATATAATAAAGAAAAATGTCCCAAACCATACAGTCTTTATCAGCGCAGCAGGTCTTTTGGTGAGGTAGGTTCAACTTCACTTCCTATAAATGTTTCTATTGTGAAGACCGCGCAGCTTTCATATCTTCCCAGAGGTCCAGAAGAAAAAGGAGTGGAATCCAGAATCTGCGTTTTTCAATGCATCCGATCACTGAATCTCCGATTTTCTGTCACCTCCTAGATCTCAATTAAGAGGACTCCACATAGTGAAATACCGCCACAGTTATTTCATAAAAGGATAATTTATTATACTCACAAAGGTACAAATTTTCATGCGTTAAAATGTCCAAAATCTGTGCTCGCCCGACTCGGGTTTCGCCTGTGTTTGCTTCGTCAGGAATAATAAATTATCCTTTTATGAAATAACTGTGGCGGTATTTCACTATGTGGAGTCCTCTTAATTGAGATCTAGGAGGTGACAGAAAATCGGAGATTCAGTGATCGGATGCATTGAAAAACGCAGATTCTGGATTCCACTCCTTTTTCTTCTGGACCTCTGGGAAGATATGAAAGCTGCGCGGTCTTCACAATAGAAACGTTTGTGCCAATATTGACTGGTATTTGGAACTGTTCATAATTCCCTCTATATTAACTAAGACCCCAGTTCCAGCTGAAGAAAAACAGCCCCAAAGCATGATGCTGCCCCCACCATGCTTTACTGTGGGTATGGTGTTCTTTTGGTGATGTGCAGTGTTGTTTCTGCGCCAAACGTATCTTTTGGCATTATGGCCAAAAAGTTTAACCTTGGTTTCATCAGACCATTTTTCCACATGCTTTTGGGAGACTTCAGATGTGTTTTTGCAAAATGTAGCCTGGCTTGGATGTTTTTCTTCGTAAGAAAAGGCTTTTGTCTTCCCATTCTACCCCATAGCCCAGACATATGAAGAATACGGGAAATTGTTGTCACATGTACCACACAGCCAGTTCTTGCCAGATATTCCTACAGCTCCTTTAATGTTGCTGTCGGCCTCTTGTTAGCCTCCCAGACAAGTTTTCTTCTCGTCTTTTCATCAATTTTGGAGGGACGTCCAGTTCTTGGTAATGTCAGTGTTGTGCCATATTTTCTCCACTTGATGATGACTGTCTTCACTGTGTTACATGGTATATATAATGCCTTGGAAATTCTTTTGTACCCTTCTCCTGACTGATACCTTTTAACAATGAGATCCCTCTGATGCTTTGGAAGCTCTCTGTGGACCATGGTTTTTGCTGTGGGATGCGACTAAGAAAATTTTAGGAAAGACCATCTAGAGCAGCTGAACTTTATTTGGGGTTAATCAGATGCACTGTAAATGATGGCAGGTGTATGCTGACTCCTATTTAACATGATAAATGTGATTGCTTAATTCTGAACACAGCTACATCCCCAGTTATAGGCACACTTATGCAACCACAATATTTTAGTTTTTTTGTTTTGTTTTATTCCCTCCACCTAAAGGATTTCAGTTTGTTTTTCAATTGAGTGGAACAGTTTATGGATCACATTAAAGGTGAAAAAGAGACTGAAATGATTTATCTTTGTCTAATTTTTTTTTTACAGAACAGAAACCTGACAATTTAACAGGGGTGTGTACACTTTTTATATCCACTGTATATCTTACTGGGTAGCTGGGTGACAACATAGTTGATAGGGTTGAAAAAAGACATAAGTCAACCAAGGGATAGGTGGGGACGCAAATCCCAAAATATCTACCTACTCTTTAAGAGGTTTTCCAGTAATGATACTCATTTTAGGCTAGTTTCAGACTAGCGGCAGCTTTCTCCGGCAGGCTGTTCCAGTGGGTTAACAGCCTGCCGGATCCATGCTGCCGCTAGTGCACGCATGCCGCCGGAGGTCTGCTCCGGCCCCATTGACCATAATGGGGGCTGGCTGGGGTTCCGGCGGCAGCACGGCAAACATGCCGAGAGGTGGCTGGAATCCGGCAGGTTGTTCACCCACCTAAACAGCCTGCCGGAGAAGGGTGCCACTAGTCTGAAACTAGCCTTACCTATGCCCTGTAGTCTGTATAATGAATTTAAGATTAATACTTAAACGGGTTGTCTGGGTTCAGCTCATTTTCACCCATTTCATGCTCCGATGCTCTCCTTTGCCCTGTGGTGAATCACGCAGGGCAAATGCTTTTTATGGAGATTCAGTGACGTACCAGGCTCTCCATAGGGACTGCTAGGAGGAGGCTTCCTCCCAGTAGTGTATTCAGTGACGTCACCAGCACTAAAGGGCCGGCTTTAGCACTTCCCTAGCCTGTAAAACGGCCGTCAGAGCCAGTGATGTTACCAAATACACTGCTGGGCGGAAGCCTCTATCTAGCAATGTAAAAATATAAACAAAGAAGCCATTGCCCTGTGCAATACAATGCAGGGCAAGGGACAGCATCGGAGCATGAAATCACAGGAGCTGCCCGGGTGAAAATGTGGGTATGTCCGGGTTCAGAGCAATTAAACCCCATTAGTTGCTCCCCGCTGTTCTGGTCCTGTGCACTTGCTCCCATTCCTCCATCTTCCAGTCCCTGACTTGTTTTTTTTCTGGCCAGGTATGGTCATGGTCACATGCACTGATACAGCCAATGACTGACTTGTAGTGTTGAGCGAATCGAAGTCAAAAGAATTGACTTTGATCCGAATTTCAGGAAAAATTTGATTCTCTACGAAGCCGAATTTCCTTGTGCTTCATGGTAACGAATCAATTTTCTCTGAAATGGCGGTTAAGGCCTCTTTCACACTAGCGTTTTAGCTTTCCGTCCTAGAGATCCGTCCTCGGGTCTCTAGGACGGAAAGCTACTGATTAGGATTATCCCCATGCATCCTGAATGGAGAGAAATCCGTTCAGGATGCATCAGGATGTCCTCAGTTCAGTACTGACACATTTTTTGGCCGCAGCAAAATCCGCAGCATGCTGCGGATTTTGCTCCGGCCAAAAATCCTGAAAGCATGCTGGAAGGACGGATCCGGAATTAATGCCCATTGAAAGGCATTAGTCCGGAACCGGCCTTTAGCTAAACGTCGTTTCCGCGCATCGCCGGATCCGACGCTTAGCTTTTTCTCAATGGTTACTATGGCAGCCAGGACGCTAAAGTCCTGGTTGCCATAGTAAAAGTAGGGGAGCGAGGAGCGGCATACTTACATTCCGTGCGGCTCCCGGGACGCTCCAGGATGACGTCAGGGCGCCCCAGTGCATAGATCACGTGTCTGACATCATTCAGGAGCGCCCCGGGAGCCGCACGGAATGTAAGTATGCCGCTCCCCCGCTCCCCACTGCTACTATGGCAACCAGGACGCTAGTAGCGTCCTGGCTGCCATAGTAACACTGAAAGCATTTTGAAGACTGATCAGTCTTCAAATGCTTTCAGTTCACTTGCGTTGTGCCGGATCCGGCGTGCACTTCCGGCGACGCACTTCTTCACAACGCAAGTGTGAAAGAGGCCTAAACAAAAAAGAAAATACATACCTTATCCATTTACGCATGAAAAGGCCATCGCGGTCATCTTGATTGAAGATACCAC
Organism: Bufotes viridis; assembly: GCA_033119425.1. Lineage (NCBI taxonomy): Eukaryota > Metazoa > Chordata > Amphibia > Anura > Bufonidae > Bufotes > Bufotes viridis. The sequence goes on from CM065593.1 coordinate 235,601,488, forward strand.
ATAAAATCTTGTGCATATGACGATCCCAAGACGGCCAGTGTGATGATATCATCACGTCACCGCGCAAGATCTTGCATGATGTCTTCAATCAAAGATGGTCGCAAAGTCCTCTATGCAATCAAATGGATAAGGTGAGTATTTGATTATCCCCTGTAAGCAGGGATGTGCACACATAGGGCTCAAACGGGGCTTGAGCCCCTTCCCCTTTCTGCCTCTGCCCCTTTAATGCCCTTCTTTTTTTTTTTTTCTGGGGTAGGCGGCGCTAGGCGGAACACTTTCGCAATTGCCGAGCGGCGGGCACCCGCCCAGCCTGCGTGTGTCAGGCCGGGCCCGTGCGGCGCATGCACGCAGCACTATTCAGCGCTGCAGTCAAATGACTCAGTAGTAGTCACGTGGGGGTGGCGTGAGGGAGTCTGGAGCTGAGCTGACTCCAAATTCAGAGACTGTGACTGCGTTCAACTACTAGTGGTGCTCATCACCGGTGAGTGAGCTTGTGTGGTGCTCGAGTGAGTGCCACTGCTGTCAGTCTGCCACTGTGCCATCATGGAGGGGGTCGAGACATGTACCATGGGGGGGGGGATTGGACAAATTACTATGTGGGGTCAGTGTGGGGACAAATTACTATGTAGGGGCAAATTACTTTGTGGGGGCAGTGTGGGGGCAATCACTGTGTGGGGGCAGTGTGGGGTCAAATTACTGTGTGGGGGCGGTGTGGTGTAAATTACTGTGTGGGGGCAAGTTACTATGGGGGATTACTATGGGGGGCTGTGTGTGGGAAATTACTATATTGGGGCGCTGCTATTGGGGAGGCACTGTAGGGGCAATTCTATTATTTTGGGGACACTATAAAGGGATTAATGCCTGGAGCACAATATAGGGAGTTATTATTACTGGGGGCACTCTAGGGGACATTATAGTTTCTGTGGACACTATAGGGACATTTGGGGTAATTTATCAAACTGGTGTAAAGTAGCAGCCAGTCAGATTAACCTTTCATTTTTGACAGCTCTTTTGGAAATCCACTTCTCTTTTACACCACTTTGATAAATGACTCCAATTATGTCTATTAGGGTCAGTATTTTTCAGCAGTATAGTACCTGGGACATTGGGGAGCTCCACGGGCACAGTATTAGGAATGGCAGCAGGATGGGGAGGGGGATGGAAACATTGAGAAATCTAACGTGTCTGTATTATAAACGCTGTAGAGACGAGATTCGGCTGAAAGAATTTGTCAGCGCGGTCTAACGGAGGAGAAGAGGAAAGAGAAGGTCTACATGACAGGAGATGTCGCTGGATGTAAGAGGTATGTGGTCTATCCTGCTGACGGCAGCGCAATTTATTCACAGATGCAATTGATTCAACAGTCTGCCCGCTCACCAGTGCAGGGTTAGAGTAACAGGGTCCTTTAAGGCTAGCGCAGGGGCTGCCTGGGTAGCGGACGTGCGTGACGCATGTCTGCTACGTCACGTGACAAGTGCCCTTTTTTTCATTTAACCCCCTGCCCTTCAAAATGACTGTGCACGTGCCTGCCTAAAAGACCTAAATGGTAGCCTCAGATGCTGCAATCAGTGATGAACGTGGCATCTAAAGGGTTCAATGACTGGGGCAGCGCAATCGCCATTCCCGTCATTGCACCTGCTACATACAAATAAATTAGCTTGGTGACAAAGTAATTCGTCACAAAGATCATTTCTTTGTGAAATTCAGCGATGCAGCTAAATCAAATTTTTTTGCTCATCTCTACTGACTTGGCAACACATGACCATGCCATTTCTGGCTGGAAAGAAAACAAATCTTGGAGGTACAGGAGCTAGCATGCAAAACCAGAGCAGCATGGAGGAGGTAAGTTTGAATCTTTCAATACGCAATAAAGACTACACACATAGGTAAAGTGAGTATCATTACCAGAAAACCCCTTTAAAGGCTGTGTTACCCAGCTGTCCTAGTGGAACGAAGGGATAAACTGCCAATCAAAGGCCCCAAAAAACTGGGTGACAACCCATATGTAATCTGAAATGGTAGTCATATTGGTCACGCTGTCCATACAAACTATAACTGGATGGAAAAAAATGAGTTAATAAAAGACTTTGCCCTTGGGCGCATGGGCATATTATGGCTACCGAAAAGTTTCACAGAGTGGTAAAAAGCATCTAGTGTACCTCATCATGCCTTTGTTTTAAACAGTAGCTAACAGAGTTTTTTCTTCTGCTGGATTACAGATGAATTTATGAAAATTCACTAAGATGTCTGTGAAGGTTCCATGTTTGGTCTGTGTGTCTGTTTTTTGCCCTCCGTGTCATCCCTATTCAATGTACACTGCTAGGCTGAAAATGAATTTCAAGAGCATCTCCTAGCAATAATCCAGAGGAAACACAAAGGAAACACGAATGCCATCATGTTTTTTCATGGACCCATAGACATGGACTATAATGGGTGTGATGGACCCATAAACACAGACAAAAAGGGCATGGTAAGTCACAGATGTGTGGATACACACATTAAAATCAATGGAAATGTGTGCTGTCCGTGATTCACTGATGTCTGAATAAGCCAAATGCACCAGGCAGCACACACCATGGTATGCAGATTTACAAACAGCTTTGCCATTTGTACAAGATCAAATATTATATGAAAGCAAAACTTCCTTGATTGTCTCAGTTTTGAGTAATATTCCGCTGACTACTTGCCGGTATCCTGACATTAGGGTACGTAACTTATTGAGTAGTCATCTGCAAAGTCATCATCCCAAAAGTATCTTATGGTGAGTTCACAAAACGTAGATTTACTGCAGAAATCGGTTTCATACATATAAATTGGATTGTTTCTGCAGTATTTAAATGGAATTTTTGCAAACCCCATTATAGGGTTTGTCACATCTCAACCTTTCATGGCTGAGATGGGAATAACTCGCAGTAAGCATTACCCTGGGGGCTAGGATTACAGGAATGTCCGAGCTGCCGGGGCCCCACTGTTTCCATAACTCCCACAGCAGTGAATGGGAGCTATGCAAACTGCTTGGCACACCAAGCTATGCTGTTTCCTTAACTTTACAATCCCCGAAACAGCGCAGGTGTTATTGTAAGCTTTTAGCATAGCTCCCATTTACTGCTATGGGAGTTACGGAGACAGCAGAGCACTGGACACTCAGCTGTTTCCGTAACTCCAGCCACCGGCACTTACTGTTGGTTATTCCCATCTTTGGTATGAAATACTAAGATGTTCAACCCCTTTAAGTTGTATGACATAGACTTTTGTGTTAGACATTTCTGCCAAAGAAATGTATCATTTGTGAATTTACTCTAATGGTGCCCAGTCCTACGGTGCACCTTTTCACGAACTCCCCCATCATTCTATTAATTTTCGGTAATTAGACATGGGAGTCCATGGCATACAGCTAAAGGACCATGTCGAGCTGTCCAGCTGAATGTACTGTCATACTGGTCCTCATCATCACATTTGACATTGGTGCATTCTAGATACTTATTTTAAAAAATCACTGAGAATGGATATTTAGTCATTTAAAAACTGGAAACTGGGATATATAATTATAAATTTTTAAGGAAATGATGCAAACCGTGGAGTTGTTTTTGTGGCAGAATAATCACTGCTCAGACTCCTCTTATAGACGGAAAAATGCTAGAGCCTGGAGATGTATGTAGCCCAGTGAGCCCATCTGCAGCATTAACCCTTCCACCGCACTCCACCAGAGAGTGTAAATTTAACTATTTGCCTGTCCTAGACCACCAGGGATTGTCATATTTACAGAGTTTTCAGGATTTGCAAAACATGTCTTCGCCCGAATGGACCAAACTTGTCCATGGGTTGTATCTAGTATTGTATTTTAGCTCCATTGGAGTCAATGCGGCAGAGCTATAATACCACACACAACCTGTGGACAGAGGTGGTTATTTTTGGAAGAAAGCAGCCATGTTTTCTAATCCTAGCCAACTACTTTAACCGCTTCACTGCTCTTATCACCAGGGAAACTGCAATTTTCCCTCTTAGGCCGTAGGGCACCAGGTATACATACATACACCCCTTCACCACCCTAGGTCACCAGGAATTATTACATTAACCCCTTCCATTCTCTAGACAACCAGGAATACTGTAATTATCTACCTCACTTATAGACATGCATTTACCCCTCCTCTGCTCTAGACCATTTAAGATATGACCTAGCCCTGACAGTCCTATACCAGCAGGTATACAATTATTAACCTGCTCACTGCCATGTACCACCAGGGATCCTTTCATTTTTCCTTCACTGCCCTACACTACCAAAAATATTGACATTAACCCTTTCACTGCCCTAGATTACCAGATATGCCTACACCTTTACTACTATAGACCACCAAGCATACAGACATACCCGTCCAAAGCAATAGACCACCAGGGATATAGACGGTAACCTTTTTTCTGCACGATTATCTGTGGATTGCCTTCAATAAATTAATAATTTTCTTTTATATAATAAGAGAACTTGATTCTGTTTATTTGAGCATAAGGAATGGAGCCCTACCCTGGCATCGTATAATGAATTGGCGTGCATCCATTGTGAAACATGGCAGGAAAACTTGGTTTAACAATTTTGTTTTCTGATGATCCCTTTAAGCTAATACATTTTAATGAGTGCATTGAATGGCATAATCAGTCTGAGATGGATCTACAATACCTATATCGCACAAATTTTACTTTCAAGTATTAATTTTCAGACTCTAATTAATGTGTTTTCATTAAAGGGTTGTTCAATGAACACTATTCTACATTTTTCAAGCCAGAACCTGGATATGAATACCTTTGTAATTGCATAATTAAAAATTCAGTATAGCCATTGAATTATTCAATAAAATGTATCTGTATAGTGCCACTTGCTCTTTGTTTTTTCCTTATTTCTCTGTCCACCTAACTGCGGTGGTTGCACATGCTCAGTTCATTTTTTAGCTGCCATTTTCCCTACCTTCTCTTAGAATCCCAGACAATTACAGGGTGAAAACTGCAGAAGACACAACACGCTTCCTGAGAAAGAATGCACTCCCTGAGCTGCCACCTTGAAATAAGTCTAGCAGGGCAATTGGTGCAATCAGTAGGGAGAGCTCTGGATCTATGTGAGGTACAGGGATGCTTCCAACTCTGTTAGTATGGCGACAGTAGGTGTGGAACCACTGGGTCAACCACTAGCTTGAATTTGGGCTAATCCTAATACCCTGGCAGGAATCACACACTCCAGAGGGAGCATGCAAGTGTGCTAAGACAGAGTAGAGAGGCTTCAGTAGCAACAGCAAGCCTCGGCCTGCTACAGAAGGGCAGACAGAACACTATATCGCCTGGACCCGCCATGAGAAAGCTGCAGAAAACCACTGAGGAAGTGTGAGTTAAGGAGCACCTGTGTCAGCCCGGTGTAGTGAAGCAGTGGGAACAAGACGCCAATATAACAGAAAAAGAATGTAAAATAATGATTTTCATTATTTTCCTGAATAGCGAGATAACCTCTTTAATTATTTTATTTATTTTAACCATCAAAGGGGTTTTCTGGGACTTGGATATTAATGATGAGGATAGATCATCAAAATCTAAGACCCTGAAAACCACTTTACTAGGATTTTCTGAAAAAGAATGTGAATATATGTGTTATAAATAAGAATGAGATACTGAATTTCTGTATATTACTTACATGGGATATTAACGGGGTGTGCATGCGGCAAATATTGATGACATTCTCAGGACAGGTCATCAATATCTGATGGGTGGGGGTCCAACACCCTCGCCGATCAGCTGTTTGAAGAGGAGGCGGCGCTCTATACAAGTGCTGCTTCCTCTTCTTTATACTGCGCGTCGTCTCCCTTGCAGCAGTGACGTAGAGTAATGACAAGTACTCACTCCATTCAAGTGTATAGAGCGATTACTTGAAATTACATTGCACTTCCAAGATGAAGGGCAGTGTAATTAAGAGGAAGTAGCGCTCACGTGGAGCATTGCCTCTACTTTAAACCGCTGATAGTAAGGGTGCCGGGTGTCAGACACCAGATGATCAGATATTGATGAATCATGAGGATAGGTCATCAATATGTACTGCCTGAACAAACTCTTTAAATATGTATTCCTAACTACTAAAGGGGTTTTGCCATCCCAGACAATGGGGGCATATCGTTAGGATATGCCCCATTGTATGATAGTTGCAGGTCCCACCTTTGGGACCTGCACCTACAATGAGAACGGAGCGGGGAAATGAACGGAGAGCGCACTGCGCATGCACAGCCGCCCTCCATTAATTTATATGTGGCCGCCGAAAATAGCTGAGCGCTGGCTTGGCTATTTCCGTCTACCCCATAGAAATTAATGGAGGCATGGGCCGCACTTGCGTGGTGCGTTCCTATTCACTTATATGGGTGCAACGCGGAGCAGCGCTTGGTGGTGGACGGACTCTGGGAAATCTGGGGTCCTCCATCCACAGCACCCCCGCTTCGTTCTCGTTGTAGGTGCGGGTTCCAGTGGTTGGACCCCCACCTATCAGAAAATGGGGATATATCCTTGCGATATGCCCCCACTGTCTGAGATGGAAATATCCATTTAATGTTAAGTGGCTGCTAGCAAGGAGAGGGAAAAAATGCTATGTTGAGGAGATCTGTCAACTTGAACAGGAGTTCTCTCCTTTCTCTGAGAGAAAGCTGTATATAGCTATCTCTCAATTCCTGCATTAAAATAGCTATTGAGTGCCCAATCTATGAAATAAAGTGAGCAATGAAAAGAGCAGGTGGAACCATTGTCAAACGTTGTCAAGTGAAGTATGAAGGACTGTCCACATGTGCATGTTGCTGTAGCACAGCTTGGGATAAAATACAACCAAAGATTAAACATTAAAGCTTACTTCAAGTGAAAATAGAAATAATCACAGGGTTCTTAAATCCACATGAACAGTACTTTTGTAAAGCCTTTATCTTCACATCTCATTGTGCTCTCGACCTCTCTATCTTATTTATTTAATAATAAGAAGTTATCATATGCCATGTCATGATTCTGAATAGGCTATCTCTACAAGCCTGCCAGATGATGTTACACTTACTTACTTTTTGCACTTTTCTTTTTCACTGTCAAAAAACCCCAATGACAGCAAAACAATGCAGATGTTGGACTTAAAGGCTATGTACACCTTTAGGGGCATTTTATTATTATTATTATTATTATCATTATTGCATTGTACTCATTTTGAGCTAAAAATTATTTTTTAAATTGGTCTTTATTTCGAATATGGAACCCTTTTTCTGTACAGGGCTGAGATGCTCTATTATAAAAGCTTCTGAATTTTCTCTCTGCTCAGTCAGCCAGCTTATCTGACAGGACTCCTTATCTCTGTTCTCTGACATTATAAACACTCATTATAGCTCAATCCTTATCTTACTGATAGCAGCATTGGTTAAAATGGGTGAGTAGTTTTTTTCTACTATGTTACCACAGTGGTAGGCTCCAACTCCCGGCAACCATGGAAATCAGTGGCTTAGCGTGGGGGGGCAGGGGGGCCGTTGCCCCGGGCGCCAGACTTCAGGGGGCGCTGGCAGCCGCTTGCGCAAAAAATATATAAAGTTGCTAACTGATCGCAGCGCCACAGAGTGAGGAGCAGTATCAACAGAACAAGCGCGCCCTGATGAATCACCATGGCAGTACGAAGCTCCGCCCACGGAATATGGACACCAGACGTGGCATTCTTTGGGCAGTACTCTCTCTGGCCATCTTTCACCAGCATCCTGACTGCCACCTGCTTGCCCTGGCTCTCAGTGTTACAGTTTGACTGAATCACTCCCTGAGTGTTAGGTGTGGGGTGACTTATTCACACTCTGACACTGAGAGCCAGGGCAAGCAAGTGGCAGTCAGGATGCTGGTGAAGGATGGCCAGAGACAGTACTGCCCAAAGGATGCAATCTCTGCTGTCCATATACCAGGCCTACCAGTATTACCCCTTCATATACCGCCTGTTCATCTGGTAAGGGTGACCAAGCGGTATATGAAGGGGTAATATTGGTGGTAGGCCTGGTATAGTTGAGATGAGCAGAGATGGCATCCTCTAGACAGTACTGTCTCTGGTCAGCCTTCACCAGCACCCTGACTGCCACCTGCGTAGCCTGGCAATCATGGCACTTCACTGCCTGCTGCTTAGCTATCAGTGAGTGACAGTCAGTGTCAAAGGCTACGCAGGTGGCACTCAGGGTGCTGGTGAAGGATGACCAAAGACAGTACTGCTCAGAGGATGCCATCTCTGCTATCCATATACCAGACCTACCACCAGTATTACCCCTTCATATACCGCCTAGTCACCCATACTGGTAGGCCTGGTATATGGACAGCAGAGATCTGTATTATTAGTATATAATGCCCCACAGTATTATTAGTATATAATGCCCTGCAGTATTTTTAGTATATAATGGCCCCCTCTGTATTATTAGTATATAATAGCCCCCTCTGTATTATTATAATATATAATGGCCCCTCTGTATTATTAGTATATATAATGGCTCCTCTGTATAATTAGTATATAATAGCCCCCTCTGTATTATTATAATATATAATGGCCCCTCTGTATAGTTATAATATATAGTGGCTCCTCTGTATTATTAGTATATAATGGCCCCTCTGTATTATTATTATAATATATAATGGCCCTCTGTATTATTAGCATATATAATGACCCCCTCTGTATTATTAGTATATATAATGGGCCTGGCTCCACTGTATTATTAGTTTATAATAGCCCCCTCTGTATATTATAATATATGATGGCCCCTTTGTATTGTTAGCATATATAATGATCCCCTCTGTATTATTAGTATATATAATGGCCCCTCTGTATTATTAGTATATATAATGACCCTCTCTGTATTATTAGTATATATATATATAATGGCCCCTCTGTATTATTAGTATATATATATATATATAATGGCCCCTCTGTATTATTAGTATATAATAGCCCCCTCTGTATATTATAATATATAATGGCCCCTCTGTATTATTAGTATATATAATGACCCCCTCTGTATTATTTATATATATATATATATATATATATATATATAGTGGCCCATCTGTATTATTAGTATATATAATGGCTCCACTGTATTATTAGTTTATAATAGCCCCCTCTTTATATTATAATATATGATGGCCCCCTTTGTATTGTTAGCATATATAATGACCCCCTCTGTATTATTAGTATATATATTATGACCCCCTCTGTATTATTAGTATATATAATGGCCCCTCTGTATTATTAGTGTATATATATATATATATATATATATATATAATGGCCCCTCTGTATTATTAGTATATAATAGCCCCCTCTGTATATTATAATATATAATGGCCCCTCTGTATTATTAGCATATATAATGACCCCCTCTGTATTATTAGTACATATAATGGCCCCTCTGTATTATTAGTATATATAATGACCCCCTCTGTATTATTAGTATATATAATGGCCCCTCTGTATTATTAGTGTATATATATATATATATATATATATAATGGCCCCTCTGTATTATTAGTATATAATAGCCCCCTCTGTATATTATAATATATAATGGCCCCTCTGTATTATTAGCATATATAATGACCCCCTCTGTATTATTAGTACATATAATGGCCCCTCTGTATTATTAGTATATATAATGACCCCCTCTGTATTATTAGTGTATATATATATATATATATATATATATATATATATAATGGCTCCTCTGTATTATTCGTATATATAATGGCCCCTCTGTACTATTAATATATATAATGGCCCCTCTGTATTATTAGTATATATAATGACCCCCTCTGTATTATTAGTATATAGATATATAGATATATATATCTATATATATAATGGCCCCTCTGTATTATTAGTAAATATAATGACCCCCTCTGTATTATTAGTATATATATATATATATATATATATATATAGTGGACCATCTAATATATATATATATATATATATATATATAATAGCCCCTCTGTATTATTAGTATATATAATGGCCCCTCTGTACTATTAATATATATAATGGCCCCTCTGTATTATTAGTATATATAATGGCCTCTCTGTATTATTAGGATATGTAATGGCCCCTCTGTACTATTAATATATATAATGGCCCCTCTGTATTATTAGGATATGTAATGGCCCCTCTGTATTATTAGTATATATAATGGCCCCTCTGTATAATTAGTATATATAATGGCCCCTCTGTATTATTAGTATATATAATGGCCCCTCTGTACTATTAATATATATAATGGCCCCTCTGTATTATTAGGATATGTAATGGCCCCTCTGTATTATTAGTATATATAATGGCCCCTCTGTATTATTAGTATATATAATGGCCCTTCTGTATTATTAGTATATATAATGGCCCCTCTGTACTATTAATATATATAATGGCCCCTCTGTATTATTAGGATATGTAATGGCCCCTCTGTATTATTAATATATATAATGGCCTCTCTGTATTATTAGGATATGTAATGGCCCCTCTGTATTATTAGTATATATAATGGCCCCCTCTGTATTATTAGTATATATAATGGCCCCTCTTTATTATTAGTATATATAATGGCCCCTCTGTACTATTAATATATATAATGGCCCCTATGTATTATTAGTATATATACTGGCCCCCTCTGTATTATTAGGATATATTGGCCCCTCTGTATTATTAGGATATATAATTGCCCCTGTGTATAATGATAGTAGAGGATGATAGTAAAGTGAGGAATTTAAAAATGTTTTCTGTGAAACTCTGCAGAGATGAGACGTGGCTGATAAAAGGTGTCATGACGTTCTAATTTTCCGAATGAAGACGGTGGCCCACCCTGCCAAATCCTGCCCCCAGACTTCAGGTCACACTGTGTGTGTTCTGAATTCTGGGGGTTAACACCCATCTACTACATTATCTGTACTCAGAGAGTTATCACTGTGTTATCTGTAGTGTTACATAGGACTGCAAGTGACATCCACTATGTTATGTGTAAAAAGGGGCGTGCCCACAGGTTGGGGGGGGGGCGCAATACATGTCTTGTTCGGGTGCTTGCAACCCACGCTATGCCACTGCTGGCAATCAGCTGTATGTGGGAGTACCAGAAGTTAAACCCCTCCTATCTGATATTGATAACCTATCCTGAGGATAGTCCATCAATTTAAAATTCCCGGGTATCCCTTTTAAATCATAAAGCAGACATTTATTATTTCTAAGGTTCAGTGGTTTGTTCCACAATGATGTGGTCAGTTGTGGAGATGCAGTGGTGTGGTATAGACCATGACACACTCTAATCCGTTAACAAAGTATCCTATGGCTGTAAAGAAAGGCAAAAAGACAAAAAGATAAATAAAATATTTTTTTGACTGCTCTGCATATTTACCTAGCAGGTAAATGGTGAGCCTACACGGTAAGTCCTTGATGAATATTAATATTCTAATTGTCAAAGCATAACTTTAAAGAAATTCATTTAACATTTTTTGCCCGCTTCCACATTGTTATTATACTGTGGTGAATGTATTGTTTCAAAGTTTATGAGTTTTACAAAGAATTTCTCAGCGTGTGACTAATCCAGTAATTGTACCAAAAATATGTAAAAAGTGGAGACATTTCTTTTATTGGCTACATAAAGAAGATCAAGCTGCTCCATGATGTTACTTTAGTGAGGAAATATTATTACAAAAGCATTAACTGTGTTTAATGTTGTAATCTATCCTTGATTCAGATGTGCTGGGCACGGGTCCAAAGATTTGGCGTCCCAGTGGCTTTGGGGTGGTTGAAAAAGCTGAGGATGCTATTTTCTGTCAGATTAGCAGCTTTTATATCTCACACTGTTAGACGTGAACATTATTAAAATAAAAATAAATAAAAAATAAAAGTTCTCATTGTGTCATTGTGCTCGCCGACACAGAAAGGGGGACGGGGCTGAAGCAAGTGTATTTGCCATCTGTGAAATCATATTTGACACTTTGTAGTTTCAATTGTAACATTTTAAGAAAAAGATCCAAAGGATAAAAGAGTGGCATGAATGATTCGGAGAGCAGGATAGACTGCTGAGAATTACAAAGTGATGTTGGACACTTTCTCTGTTCATTGAAGGTTAATGAAACACATTTTCAATGAACAGCACTCTTTATCTGCATGTGGTAAAGCCAATTACAGGACACAGGCTGTGCTGTGCTACGTGTCAAGCTGTTTTTAATGTCAATTTGTTATGTAAAGTATTTACTGGTAAAATAATGCAATAGCAGAGAATGACAAGTCCAGATGCTGCAGGGTTATGCCTTTAATTACCATTTGCTAAGACGGCTTATTTAGCTAATTAATGCCAATGTTGAAAAAAACAGCACATACTGTATAAGACCATGCATGTCTTGATTTATATGTTTGGCATATGTGACATAGCATTGACAATAGACATGAATAACTATATACCAATGCTATGCTTTTCAATAGAAGATATAATGTATTTAAAATATTATCCGTGTATAATGTAAAGGCACTGCATATACCCTCTATGTCTCTAAGCACTATATTCTTCGGTAGAAGAATTGCTTCTGTCTGTGCAATACACCACATGAACATAGCAATATTTTTTTTCTTTTGGATTCTGTATACTACTTAGGGGCATATTTATTAAGTCTGGCATTTTAGACGCTGGTCTCAATAAAGCCCCATTGCTGGCGGAGGATCTGCCAAAGTTATGAAGAGGCGCAGGCCTCTCCATAACTTCGGTGCATCCAGCACCAGTCTAATCCAGCTTCCTATCTGTCTTACATTTAGACCATTTTATGCCACTAAAACAGTCGTAGAAAATGATAAATTAGACGGGCCTGCCGGCTCGCCCTCTTCCCCGCTTACGCCATGCCCACAATTTTAGAACTGGCATGAGCGGACCGAAATCGTAGATAGCGGCGCAACTGTTGTGCTGCCATTTGCATCTGAAATATGCCTAATTTGGGTGTATTTCAGCTTAGTAAATGACCCCCCCTTATATTAAAAAACAGTTTGCACGTAACAGGTGTAGTCTCCCCCCAAAAGTGCCAGGGCTATAGGATATAGATGACCTTTAGTGCTCTATGAGTCTCATAGGGTCAAGGTACATAACAAGGGTCATCTTCTTAACAAAGTTAGTTGGTTGTAGGCAGTTTCTGTTCTTGTGTCATCAGATTCAGTCATGAGACCGCATCACTACCGGGTGATGAAAGAAACAACAACCTCAATCACTTCTACCTGCCCTGAAGGAAAAGTCCCTAGGTCTACAACACAGATGAAATCCCTATATTGTGTAAGTGGCATTATTGTTAACTTCTCCGGTGAAGTGTTTTTAATTACCTATTAATACATTCTCATGACAAGAAGCTTCTGGGTATGCCCCTGTCCTTGTCTTCATGCCACCCTCTCTCTCTCTCAAAGACTGCTTCCCATAACTACGCTCTAATGCAAACTGCTTCCAATAACCCCTTCTTAAATTAAAAAAAATGTTTTTAATGCCTCTGCCTCACAAACTGTTTCCTTTGTCACTGTCCTCTCAAAAAAAAAAGTTCCCCATGGAGTTTCTAGGTCCTTCAAAAGGAACTGATTCTGGGGACCGACCCTATAGCTGCATGGAAATATTAGGGTACATCCATATGGAGTAATAGTCCAAAGTGAAAACTCCAGCTCACCTATAGTTAGTTGTATTCTCTGCCCGGGTGCACGGAGTTAAGGTGATAAGCCTCAATGCAGACTTGAAGGAAAGAAGAACGAACTCCAGCTCTGGTATTTCAGAAGTGTCTCTCTTTGTCTTTATTCAATAGCTTTGCATAAAACTTACAGGATACACATCCTCAATGGGTTATGGCTGTTGACGCGTTTCGTAAAATTCTTATTACTGTTACGAATAAGAATTTTTCAAAACGCGTCAACAGCCATAACCCATTGAGGATGTGTATCCTGTAAGTTTTATGCAAAGCTATTGAATAAAGACAAATAGAGACACTTCTGAAATACCAGAGCTGGAGTTCCTTCTTCTTTCAAGTCTACATCCACATGGGACATAAATGCTGTAGAATTGTCTCACAGAAATCCATGGCAGCAATTCCCCAGTGTTTACGTACCAGCAAAGTGGATATGATTTTAAGAAATCTAATCCACATGATTTGAATAAAATTCACAGCATAACTTGGACTGGGCTGCAGATTTTAAATTGGCAGCATGATTTAAGGTAGCTTTTGCAGCTGCAGATCTACATGTGGACAGAACTGTATTATGAACTGCCATACATCAATATAGTAGGCCAGAAAACTCCGGCACTCCAGGTTTTCTGAAACTGCCAAAATCTTCCTTTCGCTTCTATGACAGTTATGAGGACAGCTGAGTAAGTGTGCATGCTGGGAGTTATACAGTAGTTTCACAGCCGCTGGAGTACTGAAGGTTGCTGATCCCTGTTGTAGGCAATCAATACTAATAATGGGAGTTTAAACTATAGCTTTCCCACAAAAAGTACAGTGAAAGGAGCTCTGCATTGTAAGTCATGCACCCCATTTTTATTTGTTTACACAGTTACAATTGCTCTCTCATAAGATGGCCCTACCAAACACTGCATCTTATCTTGTTTAAAAGGGTATTACCATCACAGACAATAGGGGCATATCGCTAGGATATACCCCCAATGTCTGATAGGTGCGGGTCACAACTCTAGGAACGGAGCAGGGAGATTTCAATGAATGCAGGGTGGCTGCGTATGCACAGTGCGCCCTCCGCCACCTTGCCACCTTCCCGTCTTCCCAAGGTATTTGTTGTTTAGGGTTGATAAAGACTTTGCTGCAATGAGACGGACATTACTAAAACAACCTACACTTTTAGACACATTCATTTTCTAAGAGGCTGCTGAAAATAGCCGAATGCTGGCTTGGCTATTTCCATCAGGCCCATAGAAGTGAATAGGAGTGGTGGCCGATCATGCGCGGTGTGCTCCCATTCACTTCTATGGGTAGCGCGCTTGGTGGTGGCCGGTCCTACAGCCACCACCTTGCGGGGCTCCATTACCAATATAGGTGCGGGTTCCAGCAGTTGGCCCCGCACCTATAAGACAATGGGAGCATATCCTAGTGATATGTCCCCATTGTCTGTGATGAGTCAACCCCTTTAAGCCTGTACTACAGTGCCCAATTTTTCGTCAGATAATCACTAACAATTATCTGCCGTTTAAAAGGGTTTTGTGAGTTTTTATATAAGGGCTCTTTCACACGAGCAGATACCGTGCGTGGAATCCGCTGCATGAAAGAGTGCCAAGACCCGTTACGGACATGGAGACATGGAGCATTAATATGATTAATAATGCTCCATGCCTCTCTGTGATCTTTTTACTACAAAATCACGGTGAGAACTTTATCTTACTGTGATTTTGTGGTAAAAAGGTAACAGCGAGGCACGGAGCATTATCCATCATGTTAATGCTTTGTGTCTCTGCTGTCCGGAATGGGGGTTGGCTTTCTTTCACGCAGTGGATTCCACGCACAGGATCCGCTGTATCCCTATAGTTTTGTTAATATAGTGTTGCAAGTTAACTTTAGTGTATAGGTTGGTCTAAATTAGGGATGAGCGAAATCGACTTCGGATGAAACATCTGAAGTCGTTTCGCATAAAACTTCGTTCTAATACTGTATGGAGCAGGAGCTCCGTACAGTATTAGAATGTATTGGCTCCAATGAGCCGAAGTTATTGCTTTGTGAAGTCTCGCGAGACTTTGCGCAATAACTTCATAAATTAATTTGTACTGAAAAAAACATTTCCCAAACTCGGGTTTGGTTCCAAGGTACTACTTGGAACCAAACCCGAGTGATTAGGTGGAATGATATTTTAACAGCTTTAAAATAAACGAGCAATCGGGTAATCGGCTGCACTATTACACAGTTAGATCATCGCTAACAAGCGTTCCTATGAACGCTTGTTAGCGATGATCTGCGTGACTACCCCTAAGTCTACACCCAGTCCGATAATGATGGCCTATCCAATAAGGATGGCCTATTAATTCTTCAGTTCCAGATAACCCCTGTAGGAAGATACTAGTTCCAAGTGATCAGGTGGCCTAACAATGCCTCTGTACCCCCTACCCTGCCACCTGCTTCTTCATTAGACTGAATGCAGCGTATTCTTTCCAGCAGTACAGACAGCTGTTTAGTCACCTTCTGATAGACAATTTAAAGTTTCCAGGAAAAAAAAACTGCTTGATACTGAAAGAAAGCCAGCTCAGTGTCAGGCACATGTTCATCAGCGGCTGTATAAATGTCATTAGTACCACTGTCATCATGACTAGTGAAGTGTTACCCAATAATCTTCCTCATTCTTAGTTTCAAGCATAAAATACAGACACATTAACAAATGCTTGCTTGTGTAAATCAGTAAATCACCAAAACCAGTCAACAATGGGTGATCACATTTAATCTAGGCATGTGACTAATTACAAGCATGGAGTTAAATCTGTGAATTGTAAGAACAGTGCTTCCATTCAGACCTTTCAAGTAACATAGTAACATAGTAACATAGTATATAAGGCCGAAAAAAGACATTTGTTGATCCAGAGGAAGGCAAAAAACCCCTGTGAGGTAGAGCCAATTTTCCCCACTTAAGGGGAAAAAATTCCTTCCCGACTCCAATCAGGCAGTCAGAATAACTCCCTGGATCAACGACCCATCTTTAGTAGTTATAGCCTGAAATATTATTACGCTCCAGAAATACATCCAGGCCCCTCTTGAATTCCTTTATTGTACTCACCATCACCACCTCCTCAGGCAGTAAGAAACATATTCAGATACGGACTAATCTGGTCAATGAAGAAGGATTTTTCTTCTTTTATTTATGTTTTGAAACAAGTTCTGTAACCTGGGCTGGATTTACCTAGAGGACACAGTAGGCCTGTGCCTATAGGCCACCCAGGGGAAGGGGCACCTGCCTAAAATTTGACTTCTGTCAGAAAGGGGTGTTTTTTATGAACTCACTTTATTGAAAACTATTTTTTACAGAAATGTTGGCTGTTTTTCTTTTTAATTTTGGCAATACCAATTAAATACAAAGGTCTGCAATATTGTACTTCTTTGGCAGTTAGCACAGAGAGCTAAAACACCTATATTTAGGTAACCCATTGTCAGTTTACTGCTGCTGTTGTAAGGAAATATTGGGCCATATAAATCCACCTTTATTATAATAATAGATGTAGAATTCAGGATGGAAATATGACAGCTGTATTGTTCAGACAGGCCTACATAAAGATGTCCAAAAGAACACCACTGCATTTATCAGTGTAATGTGTGATGCTCTTATTGAGTCACTCATCCCTCTTTTCTTCTCTTACTGTTCTGTCTTCTTACGTGTTCACACAGTGTGCAGTCTGACGTTCAGCATAAACCAGCGAAGAAAAACCGGCACTCCAATTTTCTTTGCTCAAAAGGATTTATTGGTCACTCATGTTAAGGTGATGCGCGTTTCGATACTCACAGGTGTCTTTTTCAAACAGAGAGTGAGCAGCTAGTGTACGCGCGTCTCCTTTTAAGCAAAGAAAATTGGAGTGCCGGTTTTTCTTCGCTGTGCAGACTTCGGGATTACATCTCCAAAACCAAGCACCCACTGACCAACACGCAGTGCCGTCTGACCTCACCAATTCAGCATAAACCATTCCTGTCTTTCAAATAAGAGGACTGTTCTTTGTAGTGGTCAACAGGTTGTATATATGATTGTATACGGTTGAATGATTGATTGGTAAAACTACAAGAATACAAATAACATGTATAAGTACTAAGTATAAGATAGCATGTACTATAACATTACATTAACAGTGAAGGCATATGGTAAAATGGCTGCCTATACATAGGGGATGTATGGCTAGCTAACAGTCACAACAACTCCCTGAGTAACAGTTACAAACTAACTGAACAGCTCTGCATAACACATTATCCCTGAAACAGAGGTAGATCTCTTATCATATATGCTTTTGCAAGGATAGCAGAGTTTGAGAAGGAGACATGCATAGGGCAGCTCTGTACTGTGTCCTGGAGGCTTTTCTTTCCCAGGATGCTTTGCAATAACCCACAATGCAATGCACTACACACAATGCAGTAGTCTTAAAACAAGAAAACAAAGTATAATACAATTAAACACAGCTAGATGGTGCTATAACCACACTGAATACTCTGAAATACCCTGACTCTGGCAGAGGGAACTATGATGATTTTCTAACCCTGCTGGGCAGAACACTGACTGCAGTGAATCATCTGACTGTGAAAGTCTAGTGAGACTGTTTGCCATACTAAAAGTCCAAGCAAAGAGGAAGCTAAAAAGCCAGGACAGGAAGTAGAATATATGGAGTGACTGCAAAAAATTACATCCAGAAACCATTCACCTGTTTTTATAAAAAAAAAATTAACATAGTTTCACATAGCCTGTTAATGTGAGATAAAAAAAATGTTGATCATACTGTCCCTTAAAAGGGGCTGCCTCCCCTGGAAAATTAGTGGTAAATCGCTAGGATATGCCACCAATGTTAGATAGTTTTGGGTACTACCTCTGGAACCTGCACATATCTCTAGAACGGAGCACCCAAAGTTTGGAAGAGTGCATCACCTTCCATTCATTTCTATGGGAACGCTGAAATAGCTAATCTCTATACTCAGCTTGTATTTCCAGAAGTCCCAAAGAAATTAATAAAGAGCACACCGCATAAGTAGGGGCTGCCATTCCATTAAGTTCTATGAAACTGCCGGAAATAGCCAAGCCAGGGCTCTTTTACTTTCGGCACTCCCTTAGAAATAATTGCCATCATTCTAGAGTTAGGGCTCATACCCAGGACCGTGTTTTGTTTCCTTGTCTGTTCCGTTTTTTTTGCTGATAGGATGCGGACCCATTAATTTCAATGGGTCCGCAAAAAATGCGGAAAGCACCCCATGTGCTGTCCGCATCAGTATGTCCGTTCCGTAGCCCCGCAAAAAAAATAGAGAATGTCCTATTTTTTTCTAGTTTGCTGACAAGGATAGGCATTATTCCAATAGATCAGCAAAAATAACGGATCTACAAAAAAAAACAGATGCCATACGGACGTCATCCGTTTTTTTTTTGCGGACCGCAAAACACATACGGTCGTGTGCATGAGGCCTAAGGTGCGGGTCCCAGAGGTGGGACCCACACCTATGTGGCATATCTAAGTTATATCCTTTTAACCTTAACCCATTAAGGACCCATGACGTATGGGTACGTCATGGGTCCGGTCCCTAAGCATGGTGCCCGCTCCTGCCCGCTGCGGGGGTCCGGCTGTTTCCTGTAGCTGACCCCCGCGGCTAATGATCGCAGCCAGCAGCGATGCTGATAGCAATCATTTAACCCCGCAGATGCAATCCTGACCACGGCATCTGCGCGCGCTAAAACCGAAAGTAAAACTTTCGGCAGTGCTCCGGCTCCCCCTAGTGGTGATCGGGGGATTCGCAGCGCTCAATGTAATAACCTCAAACTCAATGAATGAGTCGAAGCTACTACTTACTATTTCCTATGCAGCCCTTGTTAGCAATACGGCTTCATAGGAAAGTAGTAAAATCCTCATAAACTCCAAGACAAGTGTATTGGAGTTTATGATAGAAGCAATCAGATGACTGATTTATATAG
Source organism: Bufotes viridis (assembly GCA_033119425.1). Classification (NCBI taxonomy): domain Eukaryota; kingdom Metazoa; phylum Chordata; class Amphibia; order Anura; family Bufonidae; genus Bufotes; species Bufotes viridis. Next base: position 235,621,142 of record CM065593.1, read on the forward strand.
GTCCCTATGGGACCTATATAAAAGTGTAAAAGAAAAATAAATAAAAAAAAACTAAAAATTCAAATCACCCCCCTTTCCCCAAAATTAAAATAAAATAATAAAAAAATAAAAAAATGTGCGAAAACGCCCGTAGTATAAAAATATAAAAATATATTCCCCATACGGTAAACAGAGAAACGGAAAAAAGCGCCCAAAAGGCCGATTCGCCATTTTTGGATGCTTCATTTCCTTAAAAAAAAATTAAATAAAAAGTGATCAAAAAGTCCTACACACCCCATAATGGTATCAACTAAAAGTTCAGATTGCCTCGCAAAAAATAAGCCCCATACAACGCCATACACTTAATTACAAAAAAGTTATAGGGGTCAAAATATGGCGACAAAAAAATAAATTCAAAATTTCTCACTTTTGAATTCTTTTTTTTATTATCAAAACGCAAGAAAAACTATACATATTGGGTAGCGGCGGATTCGTACTGACCTCTAGAGTAAAACTAAATGGTCAGTTTTATCGCACATCAAACGTCGTAATTTAAAAACCCGTAAAACTGTGGTGGAATTGCTTTTTTTTTGCAATTTCACCCCATTTGGAATTTTTTCCCTACTTCCCACTACATCGTATGCAATATTAAATGGTAATGTTGGAAAGTACAACTTGTCCCACAAAAAAAAGCCCTTATATGGCAATGTGAACGTAAAAATAAAAAAGTTATGGCTCTCGGAAGGCAGGGAGCGCAAAACGAAAACGCAAAAATGAAAAAGCCCTGAGTCCTTAAGGGGTTAAAGGGATTCTGTCACCACATATAAGCCCTGTGAGCTAAACATATGCTCATGTCCAGGGTAGCATTCTGATTTCTAAGGTAGCCTTATAAAAGCTAGTTGTGGCTTTATTCTGCGGAAAAACAAGTTTTACTAACCTGTCAATCATTGAATTAAGGTGCCCAAGGGGAGGTCTGTAAATGCATGGTGCCCGGCCGCACCCATCGCCGTTCGTGCCCAGCGCCGCCTTCTACTCCTCAGTGCTGCCTCTCTCCCTCCTTCCTCTCCTCCCGCTTTGAGATCCCGCGCGTGCCAGCAGTCCGCACTGCGCATCAGGCTGACCCTGTGCGCACGCGTGGAATCTCAAAGCGGGAGGAGAGGAGGGAGGGAGAGGCAGCACTGAGGAGTAGAAGGTGGCGCTAAAAGATGGGAAGGCAGCGCTGGGCATGAACGGCGATGGGTGCGGCCGGGCACCATGCATCCACAGACCTCCTCTTGGGCACCTTAATTCAATGATTGACAGGTTAGTAAAACCAGTTTTTTTCACAGAATAAAGCCACAAATAGCTTTTATAAGGCCACCTTAGAAATCAGAATGCTACCTTGGACATGAGCATATGTTTAGCTCACTGGGCTTATAGGTGGTGACAGAATCCCTTTAAAGGGGTAATTTTCATATAAATACTGTATATTGACCAATGTTGCAATACAGATTCTGTGTACATACAATATATGCTAATTAGGCACTTATAGTGCAAGAAGGACACCTGGGCAGGGACAAAAGGAATACCGATCTGTGGTGTATTTTGTAATACTAGACAAGCATTTTAAAGTCATACATGACTTAAATGGTAGTGCTCCGGCACTATTATATTGATGGCCTATCATCAAGACAGGCCCTCAGTATCTGACTAACATGGGTCTGACACCCCGCACCTCTGCCAATCAGCTGTTTAGGAGTAGCTGCGGTGCCAGAACTATGCAGCTCTATCCAATGTAGTGTAGTGGATGCAGTAACTAGCTCTGTCCTCTACACAATGGACAAAGCTCTGTAGGACCAGTGCGAAAGCAAAGCAGAACAGATGATTGTGGGGGTGCAGAGTGTCAGACCCACACTGATTACATTTTGTACATTCCAACGTCCCTGATCCGGAGGGATAAGTCCGGGTTTCAGCGGCTGTCCCATGGTCTCCGGGCTACTGTGTCATGTCCCCCTTTCAACAGTCTTTGCCTCCTGAGAACACAGTTGAGCGCAATGGTGAGGCAGGGAGCTCTCTTCATGCCTGCAGGGCAAAATAACAGAGTGCATAGCCCGGTTATCATTATTCAGTGCAGCAAGTGCAATGAAGTCACTTCATTGCACCTGCTGCTGGAAACAGCATGATGAGCACCATTCACTGAGGGAATGGGGTTACTTGTTACTTTTTACATTTTTTTAAACAATGTGGGCTAGCATTAAATGGGTTATTCTACTGTGTGGGGCACTAAAGGGGGCATTCTATTGTGAGAGGGGTACTAAAGGGGATATTCTACTTTGTTGGGGCACTAAAGGGGGCATTCTACTGTGTGTGGGCACTAAATTGGACATTCTCCTATAAAGAGGGCATTCTACTGTGTGTGGGGCACTAAATTGGACATTCTCCTATAAAGAGGGCATTCTACTGTGTGGAGTTACTAAAGAAGGCATTCTACTATGTAGGGGGAACTATAGGGGGTATGCTTCTATGTGAGGGCACTAAAGAGGGCATCCATTCTATTATGTGAGGGCACTAAAAGTAACATTGTACTATGTGGGGGCACTAAAGGGGCATTCTACTATGTAGGGGGAACTAAAGGTTGTGTTCTACTGTGTGGAGGCACTAAAGGGGGTATTCTACTGTGTGAGGGCACTAAAAGGACAATTATCCTATGTGTGGGCACAAATGGGATTTGGCAGGATTGAGGTGTGTATAGATAGACATTGGGCGAAGTTAGAGACGTGGCTTAGAATAAAATATATTTTAAACATTGCTGATAGTGTCCCTCCTTGGCCTTTTTAAAAGTTGGGATGTATTGGATATTGATGTACTCTCCTGAGGATAGGCCTTCAATAATAAAAGAAGTGGAAAACTCATCTAAAGTGAATAACCACCTTTTAACAGCATCTTGTGTTTAGGTCTAACATTCTGGGCTGATTAACTTCTTAATATGTAGTATCTTTATAGGACATAGATATTATCTTTTCTGATAAACAGCTTCAAATTTCCTACATAGGTATATCGGTGCAGCTCAACAAAATAAAATAAATTAGAATTAAAAAAATGGAATTGAATTCAAATATTAAAACTCATATTCTATAGATTCATTACACACAGAGTGATCTATTTCAAGCGTATATTTCTTTCAATGTTGATGATTATGGATTACAGATAACAAAAAAACTAAAGTTAGTATCAGAAAATTAGAAGATTGATTAGAAGAGATTTTTAATACAGAAATGGCCTACCGAAAAGTATGCACTCAGTACTTGGTCGGGGCTCTTTTGTATGAATTACTGTATCAGTGCAGCATGGCATAGAGGTGATCAGCTTGTGGCACTGCTGAGGTGTTATGGAAGACCAGGTTGCTTTGATAGTGGCCTTCAGCTCATCTATATTGTTGGGTCTGGTGTCTCTCATCTTCCTCTTGACAATACCACATAGATTCTCTATGGGGTGTAGGTCAGGCAAGTTTGCTGGCCAATAAAGCACAGTGATACAGTGGTTATTAATCCGGGTATTTTTACTTTTTGGCAGTATGGACAGGTGTCAAATCCTGATGGAAAATGAAATCAGTATCTCCATAAAGCTTGTCAGCAGGGGGAATGATGAAGTGCTCTAAAGTTTCCTGCTAGATGGCTGCACTGACTTTGGACTTGATATAATACAGTGGAATAACACCAGCATATGACATGGCTCTCCAAACCATCACTAACTATGACTGTGAAAACTTCAAACTGGACCTCAAGAAACTTGGTTTGTGTGCCTTTCCACTCTTCCTTCAGACTCTGGGACCTTGATTTCCAAATTAAATGCAAAATTTACTTTCATCTAAAAACAGGACCACTGAGCAACAGTCCAGTGCCTTTTAACCTTAGCTCAGGTAAGACCCTTCTGATGTTGTCTCTGGGTCATTACTGGCCTGACCCAAGGAAATTGACAGTTGTCTTGTGTGGTGGCTCTTGAACCACTGACTCTAGCCGCAGTCCACTTCTTGTGAATCTCCCCCAAATTCTTGAATGGCTTTTTCTTGACAATCAACCTTCTATTAATATGCTTAGATATAGCACTCAGTGAACAGCCAGCTTCTTTAGCAATGACCTTTTGTGGCTTAGGCTACTTTCACATATGCCTTAGACAATTCCTGTTATTCATCAGCGAAGGGCGCACTATGAACGGCACAGGCAGGAGACTGAATGTAGGCTAGCTATTATAGCTGAATGATAAAGTACATGGAAGATATACAGTTGTGTTCAAAAGTATTCAACCCCCACTGAAATTGAGTGTTTTGGCCAGTTTGACATTGATTTTGATCATTTCAGTCATCTTGTTTACAATTAAATCAAAGAGGCACTTGTAAGTCAGACAAATATAACATAACATTTATAATGAAATAACCACAAATGTCTTTTCTGTGCTCACATCATTATCAGTTTTATTCAACCCCCAAGTGACATTCAATCTTAGTACTTAGTACAACATCCTTTTCCAGTAATATCAGCTTTTAAACGTGAAGCATAGCTTGACACAAGTGTCTTGCAGTGATCTACGGGTATCTTCGCCCATTTTTCATGGGCAAAAGCCTCCAGTTCAGTCACATTCTTAGGCTTGCGCGCTGCAACTGCTTTCTTTAAGTACCACCAGAGGTTCTCAATTGGATTTAAGTTTGGTGACTGCGATGGCCACTTCAAAATGTTCCAGCCTTTAATCTGCAACCATGCTCTAGTGGACTTGGAGGTATGCTTGGGATCATTGTCCTGTTGAAAGGTCCAACGTCTCCCAAGCCTCAGGTTTGTGACAGACTGCATCACATTTTCATCCAATATCTCCTGGTACTGAAGAGAATTCATGGTACCTTGCACACGCTGAAGCTTTCCTGTACCTGTAGAAGCAAAACAGCCCCAAAGCATGATTGACCCCCCACCATGCTTCACAGTAGGCAAGGTGTTCTTTTCTTCATAGGCCTCCTCCAAACATAGCGTTGATCCATGGGCCCAAACAGTTCTAATTTTGTTTCATCAGTCCACAGAACACTATCCCAAAACTTTTGTGGTTTGTCCACATGACTTTTGGAATACTGCAGTCGACTCTTCTTATTCTTTGGAGACAGCAAGGGGGTGCGCCTGGGAGTTCTGGCATGGAGGCCTTCATTACGCAGTGTGCACCTTATTGTCTGAGCTGAAACTTCAGTACCTGCATCTGACAAATCTTTTTTCAGTTCCTCAGCAGTCACACGGGGACTTTTCTCCACTTTGTGCTTCCGGTAGCGCACAGCAGTCGAAGTCGGCATCTCCTTTCTGCCACGACCAGGTAGCGTTTCAACAGTGCCCTTTGCCTTGAATTTGCGAATGATGCTTCCTATGGTGTCTCTTGGTAGGTTTAACATCTTTGCAATCTTCTTATAGCCATTGCCCTTCCTGTGAAGAGCAATCACCTCTTCTCTTGTCTTCCTGGACCATTCTCTTGACTTCACCATGTTTGTAAACACATCAGTAAATGTCTAGAAGGAGCTGAGTATCACAGTCATTTTAAATCTGCCTAATTGGTGCCTATTATGCTTGATTGCTGCTCCTTGACATCCACAGGTGTTTTCAATACCTGATCGAAAACACTTGAATGAACCTCTGTTCTTAAGAGTGGTCGTCTTTAAGGGGTTGAATAATTGTGTCAATTAGGAAATCACAAAAAAACATTTAATACTGTATTACAAAAACAATTGATGTCATTTTAGTTGCATTTGGTTCTTTAAAAAGTCCTTGTAAGATTTAATTCTGAACACAATTACAAATGTACACTAAATTCCCTAAAACCCTTTACAGCATTGGGGGTTGAATAATTTTGAACACAACTGTACTACATTGGTATTCAGGTTAAATTGCTGTGTCGGCACTTTGCGATAAATAAGTGGGTTTTGGGTCGCAGTTTGGGCACTCGGTCTTGTAAAAGGTTCGCCATCACTGCGGTAGGCTGTTCCCCTTCTGGAAAAGCCTGCCGGACCATGCTAGCGCTAATGTGAAAGTAGCCTTACCCTCCTTGCGGAGGGTGTCAATAACTGTCTTCTGGACAGCTGTCAAGTCAGCAGTCTTCCCCATGATTGTGTAGCTACTGAACCAGACTGACAGACCATTTAAAGACTTAGGAAACCTTTTGTAGCAGTTTAGTGTTGATTAGCTGATAAGAGTGTGACACTATGAGTTTACGATATTGAACTTTTTCACAATATTCTAATTTTCCGAGCTACCAACTTTTGGGTTTATATTAATATAATCATTAACATAAAAAAAAATAAAGGCTTGAAATAGATCACTCTGTGTGTAATGAATCTATATGATATATGAGTTTAAATTGACTTTTTGAATGGAATTACTGAAACAAATTTACTTTTCGATGATATTTTAAATTATTGAGATGCACCTGTATATTTGTTAGATGACATGATAGCTGCCTGCAGGCACCACTAGAGGGCACTTGTTGTAAATTGTCTTATAAGTGAGCTTAATCTATAGGAAAAGTGAATCCTCATAAGAAGTTGAGTGGGAGCCACTCTGCAGATGGTAGATCTCTATACCCCATGCACAACATTAGCCTTCACCCGGCATAGCTTGTTATATTAGTGAGACCGTTCACTAAGCCCCTTTAACTCTGCAGAGGATTTTGTGGCCTTAAAAGTTTGCAAATTTTGACATGTGCCATAATTGTGCTATAATTTGCTATTTTTTCTCTTCTTGCAGTGGCTAGAAAAGTGGGTGTGGCTTAGAAAGAGGGGCATGGCCTCTTATAGCCCATCAGATCTTCTATAATTTCTGTTAGAAACTAGCACTAATTATAGTTCAAATTTTACGCCAGTTCATAGCTGGTGTAGATTTAAATTTAAATGAAATCGATTGCCATCTCATGCTCCAAATTTATTAAGGAGACTGTGTCTCCTATTATATTTGGCACATTTTGTGCTGGAAAAATACGATAATTGGTGTTTGTAACATCAGTCTTCTTAATATATCTGCCCAACTTTCTTAGATCTGTCAAACCTACCAACTGAAATTCATTTATTTCACGAAATGGTGGTGAGGCAGGGTTTCCAGATTCAGGTTTTTGATACAATTTTAAAGCCAAAGCTAGGAAATGACCATAAAGGGAGGACAGGTATAGGACTAAATCCTCCTTTTGAATCCACTCCTGCCTTTCGCTCCAAAACGTGAGATATTTATGTTCTATGTCAGCTAAAGAAAGTCTATACAGGGGGGATATAAATTCCCTTGTGTTTAAAATGCTTCTCTTCCATTCAAGCGGTTGTCCAAGTTATTTTTATTGATGACCTATCCTCAGGATCAGTCATCAATATCAGATCGGCGGGAGTCCGACATCCAGCACCCCTGCTGATCAGCTGTTTGAAGAGAAGGCACGCATCGTGCCAGTGAAACCCCATCTGCATAGACAATTTGATCACTGCCAGAGGTTCATTTATTAGAAATACAATGTGATAACCGCAATGTTGAGTAAAATGAATTAAACTGCACAGTCTTCATTAAGGATAAAGCCCTAAATCGAGGTATAGATTATCATTATTCCACTCTAATATTAACGGTTATAAATAGGAATGAGCAAATCGACTTCGGATGAAACATCCGAAGTCAATTCGCATAAAATTTCGTTCAGGTACTCCCTGAAACAACCAATAACGCAGAGGCCCGGATGATCGGGGCACGTGTCACACTAAGTGGTGGTGTCCTTCCATATTCCCCTCCTGTGACACACTCTGCATTTTTTGGGGGTTCGTCCCTTCTTTCCAGTATGGGGAAAGTGTTGGCCAGGGACGATCCGGGCGCCTCAAGTTCCCGAGTTACTCCGGCCTGCTCTTTCCCGGTCAGAAAAGATCAGGTCCTTGAGGACTGCCTCATAGAACTGAAGGAATTACCCTGGGTTGCCAGCGCTCCGGAACAGTACAAAAGAGTTGTACATGGCAACCTCCACCAAGTAGACCGCAACTTTTTTGTACCATGTCCGGGTTTTGCGCATGGCATTATATGGCTTGAGGACTTGATCAGAAAGATCAACTCCTCCCATATACCGATTGTAGTCGACGATACAATTGGGCTTGAGGACCGTTGACGTGGTACCTCGCAGAGGGACAGGGGAGATGCCGTTACCGTGAGTTGTGGTCAGTACAAGGACATCCCTCTTGTCCTTATATCTGACCAGCAACAGGTTTTCACTGGTAAGGGCACGGGTCTCACCCCTGGGGATAGGTACCTGGAGGGGGTAGGTAGGGAGGCCGTGCTGATTTTTCCACACGGTCCCACAAGCGGACGTGGATCTGGTGGCGAGGGACTGGAATGCTAGTATAAATGTTATCCATGTACAGGTGGTAACCCTTATCTAGCAGTGGGTGCATAAGGTCCCACACAAGTTTCCTGCTAACACCCAGAGTGGGGGGACATTCTGGGGGTTCAATACGAGAATCTTGTCCCTCGTATACACGAAACTTGTAAGTGTACCCTGAGGTACTCTCACAAAGTTTGTACAGCTTCACGCCATACCTCGCCCGCTTTGAGGGAACATACTGGCGGAAAATTAGTCTCCCCTTGAAAGCAATGAGAGACTCCTCAACCGTGACCTCCCTTCCAGGTACATAGGCCTCCACAAATGTGGCCCCAAAGTGATTGATGACCGGCTTGATTTTGTACAGGCGGTCATAGGCAGGATCACCTTGGGGGGGGGGGGGGATATGCTGTATTATCTGCATAATGCAGGCATTTCCGGATGGCCTCAAACCGGGAGCATGTCATGGCCGTACTGTAAAGTGAGGTCTGGTAGAGGACATCCCCACTCCAGTACAGCCTTGCACTGGGTTGTTTGACTAGGCCCATATGTAGCACGAGGCCCCAAAACGTCCTCATCTCGGCTGCACTGACCTACGTCCAGCCTCTGGGCCTAGCCAAGAAAGAGCCCCTATTTGTCAGCCATCTGCCCCAATATATTCAGCCATCAGCCCCCATATACTCAGCCATCAGCCCCAATATGTCAGCCATCAGCCCCCATATGTCAGCCATCTGCCCCCAGCGCAAAAATAAAATAAAAAACCCACTTACCTCTCCTGCTCCTGGACGCCACCGCTTCTCACCATCGCGATCCTCTTCATCCTGCTGTCGGCTTAAACCCTTCGTATCACATCACCCTCTATGTCAGCAAGCAGCCCCCATATGTCAGCCATCAGCCCCCATATAGTCAGCCATCTGCCCCTATGTGTCAGTCATCAGCCCCCATATATTTAGCCATCAGCCCCTATCTGTCAGCCATCAGACCGCTTATGTCAGCCATATTCAGCCATCTGCCCCTATATGTAAGCCATCTGCCCCTATATATTCAGCCATCAGCCCCCATATACTCAGCCATCAGCCCCTATATGTCAGCCATCAGCCCCCATATGTCAGCCACCTGCCCCTATTTGTCAGCCATCTGCCCCCATATATTCAGCCATCAGCCCCTATATGTCAGCCATCAGCCCCCAGCGCAAATAAAATAAAAAATCTCACTTACCTCTCCTGCTCCTGGACGGCACCGCTTCATCCTGCTGTCAGCTGTGTATCGCTGCTCACAGTGTGAGGTCACAGAGCGCCCTCACGCTGTGCGCAGCCCTGCACAGCCGATAGCCGAGCTGAGTACAGAGCCTTCACCGCTTCCCAGTCCTCTGGTACTAATGAAGCGCTTCATTAGTATTCGCCCCAAAGACGCAGGGGCATTTTTCCGCCACTTTGGGGGGTGGGGGAGTGCGTCTTATGGGGCGAAAAATAGATAATTAAAAAAAAGTTTCATTTTTCCACCCCCCGTCTCTGCTCCCTAAGGTAGCCGCTTGGTGTGCCTTATTAAAACGCCGGGCCTGAGCACACTCCTACATGAGCTCCTATTCGATTAAGCAATGACAGATAAAGAGTCCATCCTGATATTCAAATGAAAAATAACAACCAGGGCTGAGCACTCTCCAATCGGAACTCAAAGGCACAAAGATATATACATAGATAAAACCAATAATACACACAACTAGAGATGAGCGAACATTTAAAAAAAGTCAGTTGTTCGGGGTTCGGGTGGTGGTTAATTGCGCATCCCGTTATGGATTCCACAATAGCGCATATGGAATCCATAAGGGGCGGCTGCCACCAACCCGAACTGTAGAACAGCTGAAGGACCTGGCGTGACGTCACTGTCATGTGATCAGTGCAGGGGGCGTGGCTCAGCACGGGATTTGATCCCGTGCTGAGCCACGCCCCTGCACTGATCATGACAGTGCACGCCAGGTTCAGCTGTTCTACAGTTCGAGTTGGTGGCAGCCGCCTGATGGATTCCATATGCGCATGAGAATCCATAACGAGATGCGCAATGACTCACCACCGACTCCGAACGGACTTTTTTAAATGTTCGCTCATCTCTACACACAACAAAGGATGTCTAATAGTAATAAGGTGGAATTTGTAGCGAAAACACCAGAAAATATACTCTCTGATTTATATATACAGTCATGTGAAAAAATTAGGACACCCTTTGAAAGCATGTGGTTTTTTGTAACATTTTTAATAAATGGTTATTTCATCTCCGTTTCAACAATACAGAGAGATTAAAGTAATCCAACTAAACAAAGAAAACTGAAGAAAAGTCTTTTCAAGATCTTCTGTAAATGTCATTCTACAAAAATGCCTATTCTAACTGAGGAAAAAGATAGGACACCCTCACATGTATTCCCTCTTAAATTGGCTCAGATCTCACACAGGTATATCACACCAGGTGCACATAGTTCGTGACTCTGCATGTTGAATGAGGCTTGCCCTATTTAAACCTCAGACATTTAGTTTGGTGTGCTCCTGACTGTTGAAGTAGAGTGAGCACCATGGTGAGAGCAAAAGAGCTGTCAGAGGACTTCAGAAAAAGATTGTAGCAGCCTATGAGTCTGGGAAGGGATTTAAAAGATCTCAAAGATTTTGAAATCAGCCATTCCACTGTCCGGAAGATAGTCTACAAGTGGAGGGCTTTCAAAACAACTGCCAACATGCCCAGGACTGGTCGCCCCAGCAAGTTCACCCCAAGAGCAGACCGCAAGATGCTAAAGAGGTCTCCAAAAACCCTAAAGTGTCATCTCGAGAACTACAGCAGGCTCTGGCTACTGTTGATGTAGAAGTACATGCCTCTACAATCAGAAAGAGACTGTACAAGTTTAACTTGCATGGGAGGTGTGCAAGGAGGAAACCTTTGCTTTCCAAGAGAAACATCGAGGCCAGACTGACATTTGCCAGAGATAAAGTTGACAAAGACCAGGACTTCTGGAATAATGTTCTTTGGACAGATGAGTCCAAAATTGAATTATTTGGACACAACAGCAGAGGACATGTTTGGCGTAAACCAAACACAGCATTCCAAGAAAAGAACCTCATACCAACTGTGAAGCATGGAGGTGGAAGTGTCATGGTTTGGGGCTGCTTTGCTGCAGCAGGACCTGGTCAGCTCACCATCATAGAATCCACGATGAATTCTACTGTGTATCAGAAGGTGCTTGAAGAACATGTGAGACCATCAGTTAGAAAATTAAAGCTGATGCGGAACTGGACCATGCAACATGACAATGACCCAAAACATACTAGTAAATCAACCAAAGATTGGCTGAAAAGAAGAAATGGAGAGTCCTGGAATGGCCAAGTCAAAGTCCAGATTTGAATCCCATTGAGATGCTGTGGGGTGACTTGAAAAGGGCTGTACGTGCAAGAAACCCCTCAAACATCTCACAGCTGAAAAAGTTCTGCATTGAGGAGTGGGGTAAAATTTCCTCAGACCGATGCCATCTGGTAGATGGCTACAAGAACCGTCTCACTGCAGTTATTTCAGCCAAAGGAGGTAACACTCGCTATTAGGGGCAAGGGTGTCCTATCTTTTTCCTCAGTTAGAATAGGCATTTTTGTAGAATGACATTTACAGAAGATCTTGAAAAGACTTTTCTTCAGTTTTCTTTGTTTAGTCGGATTACTTTAATCTCTCTGTATTGTTGAAACGGAGATGAAATAACCATTTATTAAAAATGTTACAAAAAACCACATGCTTTCAAAGGGTGTCCTAATTTTTTCACATGACTGTAGGATTCTAGAAAGCAGAATATGATGGAAAGGATATATAAATATTACCCATAATATTGTACAAAAAATGTATTCCCAAAATGTAAAATGATCTGGATAATATAAAACTCATACACCCACTATACTGTATGTGGGTAGTGTCCTACTTTTTTATGTTATGCAGCCCCAATTGAAAAAAAATTGCTGCTATTCATAGGCAGCTAGTGGCATCACTTGCATAGTTCCGTGTATATAGAAATTGTATAGCGTAGTTTATCGTAGGAAGTGTGAATATAGTCTGTGGTTCAGACTTTAATAGAGACCGCTATACTCAATCACAGTACCTGTGTAGCTATATGTGTATGCGGAGACACTGCGGTATTATGTTATGCTCACAGTGGCGTCCCACATGGCTAAAGCGTGCAATTACCTGTCTCAGCGTCTTTAACTCCTCAACCACTATCCTTGCAGTTACCTGTCTCGGTGTATTTAGCTTTTTCAACACTGTCGCCGTAACTGACTGTCCCGACGTGTCTGGGCACTTCGGCTGATTTTGCCTCTTCCCAGCTTCACTCAGGGCTGCGGCATGTTACCCCTCTGGCAGGTAAAGCGTGGAGGTGGTATCCAGTGTTGGGAACGCTGCATATAGGATTAGGATGATTCCATAAACAGAGGGTTTAAATCCAAAAAAGACCATTCAACATACGGTCAGCAGGTATCTTTAAGAAGAAACATGTTTCGTCGTCTTCTCCTGACCCCTTCCTCAGTGGTGACCTGCATAAAATTAGACCCTCCTTTATATAAATGTTCCTGCACACAGTAAAATCAGAAATGGATTCTGGTTCCAATTAAAACACAGTGAAAATATCAAACTTATGCATACAAATGTTAATAATATTGATAGAATGTATAAAAAACGTATTCCACCTAGTTACTCATGATCCAGAGAATAAGGATCCATAAACAATGACAAATATTCTTATACTCCAATGTAGATGTGTTTATGATGCGGTATTGATGCATTTTCTACAATACATATGCGTTTCTCCTTTATCAATGCTGGGAGGAGGAAATAAGTATAGGGTATGCATCATTTCATCAAAATATATGCACATATTCCCCAAAAAGGGGTGCTGTTAAAAACTATTATATACCCCCACATAGAATACTTCAGGTAAGTGTTCAGAAGGTATATTCATAGGGAACTACTAATATGTCTGTAATCAACTTGCTGATATTGATAGAAGGTAGTGGTGACAGCCTATTTAAAGAGACATTGTTCTATGTGGGGGTATATATTAGTTTTAAACAACACCCCTTTTTGATATATTTGATATATTTTATTGTGATTTTACTTTATGTACTAATAAATAGTTTGTTTACCTACTCCATACTGGCGTTTTAGCTCTACCAGCTATGAAAGGTGGTGTGCCTGCACATTTGTATGTGTCTAAAATACCCTACTAGCCTACAATCCTTTAATAGCGATCCCAGACTATATCCACGGACACATTCCAGATACTTAACAGATATCCTTTAGTATGTAGCTTGTAATATTCTACTGCTTTTTTCTGAACACTAAGTTTCCATTTTGCTTATGTCAAACAAGGTTAAAATAGCACCCTCAGAGCTTGTGGTATCTGTGTGTTTTTTTTTTAACTTTTTTTTTTTAATTTGTGTGATCCTCCACATCTAAATTTAAAAATGAGTGCATACTTTTGGATGACCACAAGAGGGAGCTATCAGATTTCTTTAGAAACAATTAGATGCGGTATGAGTGGTGTTCAGCTAGTATTACTCTCCAGCTCTTGTGGAATTACATGTTGGGTAGAAGAGAATGGTGAGACTTGCAGTTCCTCGGCAGTTGGGTAGCTGCACATTTAATGCATGCAGCTTTGTTCCATCATATCTAATTTACCTGCACAAGTGGTGTGGGCAGCACAGAGATGCAGTGGCTATCACTGTTCTTTTACAGCACTAGAGTGTTAGGTTAAAATACACTCATTGACAAAGAAAAAAATCTAAGAAGGAGTTGTTGGAATTAAAAATTATGTAAAAATGCAATGATGATATGAAGGGCAGTGGCGTAACTAGAAATAACTGGGCCCCACAGCAAGTTTTTGAATGGGGCCCCCTCCCCCAGTAATTTTTTCACAACCCCTTCCCTTCATGCCGCCCCCTTTCCTGTGGCTAGTAAAGATCGCTCTCTCAGACCAGGCCCGGCAGCTGTTCCATCCGTTTTCTACACTGTCTATACTGCCACTGTATATAATTTCATTGTGTAATAATGTTGAGGGGCCCTGACAAAATCTTTTAGTACTTCTCCTCCTCTTGGATGGGCCCCTTCTGGGTCAGGGCCCCAAAGCAGCCGATTCCCCTGCTTCCCCTATAGTTACGCCCCTGCAGATCATAGTAGTTGCAGCACCCAACAACAGCAGTGTGATAGCAAGGCCCAATGGCATGCATATCCTTTAAAAAATTTTACATGTTCATATCAGTATGCCAAGAAGCCCCATTGAAGGAATGGCAGTAGAAGCAGCAGGTTGGTAACATCAGGTGGGTGGCTAAATCAGAATGATGGCAGCAGCATGTTGCCAACATTAATGGCCTATTTTACACACTATTCCAGTCTGGCAGCACACTACAGTATGATCATTAGTGGCAGAACGATATATTCTGTTGTATCAGGCACCGGTGTCTTGAAATCCTGGTTCATCCACGCTTGATTCATCTTTAGTCTCTCAACATTTTGGGAGGAAAGGTGAGTTCTCTTAGGGTTAACTATGCCCCCCGCCACACTAAACACTAGCTCTGATGCCACACTACTGGCAGGGCAGGAAAGCATGCCCATGACAAACTCGGCCTGTTGCTGCCACACTTCAAGTTTGCATGCCTGGTAGTCAAGGGGATCTTGGATCATGGGAGACAGGGTGCAGTCCAAGTAGGCCACCACCTGCAGGTGCAGGTTGAGGTTCTGCTTGTAAGGGTGGCACAACCAGAGCAGTATAGGAGAACAGGAACCAGGCAGGCCGCAGATTTTACACTACTTTACTTCAGTAATTAAATGTATAAGTCTGGGTTACACAGTGACACAATATCAGTCTGTGCAGATCTCACAAACCACTGACATCGGTCTCCCCTTAGTCTCCAATTGCCACCTCTCAGCAACTCTCAGCCGTTCTCCTGGAGCTGTGAGGTCTCTAACCCTTGCCTCAGTTGTCTCATCTTTCTCTAGGTGCTGCTCTCCTTGATGACTGTCCTCTCAGAGCTCTCTACAATCTTTTCAGACTCTCCTCTCATCACCCTTCATCATAGTTCCTCATAGCCTTACATCCGCCCCATCCTTTCTAGCCCTTTCTACAAAGTCTGACTCAGGCTGACTGAGCATGCTCAGTGCATTCAGTCACATATAATAATATATTCATTCTACATAGATAGTCGCATAACTAAAAACCAACCTCCATTACATATCAAAAATAGTAAACAGTGGAACACAGGGAATACAAATAACAGGACAGGCTGCAGTATATACCACAGACATGTCTAACCCTCTTACCCTCAGTTCACACTTGCGCGTTTTACAGCGCGTTCCTACGCGCTGTAAACCGCTCAACAGGAGAAAACTCATGTTTCCCTATGGGCATGGCTCTCACCTGAGCGTTTTACAGCGCGTTTGAACGCGCTGTAAAACGCCCTATGCTCAAAGAAGTTCTTGAGCTTTTTTGGGGCGTTTTGTCGTTTAACACGCGTTAAAGTGTAGATATGCCTTTTTCAATTGGTCTCCAGAGTCACGAACGCGCGTATGACGCACGTTTCCTATTTGCAAAAACGTGCTGTAATACGCGCGACAAAAACGCGCGTAAAACGCGCGTCTCAGAAACGCTCAGGTGTAAACCCAGGGTTACATGCTACATGTCCCACTGCTGCTGCTGCTGGGTGGTTTCATCATAAGGCAGCTGAGGAAAACTGCTCATTAGAGACTCCAGATTTAGGTTGCTGCTTATGGGGCAGGCCCCAAACAGTCATGGCAGTGGAGTGTGAATGCAGAGGGTCACCCTGGTCAGACCTTCCTGAGAAAGCTCGTAAGGAGCAACCAACCGACTACACAGCATGTCTCTATAGTAGTCCATTTTTTGCCTCCCTCTCAGAAGGTCTAAAAAATGCACCCATTTTTGACCTGTAGCGAGGGTCTAACAATGTGGATCCCTCTGCCGAATCCTGAAAATGAGGCTGTCACTACACAAACATGACAGCATGCATCTAGCCATTTATGCAAGGGACTCAGAGGGCCTCCCGGCCTCCATCTCCACTGCAGGGCCGGCGCTTCCATAGAGGCAAGGGGGGCAATTGCCCCCGGGCCCCGAGTCCTTAGGGGCCCCCGGCGCCGGTCCGCAAACTAACTAGACTGTCTACTACTTTGTTGCGGCCGCCGGCCGGCTAACAGTGCTGAAAGCGCACATGGACTAATGGAAAAGAGTGAGGAGGGGGCAGGGCCCGCGGCCACTGTGAGCTACGCTCTGCTGCCTCAGCCTGCCTGTCTCTTTAAGAGAGCAGTGGCTGCTGGAGCGTAGCGTAGAGAGAAGGAAGGAGCGAGCGCCAGGCTCCAGCCAGCCACAGACTCAGTCTCTGCCAGGGAAGGCCCACACACAGCCTGAGCCAACTTCCAACAGGTAGGAAAAGATAACAACTAGATCCCATCTGCCAATGGCCCATGTTGGAGTTGGAGAAATGTGTCGGGGGGAAGGGAAGTGTGCTGCCATGAGGGGGGGAGGGAAGTGTGCTGCCATGAGAGAGGGAGGGAAGTGTGCTGCCATGAGGGGGGAGGAAGTGTGCTGCCATGAGGGGGAGGGAACTGCACTGCCATGAGTGGGGGCAGGAAGGGAAGTGTGCTGCCATGAGGGGGGGGAGTGTATTGCCATGAGGGCGGGGGGGTGTATTGCCATGAGGGGGGGGAGAGTGCTGCCATGAGGGGGGGAGTGTGCTGCCATGAGGGGAGGGAAGTGTGCTGCCATGAGGGGGGGGGGGGGGGCCCTTATTGTTTTTCGCCCCAGGGCCCCATTTGACCTAGAACCGGCCCTGCTCCACTGCTTACTGCCACGGTCTGTTGGGGTCATCTGCGCCGTCTTCTTCATCAGTGTCACCCTCCAGCTACTCTCCTGTCCCTTAGGCAGATAACCCACCAAGTTGTGTATAAAATTCCTGGGTGAAATTCCTGTTTTTGTCCTCCTCCTCATCCTCCTCATCCTTCTCCTCTGCCCTTATAACTAGAGGCTCTGCTCTCTCTGCAACTGCCACATACTATTCACTCTGATTGACAGGGCAAGGATTGCAGACATTTACACTGCCTGACCCAGTGAATCAAAGTGCAGAGGGCGCAGAAGTTGCAGAGAAAGCAGAGTCTCTAGGTGCAACAGCAGCGCCCCCATTGCTCCTAGAGGCTGATTTGCATATATTTAACATTATTTTTCTCAGCTGTGCGGGCACATATGAACAAGGAACCAACACATGCCTTCAGCTGCCAAGAGCACTTGGAACAGGTCAGCCAGTTTCATAGGTACAAATCTGCTGACAGATGACCTTTAAGTGGAAAAATACTAGAATTTCACCACCATTATAGGAACTGAATTACTGTAATAACAGGCATAAACACTTCCTCAAGAAACGTCCAAAATTAGTATCACTGGAAACCAAGAAAATGAATGAATTCACATAACGGTATGTACTGCAGTCAAGGGCATAACTAGGAGCCACAGAACCTGATAAACAAACCTCCTCCAGTAGTCTCGCTTCCTGCTGACAAGTCTCTGAATTGCAGTTGCTCTGGCAGCAATATATTTTAATATGAATTCAGTTTAGCTTGAAATGCAAGCAACGTACTGACAACATTGCAGTATAGCAGTGTAGTGCCCACAGCATGTGTCCCTCTTTCGGAAGGACATCTGTCACTCAACAGCATAAAATGCTTCTTCTGTTGTCACATGAAGTTGTTGGTAAATGAAAAAAGTTGACTTGACAGTTGACGTCTAAAATTAGAGAAGAGTTTATGAGCTACATGGAGCTTGGAGCATTTTCTATTCCTTCTGAAAAACGTTAAATTGTAATATGGATGATTATCAATTTTGTTCTGTAACCTCAGAGACATAACTTGAAGCTCCTGGACCTCAACGTAAAAGCCATAATAGGGTCCTCCTGACTTACTATATGCTATTCATAATACTGACAATTAATTATATGGCAGAGGGACCTTTTGTAACGCACCAAATTGATCAGTTAGGATCTCAACTGCGGAGTCCTTTGACATCCACTCCTATCACACTACTTGAGTGTTGATGGAGTCTTTTGCGGCTGCTCAGTGTGTACCCCAGGCGGCTCTCTCAGTCTTAAGCGGAGAGTATGGGGTAACAAAATCATGTACCGCGTACTAAAGATAGAGTGTAAAACTAATAGTGAGGAGAGTTCGTTTTAGGAATCAGAGTACAGATTAAAGTTCATGAATAACAGCTCTAGGCAATGTTCAGAAATCCCAGGCCTGCAGTACTAATAGTCACCAGCGCGAGTCCCTTCCTTTCAGTGAGCAATGTCAGTGAACAAAATGACAGGCTGATACTTGCTGTTAGAAGTCATGCAGGGATCCTGCAGTGGTGGAGCTGGATAAGGTAGGTGAGGGTTTCTCCTGGAGGTTCAGAGTTGCAGGTAGTTAGAAGCTTGCGCCCTCGTGGTGAATGGAGCAGGCAGGGTGCGCACTCCATTAGTGGAACACCCTGTGCAGCACCTGGCTCCTATTTATTGACCAAGTGTGGATGGGCGGAGCCACCTTAGACGGCCCAGCGGCCACTGCTTCCAGCCTGGGAGGCAAACAGCGATCGTTGTCATGGTTACACAGGGCATGGATCCAGGCTGGAGCGCAAACCACCGTATCCTACAGTACTCCCTTAAGGGGACCCTCTCCGGGTACCCCAGTAGGGGAGGGTCGGTCGGGAAATCTCCTGTGGAACAACCTTGGAGTCTGGGTGCATGGACGTCTCGCACATCTTCCCAAGAGTCATCCTGAGACCCGTAACCCTTCCATCTAACGAGGTACTGGATCCTCCCCGTCTTCTTCTGGAGTCGAGAAGCTGCTCAACCTCAAATTCCTCCTCACCATGGACATCTATCGGGGGAGGGCTGAGGAACCCGTGAGGGGAACGGGCTAGGTCTAAACGGTTTTAGCAACGATACATGGAATGTGGGATGTACCTGTAGTCGAGGAGGAAGGGTAAGTCTCACCGTGTTGAGTTGATAATTCTTTCTATCAGAAACGGACCCAAAATTGCCTACCCAGTTTCTTAGCAGGTACCCCCAACCGAAGGTTTCTCGTTGACAGCCATACCGAGTCTCCAACCTGATAAGGAGGATTTTCTCTTCTGTGACGGTCGTAGTAGATCTTCTGCCTTTCCTTTGCCCGTTGGAGGTTGTCTTTCAGCATCATGAGGGTTGTTTGCAAGGTAGTTACATAATCATCTGTGGCAGGAACGTTTGTAGGAAGGCTGATTTCAGGGAGAGACCTAGGGTGGAATCCATAATTAGCAAAGAATGGACTATGTAGAGTGGAGGAATTTACAGAATTGTTGTAAGCTTAATTCGGCAAGAGGGAGTAGGCTTTCCCAGTCATCTTGAAGGAATGAGCAGTGACATCTGAGAAATTGTTCCAGACATTGGTTCACCCTTTCCGCCTGCCCGTTAGTTTGGGGGTGGTAGGCGGTAGACATTCTATGGTCGATTTGGAGTCTAAGACAAAGTGCTCTCCAAAATTTGATATAAATTGTGAACCCCTGTCTGATATAACTTGGGTAGGGATTCCATGTAGTTTTATGACATTGGACAGAAAGGCCTCGGCAGTTTCACTGGAGGAAGGTAATTTTTTGAGGGCGATGAAGTGTGCCATCTTAGTTAGTAGGTCTACTACAACCATGATGGTGTTGTTTCCTCTGGAGCGGGGGAGTTCTACAATGAAGTCCATTGAAACCCATTCCCAGGGTCTGTTGGGGATAGGAAGACTCATAAGAAGGCCATATGGTCGATTTCTATCACTTTTGCATGAGGCACATGTCTCACATGTGGAAACATATTGCTTAATTTCTTTGGTCATTTTTGGCCACCAGAAGTTCCTGCGTATCAGGTTTATGGTTTTGGCAATGCCAGGGTGTCCCGCGAGGGGTGTGTCATGGCAGAGTTTGATTACCTGGGTGGTGAGAGGAGTTGGTATGTACAGTAGGTTGTTTTTGTAGAGGAAACCCGTTGGTCTTTCCGAAGTCCCGGGGGATGTTAGCACAGTCAATTTTCAGAGCATCCTTAAGCTGGGTTTCCAATTCGATGGTGGCGAGGATAATTTTGTTAGGTGGTATAATGCATGTGGGGCCTGTGACTGCGGCGCGGCATTCAGCCAGACGTGATAAGGCGTCAGCCTTCCCATTTTTTGAGCCTGGTCGATAAGTAATTTGAAAGTCGAATCTGTCAAAAAAAAAACTCCACCATACCTGACGTGCTGACAGTGTTTTACTGGTTTTCAGGTATTGTAAATTACGGTGATCCGTGTATATTGTGATGGGGTGTGTTGAACCTTCAAGTAGGTGCCTCCAGTTCTCTAGGGAACATTTTATGGCAAGAAGTTCCTTTTCCCCTATGGGGTAGTTGATTTCAGCTGTGTTTAGAGTCTGGGAGTAAAACCCGACAGGATGTAGTGGGGATGAGAAGGAGCTCCGCTGGGACAGAACAGCGATCGTTGTCATGGTTACACAGGGCATGGATCCAGGCTGGAGCGCAAACCACCGTATCCTTACACCTTTAGGGCTCCATAGGCAATAATTTAATAGTCAAAAGACAATGTCAGTTTTACACAAATGGCGAGTCCATCCCTGCTCATGCGTTATAGTGATAAGCGGCATAGGCAATATTCGAATTTGTGATATTTTGCGAATTTCTGGCTGAATATTCGCCATAAATTGGCAAATTCGAGAACTCGTGATCTCCAGTCATTATTTACTTGATTGCGAAAATGGGCAATGTATTAAATTTGCGATTAGAATATTAGTGATCAGCACTAAGGGGTAGGCAACTTTTCTATTGGTTGCTAGGGATGTTGCTAAGTGCCGATATTCGAGATTAGAATATTCATGATTAACACTTTTCGCAAATATGAATATATAGCACTATAGTCTAAATATTCGCAAATTCTCGATGTCGCGATATTCGCTATTAAAATTAGCGATTCAACTATTGACGCTAAACACTAGTCATCTACTGATAATACACTGTTTGAAACTTATCACACTTCTGATATGGTACGATACAGAATAAGACAGCTGATTTAAAGTGTGACTATTATTTCAGTTTTTTTTAATGTTGTGTAGTGACAGGGAATTTTAAACATTTTTGTAATCTACTTTATATGCTTCTTTGTACCAAGAGGTAAACAGTCTGTAGGGTGAGGGAATGAGCCTTACACCCTCAGTGTTCATATTGTTCTGAGGTAATAGAAGGTGTATTCATATTACCGGTATATGTTAAAAAGAGTAATAAATAGCATATTTTAAAATGTGTAAAAATACTACTACTTTTAAGACAGCTTGAAAGGATCTAATAATTATGCTGGTTCATCCTGGTAAATACATACAATCAGATTGAAACATAGTTGATATTGTAATTGTATAATTCATTGTATCAATTTATTTGATCAGTTCACATATGATAGGAACTGTGGAAAGATTGTGTAGTGTGCAGGAAAGAAACATGCACATGACACAAAGGTATCTGACAGATCTCAAGGTTCAGAAGAGACAGTTAGTGGTCGTGCACTATTAGAAATGTATCCCACCCAACAGATATCGCTATTATATCACTTTCTCTAAATACCACCATTTATCAAAACAACCTTGTTCTGAAGTTATTATCCTACCATTGCACTCTGGCAAATCTCTTTTGATACTCAGTTGTTGTAGGTTATGTCCTGCTTTGGAGCCTTATAATGTAGGACGTAGGAAGTGTCATTGATAAAAACAAGGGCTGTGGTTAGTGTCTCATGTCCAGCTGATGTCAGGACATATCTCACGGCCCTAAGGCATGATGGGACAGCAGTCACACGACAACCCAGGAAGTGGGATTTCATTATGGGGGATAAGCGAAAACTGCAAATTAAGTACATTTGAAAAACAGTCCAAGGAGGAATGGGTACTTGAGTATTTGATAAAAATAGCAATGCAGCCATTGAAGCAAGAGACAACAAAAGTATAGGAGAATTGGGGGACATATTGTAATACCCCCCCTTTATTGATGAAATACAGAATTGCAGCATTATAAGTATGTGTTTTGATCTGATCTATGTGCTGTCGATCTTTATAATATGTGTATTACTGTTGGATTTTATTCATATTGTGAGCTTTAAAATACTTTGGAAATTTGGAACTGTTCTAAATAAAGAGATATCTTCAGTCCTGGACTACTGTGCAGTGTGACTTAGGATGTGTAAGGATGATACACCTCACTTCAAAGCCATTCACTTCCAAGAGTTTTTAGCAAAGCTGTAACTGAATGTTGTTAAGGTTTCTCTCGCATTTGCGGTACAGCCTTCCGGCAGACTGTTCTGGCTTAGAATGACAGGAATAATCTGGACAAAAGCAGCATTTTTTCCCCGACCAAATCCTGGCATGTTTGTTTGGTAGCAGCCAGATCTCCACCAGACCCAATTATAGTTAATAAGGCTGGCAGGCATTCCAGTAACATGCTGAAATGCCGGATCCGGAGAAGTCCGGCAGGCTGTTCTCTGCTGGAATGCTGTGCCGCAAATATAAAACTAGCATAAGTAGTGTCTGTCTTCAGCCTTCAGTTCTGCTGGTCGCTGAAGACATCCGTGTGAAACATACAGAGGCCCCCAGCCGCCTCTTGCCACTATCCCAGTCCCTCACTATGCACATGTGCCCTATCACTGTCCACTTTCTTGCCTATCCTGTTACGCACAGGTGTCTTCAGCACTCAGTAGAATGCTGAAGACTGAAGACAGACTGTCCTTAGCAACATTGTTTAATATCTTTCCTTAATAAAGTATATTACAAAAATGCTTAACAGCCGTGCCAGTACACCATATTAAAAATAAACAGAAACAGCATTTACACTTTAATGCAGGGTAGAAAATTATCATATAAAATACTGCTTAGCTATGAAAGCCATTAGGAAAGAACTGCTGGTTTATCAAAAACCAGGCACAATAAATACCACTATAAATTTGCTGGGATTGTTTATTCCAGTTCCTTAGTCATATTTGATCTTGTGTGTCACACTAAAAAGCAACCACTTCAAAAATGATTTGTGGCACAGTCTTCAGATATACAGTATTAAAGGCAATCTGTCAGCAGTTCAGCTAAAAACATCCACATAGGTAGGTTTAAAATGTTTAAATTTTTCCTGCTCACCTCTCGTCCGCAGTTTTGCGTGGTCAAAACTGCTGACAGTTTCCCTTGAAAGGGTTTTACGGAATTTGATACTTTAATGTCAGCTCAGTGAAAAATCTGACAATTATAGCAGCTGCTATGGGGCCTAAATTCTGATGGGTCCCACTGAGGCACAAAAGCATCTTCCTTTTTAACCACCTCAGCCCCCCTAGCTTAAACACCCTTAATGACCAGGCCACTTTTTACAATTCTGCACTACACTACTTTCACCGTTTATTGCTCCGTCATAAAACTTACCACCCAAATGAATTTTACCTCCTTTTCTTCTCACTAATAGAGCTTTCATTTGGTGGTATTTCATTGCTGCTGAAATTTTTACTTTTTTTGCTATTAATCAAAATTTAACGAAATTTTTGCAAAAAAATGACATTTTTCATTTTCTGTTGTAAAATTTAAAAAAAAAATACATTTCTATATAAATTTTTCTCTAAATTTATTGTTCTACATGTCTTTGATAAAAAAAAATCCAATAAGTGTATATTTATTGGTTTGGGTAAAAGTTATAGCGTTTACAAATTATGGTGCAAAAAAGTGAATTTCCGCACTTTGACTTTCTGAGCACCTGTCCTGTTTCCTGACGTACAATGCCTAGACAGTAGAAACACCTCATAAATGACCCCATTTTGGAAAGTAGACACCCTAAGTTATTCACTATGGGGCATAGTGAGTTCATGGAAGTTTTTTTTTTTTGTCACAAGTTAGCAGAAATTAATTATTTTTTTCAAAAAATTTCATATTCCGCTAACTTGTGACAAAAAATAAAAACTTCCATAAACTCACTATGCCCATCAGCGAATACCTTAGAGTGTCTACTTTCCGAAATGGGGTCGCTTGTGGGCTATTTATACTGCCCTGGCATTTTAGGGGCCCCTAAAGCGTGAGAATCCAAATGCGTAAAAATGCCCTGTGAAATCCGGTACTCGTTGGATTTAGGGCCCCTTTGCGCATCTTGGCTGCAAAAAAGTGGCACGCATGTGGTATCGCCGTACTTAGGAGCAGTAGGGCAATGTGTTTTGGGGTCTATTTTTACATATACCCATGCTGGGTGAGAGAAATATCTCTGTAAATGCCAACTTTTTCAATTTTTTATACAAAGTTGTCAATTTACAGAGATATTTCTCTCACCCAGCATGGGTATATGTAAAAATACACCCCAAAACACATTGCCCTACTTCTCCTGAGTACGGCGATACCACATGTGTGCCACTTTTGCAGCCAAGATGCGCAAAGGGGCCCTAATTCCAATGAGTACCCTTTAGGATGGCATTTTTACGCATTTTTCTTCTCAC
Source organism: Bufotes viridis (assembly GCA_033119425.1). NCBI lineage: Eukaryota > Metazoa > Chordata > Amphibia > Anura > Bufonidae > Bufotes > Bufotes viridis. The sequence goes on from CM065593.1 coordinate 235,646,003, forward strand.
GCTTTAGGGCCCCTAAAATGCCAGGGCAGTATAAATACCCCAAATGTGACCCTATTTTAGAAAGAAGACACCCCAAGGTATTCTGTGAGGGGCATGGTGAGTTCATAGAAGATTTTTTTTTGGCACAAGTTAGCGGAATTTGATTTTTTGTTTTTTCTCACAAAGTCTCCCTTTCCGCTAACTTGTGACAAAAGTTCAATCTTTCATGGACTCAATATGCCCCTCAGCAAATACCTTGGGGTGTCTTCTTTCCAAAATGGGGTCACATGTGAGGTTTTTGTACTGCTCTGGCATTTGAGGGTCTCCGCAATCATTACATGTATGGCCAGCATTAGGAGTTTCTGCTATTCTCCTTATATGGAGCATACGGGTAATGAGATTTTTTTCCGTTCAGCCTCTGGGCTGAAAGAAAAAATGAACGGCACAGATTTCTTCATTCGCATCGATCGATGTGGATGAAAAAATCTCTGCCAAAAATATGCAAGAAGAAAAGAGGGGCCTGGCGATTGCCAGGACATAGGGGCTCCGCCCAAACATCCATACCCACTTCAGCTCCTATGTCCTGGCAAACGTGATTTCTCCATTCACATCGATCAATCGATCGTTGTGGAGGAAGACATCTTTGCCAGATTTTTGATACAAAGTGTTTGCCAAAGCATATGAACTCCAACACCTCTCCTCAGCTCATATGCCTGGGCAAACGTACCTGTACTGCAGAGGAGAAATCTCGTCTTGCAGCGCCGCATACACCGACTTCACGTGTCTTCTGACAGCAGCGCAATGCTTCTCTCAGAATGCACATCAGTGCTGCAGCGTTTTCGTCGGTTGGTCCGTTGGTCTACCTGGAAAATAAAGGGTGGTTAGGGGAAAAAAAAGAAGAAAAACAGGCAGCAGGCTCATAAACTTGAACGTTACAAACTTTATAAAACCTGAACATCATAAAACTTTTTAAAACCTGAACTAACTCAAGATTTCTTTTTCTTGCTACCTGTTTAATTTTTTTTTTTTTACCATTTCACTCTTTATTTTCCTAGCAGAAACCTCTCCTTTCCCATGGGACAATGTGTAAAGTGTAAATCACACAGAGATGGTGCAAGTACATTATGCACTTTATCCCAAGTGAAAGGAGACGTTTCTACTGTTTCACATTTCTGCTGTAGCACACCAGCACCCCTATGTGTTAGGGTCTCTCAAAACCTAGTATCCTGAGAGACCCTAGAGCCTGATTGTAAAAACTACCTGTGTCCTGCTGTCCCTACGTCCCTAAGTGTACCTGAGTGTGGTACTTCGGAAACACTCCCCTAGGCATAGGGCAGGGTGGTCAGGACAGTCAGAACAGAAATAATGGGTGTCACGCCTTATTCCATCAGATGGATCTTTGAGTTGAGCGCTCCAACCCTATGGGATGAACATAGAGTTCAATGTCATTAATGTCTAAGTATATGTGAGACGATACAGTCTGTTTCCTCATGATTATGTTTTTAACGTGGTTTTAATGGACACATCACTGTCACTCATGACATAAAAATTTTCTATATATGTTCACTGATGATACATTCACGGATTGGACCTTTAATGGTCCTATTATTTATCTCACTAGAACCCCATAATATACATCTATTTCAGAGTTCTATGCTGCTGTGGTAGGTTCCAGTGTAATGGACTCGACATCCAGGGCGCAGTCATACTGGGGCCATGAAGAGGGCTATCATGTGATCAGATTGACAAATGTGTCGGTGATCGCATGGGTGGTAACGGCCGCTTGTTGTGGTGATGGTTTCCATGGCATTAGTTCCGGCGTGAGTAGCGCAGCAGTGTTGAGGCGAAGTGCCGGCTATCACGTGATCGCAATGACGGAGTGAGTCAGTGATCACGTGAGCGGGGCAGCAACCTCTGAACTCGAGCGGACATGCGCCAGTGGATATTGACAGCGCGCTGGATGCCGGTGTAACCATGCATGGATACCACCTGAGCAGAGCGGGTATGTGACATGGTAGTTTGCACATATGTTTGAATAGATTATGTAAAGTTAGGGGCTGATGTGGGACTTAAACAAGCATTGGTCATGTCTTGTTTTAAGGGGTGGGGACTTTTGATATTTATAGCCACTATTTCATAGTCACATTGAGGCTTGATAAAGGCTAGCAGATAGCCGAAAGCGTAGCTGCTTTGTACTTGCACTAACTATTGGGATTGCGATCCTGAATAAAGGAAATTCCACTCATGACATAAAAATTTTCTATATATGTTCACTGATGATACATTCACGGATGGACCTTTAATGGTCCTATTATTTATCTCACTAGAACCCATAATATACATCTATTTCAGAGTTCTATGCTGCTGTGGTAGGTTCCAGTGTAATGGACTCGACATCCAGGGCGCAGTCATACTGGGGCCATAAGAGTGGGCTATCATGTGATCAGATTGACAAATGTGTCTGTGATCGCATGGGTGGTAACGGCCGCTTGTTGTGGTGATGGTTTCCATGGCATTAGTTCCGGCGTGAGTAGCGCAGCAGTGTTGAGGCGGAAGTGCCGGCTATCACGTGATCGCAATGACGCAGTGAGTCAGTGATCACGTGAGCGGCAGTAACCTCTGAACTCGAGCGGACATGCGCAGTGGATATTGACAGACGCGCTGGATGCCGAGTGTAACCATGCATGGATACCACCTGAGCAGAGCGGTATGTGACATGGTAGTTTGCACATATGTTTGAATAGATTATGTAAAGTGGGGCTGATGTGGGACTTAACAGCATTGGTCATGTCTTGTTTTAAGGGGTGGGGACTTTGATATTTATAGCCACTATTTCATAGTCACATTGAGCTTGATAAAGGCTAGCAGATAGCCGAAACGTAGCTGCTTTTGTACTTGCACTAACTATTGGGATTGCGATCCTGAATAAAGGAAATTCACCGTGGATGCTGCCTGCAATTTGAATTTGTTAATTGATAAAAACAAGGGCTGTGGTTAGTATCACATGTCCTGCTGATGTCAGGACATATCTCACGGCCCTAAGGCATGATGGGACAGCAGTCACACGGCAACCCAGGAAGTAGGATTTCATTATGGGGGATAAGAGAAAACTGCAAATTAAGTACATTTGAAAAACAGTCCAAGGAGGAATGGGTACTTGAGTATTTGATAAAAATAGCAATGCAGCCATTGAAGCAAGAGACAACAAAAGTATAGGAGAATTGGGGGACATATTGTAATACTCCCCCTTTATTGATGAAATACAGAATTGCAGTATTATAAGTATGTGTTTTGATCTGATCTATGTGCTGTCGATCTTTATAATATGTGTATTACTGTTGGATTTTATTCATATTGTGAGCTTTGCCAACTTTTTCAATTTTTTATACAAAGTTGTCAATTTACAGAGATATTTCTCTCACCCAGCATGGGTATATGTAAAAATACACCCCAAAACACATTGCCCTACTTCTCCTGAGTACGGCAATACCACATGTGTGCCACTTTTTTGCAGCTAAGATGCGCAAAGGGGCCCTGATTCCAATGAGTACCCTTTAGGATGGCATTTTTACGCATTTTTCTTCTCACGCTTTAGGGCCCCTAAAATGCCAGGGCAGTAAAAATACCCCAAATGTGACCCTATTTTAGAAAAAAGACACCCCAAGGTATTCTGTGAGTGGCATGGTGAGTTCATAGAAGATTTTTTTTTTTTGCCACAAGTTGTTTTTTCTCACAAAGTCTCCCTTTCCGCTAACTTGTGACAAAAAGTTCAATCTTTCATGGACTCAGTATGCCCCTCAGCAAATACCTTGGGATTTCTTCTTTCCAAAATGGGGTCACATGTGAGGTTTTTGTACTGCTCTGGCATTTGAGGGTCTTCGCAATCATGTATGGCCAGCATTAGGAGTTTCTGCTATTCTCCTTATATGGAGCATACGGGTAATGAGATTTTTTTCTGCTCAGCCTCTGGGCTGAAAGAAAAAATGAACGGCACAGATTTCCTCATTCGCATCGATCGATGTGGATGAAAAAATCTCTGCCAAAAAATATGCAAGAAGAAAAAGAGGGGCCTGGCGATTTCCAGGACATAGGGACTCCGCCCAAACATCCATACCCACTTCAGCTCCTATGTCCTGGCAAACGTGATTTCTCCATTCACATTGATCAATCGATGGTTGTGGAGGAAGACATCTTTGCCAGATTTTTGATACAAAGTGTTTTCCAAAGCATGTGAACTCCAACACCTCTCCTCAGCTCATATGCCTGGGCAAACGTACCTGTACTGCAGAGGAGAAATCTCGTCTTGCAGCGCCGCATACACCGACTTCACGTGTCTTCTGACAGCAGCGCAATGCTTCTCTCAGAATGCACATCAGTGCTGCAGCGTTTTCGTCGGTTGGTCCGTTGGTCTACCTGGAAAATAAAGGGTGGTTAGGGGGAAAAAAAGAAGAAAAACAGGCAGCAGGCTCATAAACTTGAACGTTACAAACTTTATAAAACCTGAATATCATAAAACTTTTAAAACCTGAACAAACTTTAGATTTTTTTTTCTTGCTACCTGTTTAATTTTTTTTTTTTTTTACCATTTCACTCTTTATTTACCTAGCAGAAACCTCTCCTTTCCCATGGGACAATGTGTAAAGTCTAAATCACACAGAGATGGTGCGAAGTACATTATGCACTTTATCCCAAGTGAAAGGAGACGTTTCTACTGTTTCACATTTCTGCTGTAGCACACCAGCACCCCTGTGTGTTAGGGTCTCTCAAAACCTAGTATCCTGAGAGACGCTAGAGCCTGATTGTAAAAACTACCTGTGTCCTGCAATCCCTACGTCCCTAAGTGTACCTGAGTGTGGTACTTCCGGAAACACTCCCCTAGGCATAGGGCAGGGTGGTCAGGACAGTCAGAACAGAAATAATGGGTGTCACGCCTTATTCCACTCCTGCTACAGACACGACATCTTTTTCGGGGTGGCAGTTGGGTTGAGGTACCAGCAACGACATTGGGGAAATGTCGCTCGTGTAGACGGCTCACTACACTGGGGTTTGGGGCCACGGAACCCCCTGGATACAGGAGGTTCTTGATGATTTCTTCCTGAAATTTGAGGAAGGATCCTGTTCTTCCAGCCTTACTGTAGAGAACATAACTATTGTACATGGCCAATTGAAATAAATATACAGACACCTTCTTATACCAGCGTCTGGTGCGGCGGGAAATCAAATACGGAGCCAATATCTGGTCATTGAAGTTCACCCCTCCCATGTGGAGGTTATAGTCGTGGACTGAGAGGGGCTTTTCAACGACACTGGCTGCCCGTTCAATTTGTATTGTTGTGTCTGCGTGAATGGAGGAGAGCATGTAAACGTCACGCTTGTCTCTCCATTTCACCGCGAGCAGTTCTTGGTTACACAATGCAGCCCTCTCCCCCCTTGCGAGACAGGTGGTAAGGAGCCACTAGGTCGCACGGTGCCACAGCAGCCAATCTGTTCTAGGAACAAATGCCTGAAGAGGGCCACACTTGTGTAGAAATTGTCCACATAAAGATGGTACCCCTTGCCGACACCAAGGGTGACACCAAGTCCCAGACTATCTTCCCACTGCTCCCCAGGTAGTCAGGGCAACCGACCGGCTCCAGGGTCTGATCTTTTCCCTCATAGATCCGAAATTTGTGTGTATAGCCTGTGGCCCTTTCACAGAGCTTATACAATATGACACCATACCGGGCGCGCTTGCTTGGGATGTACTCTTTGAAGCCAAGGCGCCCGGTAAAATGTATCAGGGACTCGTCTACGCAGATGTTTTGTGCGGGGGTATACAAATCTGCAAATTTCAGGTTGAAGTGGTCTATGAGGGGCCGAATTTTGTGGAGCCGGTCAAAAGCTAGGTGGCCTCTGGGACGGGAGGTGGTGTTGTCGCTAAAGTGCAGGAAACGCAGGATGGTCTCAAATCGTGTCCTGGACATGGCAGCAGAGTACATGGGCATGTGATGAATTGGGTTCGTGGACCAATATGACTGCAATTCGTGTTTTTTTGTCAGGCCCATGTTGAGGAGAAGGCCCAGAAAAGTTTTACATTCGGAAACTTGGAGTGGTTTCCACCGGAAAGGCTGGGCATAGAAGCTTTCCGGGTTGGCGTTTATAAATTGAGTGGCATACCGATTTGTTTCTGCCACGACTAAGTCATAGAGCTCTGCAGTGAAGAACAGCTCAAAAAACCCCAGTGCCGATCCGATCTGAGCTGTCTCCACCCGAACTCCTGACTGGGTGGTGAAAGGGGGAACTAATGGTGCGGCTACAGATGGGGGCTGCCAATCAGGGTTTGCCAGCACCTCAGGGATTCTAGGGGCTCTACGGGCCTGTCTGCGCGGTGGCTGTGACGGGGGAACTACTGCACGTGCCACCGTACCAGCTTTAACTGCCCTTCTGGTGCTAGCCACTTCGCCATGTTGTACGGCAGTGCTGGTAGTAGGTCCAGGATGGGCTGCGCTGCTGGTGTATGCTTCACCACATAATCTGGCAGCGCCAGCCCCACTCTGCTGCCCTTGAAACGGATCCTGCGCTACCTGTGGTCTAGCGACACGGGGCCGGGTACGCCTGGTGGTATCAGGGACCTCAACCTCCTCGTCCGAACTTTGGGTCAGACTGCCACTGCTTTCTACAGGTTCATATTCTGACCCGCTAGATTCGTCAGATGAGGGTTCCCATTCCTCATCCGACTGGGTCAGAATCCTGTAGGCCTCTTCAGGAGAATACCCCTTATTTAACATTTGGACGACTAAATTTAGGGGGTATTCCCTGAGACTACCCCAGAAAAAGAGCAAGCCTGTCTTACAAATGGGAGGGTAGCGAAGTACAGAAGCCGCTGCGATTGATAAAAAAGATCAAAACTGATTTTTTTTTATCGCCGCAGGGCTTATGAAGTGATTGTGCAGTGATTACAAAAAAAAAAATTTTTGTCACTGCGGTGGGGCAGGCGTGGGTGAACGCACGTGTGGGCGACCGATCAGGCCTGATCGGGCAAACACTGCGTTTTGGGTGGGGGGTGAGCTAAAGTGACAGTAATACTATTATAGATCTGACCGTGATCAGTTCTGATCACTTACAGATACTAAAAAAATAAAAATGCTGATTAGCGCTACGCTAATCAGCGAATCAGTGACTGTGGTGCGGTGGGCTGGGCGCTAACGCTAACTACCTACCAAATGGGCCTAAACTAAATCTAAACCTAACAGTCAATACTAGTGAAAAATAAAAGTGACAGTTTACACTGATCACTTTTTTTCCTTTCACTAGTGATTGACAGGTGATTGAAAGGGGTGATCAAGGGGTTAATTGGGGTGATGGGGGGTGATCAGGGCCTGAAGTGTGCTGCTTGGTGTACTTACAGTAGAGGTGTGCTCTCTCCTGGGTCCAACTGACGAAAATATATATATATAATGCATTATATGGCTTGTGATTCGTTTTTTTGAACATCACCAGCCTGCCAGCGCCGATCATTGGCTGGCAGGCTGGTGACGAACTTGTCCTGAGCAGCTCCCGACAGTCTGTGCGCCAGTTCAGTCGCACAGATCGCGTCATCTCGCCTCTCGCGAGATGACTCGCCCGCGTGTCAACGAGGAACAGAAGGACCGCCGAGATCACGCGAGCGGCGGTCCTAAAGTGGTTAAGGGTTAAAACACAGTGGTGGCTTTCAAATCTAACTCTGCCACGTGGATTCTGCAGAGAATAGAATATATCACACTACTCTCTCTTCTATGTTTAATGCTAAAGTAAAAGCTGTTCTGCTATGATTTACATTACTACAGGTTTCACTGACAGCGAGGTGGCAGGCCTGTTCCTGAGTTTGCTCTAGGGCCCTATGAATTGTAGGCAAGCACCTGCATGCTTGTACAATTAACAGAGATTAAATTGATTTTGCATTTGTGTCTTCAGCTAATTTATGGGTTATACGAAGTGTATTGTAGGTGTGTTAATGAGAGTTCACCCCTGTTGGTGATTAAATGGGGTTGTGGTTTTAGTTGTAGTAGCTGATAGAAGTCCAGTAGCTGCCACTGCCAAAATTGTCTTGTAGGGCTATCTCAGCTGAATGTAATGTTACCTTTCACTTTGCAATTAATTGCTTTATTCTGGATAACTTTCAATCCATAGTCAAATGAGCAGGTAAGTGCATGAAGGGCAGATTGAAGGCACCCTTGCTCCTCCTGCTTCCTCTGCCATGCCCTGCCTCTCCTTAACTGACAGGACCAGCTGAGACCACTAAGGCCTCTTTCACACTTGCGTTCTGAGGATCCGGCGGGCACTTCTGTCCCGCCGAATCCGTCAGAACGCAAGTTGCCTGAAAGCATTAGAAGACTGATCAGGATCCTGATCAGTCTTCAAAATGCTTTGAGGTTACCATGGCAGCCAGGACGCTATTAAAGTCCTGGTTGCCATAGTAGGAGCGGGGAGCGGGGAAGCAGTATACTTACAGTCCGTGCGGCTCCCGGGGCGCTCCAGAATGACATCATAGCGCCCCATGCGCATGGATCACGTGACCCATGCGATCACGTGATCCATGCGCGTGGGGCGCCCTGACGTCACTCTGGAGCGCCCCGGGAGCCGCACGGGCGGTAAGTATACTGCTCCCCCGCTCGCCACTACACTTTACCATGGCATCCAGGACTTTAGCGTCCTGGCTACCACAGTAACCATTCAGAAAAAGCTAAATGTCGGATCCGGCGATGCGTCGAAACGACGTTTAGTTTAAGGCCGGATCCGGATTAATGACTTTCAATGGGCATTAATTCCAGATCCGGCCTTGTGGCAAGTGTTCAGGATTTTTGGCAGGAGAAAAAAGCGCAGCATGCTGCGGTATTTTCTCCGGCCAAACAACGTTCCGGTCCTGAACTGAAGACATCCTGATGCATCCTGAACGGATTTCTCTCCATTCAGAATGCATGGGGATGATCCTGATCAGGATTTTTCCGGCATAGAGCCCCGACGACGGATCTCTATGCCGGAAAACAAATACGCAAGTGTGAAAGAGCCCTAATCAGGAATCAGTCCCTGTCGGGGAGGGGCTGGCATAGGAAGTAGGAGGAACAAGTGTGCCTCTCCTGCTGGAGTATAATTACTCCCTTTTTTTTTTGCGAATATTTAAAGAGAATCTCTCATGGGTCCAGACTTAATAAGATAAGTAGCACGGTAGGTAAGCCGTAAAGCAGGGATCCTATAGTGCTTACTATTATTCATGGGCGCCACTCCATTCGCCCGCTGTGCCCCCCGGTATTTTCCCCGCTCGGTAGCTAATTACTAGCATCAGAACAGGGAGGAGGAGATGCCAGGGTTTCTCAAAAACCTCCCTGGCTTTGACGCACTGCGCTGCGATCGGACAGCGCTACAGCCAGGAAGAAGGAGAAAGACTCAGTCTCCTCCTCATTGTTTCCGATACTCCTCATTATAATACAAGGCGCCAAAATCAACAGGGGGCCACAGCGGACAAACAGGGGGGTCTTTTGAAAAAAAAAAAAAAACAGCCTTGGCATCAGTGGGGGCTGCCCTATAAGGTTACACCCAAATTAGACTTTTGTAAAACTGATGAAAGGTCCTCTTTAAAAAGTCACAACTGATGGCATGCACCTAATTAACATAGCTAACCACTTCCTCTCTTCCCAAGTTCCAGGAGTGCTGTAAGGTTGCAACATTTTTGTGCAAAAACAGATGGGGTCAGTTATCAAACTGGTGTAAAGTAGAACTGGCATAGTCGCCCATAGCAACCAATCAGATTCCAGCTTTCATTTTCCAAAGGAGCTGTCAAAAATGAAAGGTGAAATCTGATTCGTTGGTATGGCCAAGTCAGTTCTACTTTACACCAGTTTGATAAATGAGCCCAATAGTGTTTGAAAATTTGCCATTTTTTCTGTAATTTCTGGCACAAAGGAGATGATAAATTAGCCCCAAATGTGGTCATAGTCAACACTTTCACTGGAAATGTATGTGTGGAGCTCTTCTCTAGTAACATAAAGCGGTTGTACAGGATAGGAAAGTTTACCTACCACAGCTTATGTCTGGTATTGCAACACAGCTCCACTGTGATAAGGGTTGAGGTCCGATACCACACATATTCTTTGGACAGGTGCGGTACCGTTTTTGGAAGAATAAAGTCATGCTTTTCTAATCTTGTACAGCCATTTAATGGCTACTGAATCTCTGAATGAGGTAGCACTAAATTCAGTTGAGATTGACCACGCAGATAAGCACCTCCTCATAAAAAACAACATCCATCACAATGCATGCTACACTAGCATACCTATTCAATCACAAAACCTTCCAACAAAGCATTTAGACAGAGATGAGGGGAAATCCTAACACTGACATATCTTTTCCTATCTTGTCAAAATCTAGAAATATTGATGCACAAAATCATAAAAACTTTAGAGCTAAGTATACATTTATTATATACATGGATAACATAAGACAAATTAAACACTGTGGGGGTCATTTATTAAGACCGGCAATTTATACTCCTGTGTTAATACCTCTGCACTTGCGACTTGGTTTAAACTACGCCAGCTCCCTTGCTAGCATAGTTTAAAACCATTTCCACGCCATAAAATATGCAAAAAGTGGCGTATGTTTAACAAACTTTGCTTAAATCAATTGCACAAGTGAATATAATAAACTTTGCAATATATCCTATTAGAAAAAAAAGGATGCTTTGTCACCTACCTCCTGTACTTATTCACTCTCACTGGCTTAATCTATTTGAGAGACTCATTGAGGGACCTGGGATGCTGCTCATAGTCTGTGGAGAAGGGTAGATGTGAGCTGCTGGAGGGAAACAGAGGCACAGACAACCAGCTGCTGCTGCTCTCACCCCAGTGCTGGATTCACAGCTACACTGCTCAATCCTGCTGTATAACATCCTCCACACTTAACCCACTGATGTAGGCAATTAGAAATATGGCATACAGGTTAAAAAACTGCTGAAATCTGCTGAAGATGGAGTTGAGAGCCTGTTACTGTTTTTTATAAGAATGATTTGCATCTGTTATTGTATTGTTTATCTTGGCTCTCTGGAGGTAGGTGTCATTTATTGTATTGGTTCTGATGGCTTTCATTCATGAGCAATGAGTTCTGCTGTTAAAGACTGGGTCTTGCAAGAGTAAAAAAAATACAATGGGATGGACACCATCGATTAGGTGGAGACTGGGCTCCCTGCATGGTTGTAGCAGCAATGGAAAGTGAGTCTCCCTGTCAGGGGTGGATTGGGAACCTAAAGTGGCCCTGGAAAAAATATCGACAAGTGGCCCCATATTGTAGGAGGGTCTAAATTGACAGGAGGCGGGCAACAAAAGTAGGAGGGTCAACAATACCATAGTGCAAAATATCAAATAGCAAAGTAGCATACAATATATTGCCCCAAAAGCTGTCCCTCTGAGTTGGCCATCAATAGAGGCCATTTTCTCTCCTCCTCTTCCAGTTGTCTCTGATTGACATATGGATCAGGGTGCTTAGGTGGTGAGATTTAGGACAGTTGGATTCAGTAGGGACTCACAGAGCTAATTACAACTGATAGCTCATTATGTACCCATCCAGCAGCAAAGGGGGGGGGGGGGGTTGGGCAACCTCCTGGGCATTGGCCCATCAGGACATTTCCCTGTAAGGTCTATGGCCAATCCGCCCCTGCTCCCTGTGGATATAGAGACTGAGAGTCTGAGAGGAAGGTGGGGACAGGAGCCTTACAGCAATCTTTATGCAGAGGCTGTGTGTGGACCCAAGTGGTGGTGCAGACCTGTAGATAACCTGTGCCAAGCATGTTTTAAATATATTCCTTTATCAAGGAAGATGCATACGTTATCTATGCGAAGAAGAGCTACTATTGCCATCTGGGAAATGGGATTGTATAGCTTGTGTAACATAGTTGTGCAACACTCAAGAGCGGCACTTCTCTTCAGAAAAGACTGTATAGATCAATGGATGCTGTTCTGTTATAATGCCATATCCCAGTAAAAGTGACTGTTTGTGCTATACCTGGGCTGTAATAAGGGTATTAATTGTGCAACTCCACCTTCCGGGCCTCCTGCACAGCTTGCAATATAATGGCCAGTTATAGTGCTACTCCTCATGTACACACATGACAGCTGATTCTGAAAAGTCACCTGAAACAGCAGGCCTATTTCAACATTTAAGTAACTGAATCACAATTACAAGCAGCCTGATTGCCAATTACCAGTCAACGTCAGATGTATTAGAGTCCTGATAATTAAAGTTTTTATGTGACTTTTCAAAGTGACATGAAGCAATTGACACTATTCCAAAAGGGCTAAATAGTTGCTATGTGAATTGCAGGTGCATTAGTCACAAAAACTACAAAATGATTTTTATGTATCATGACTGTGAGGCAAATTCGAGAAAATTACAAAGCATTTAGCAAACTCAATAATAGTAACACACTGCAGGAGGGAGACATAGGCAAGTTACAGATATGGCTGTATATACAGTACCCTCTACTAACACATTTGTAAATCAGTCATATTAGGTTTTTAATGTATAGTAATCAAAGCTTTGGAGAGATAACTTCGGAATTAAATTATGTGGAAATATACTGACTAGTGATGAGCGGCAGGTGCCATATTCGATTTCGACGAAATTCGCGAATATTCGTATGAATATTCGTTTCATATTCGTCGAAATCGAATATTCGTCATTTTTCTAGTTATCGCGATTAACATGCGATTTAAATAATCGCATATTGCGATTTTAACTTAAGGCTACTTTCCTATTGGTTTCATATCTAGAATTAGCGAGGATGACGGATATGACGAATGTATTCGTCATATTCCTCAAAACGAAGATAACGAAGTATTCTACATCTTCGTTTTAGCAACCTATTCGTCAACTTCGCTAATTCTAGCAATCAAATAGGAAGGTTGACTATAGAGACAGCTGTGTTAAATTCGCTATGCGATTTTTTTTTTTAATAAATAGAATAATAATAATATAATATAATATAATAATTTTATTAAGTAATATAATTATTGTATTAAAAAAAAAAATCGCATAGCGAATTTAACACAGCTGTCTGGTAAGTCAACCTTCCTATTTGATTGCTAGAATTAGCGAATAGCGAAGTTGGCGAATAGGTTGCTAAAGCGAAGATGTAGAATACTCGTTATCTTCGTTTTGAGGAATATGACGAATACATTCGTCATATTCGCTATTCGCTAATTCTACCAAGCCAACCATAACTTCCGTGCTCATGGAGCGTCCCCATTACCATGGGAACGTCTCCATATACTAAAATGTACTGTCGGATTTGAGGAATTACGTTGAAATCGCAATGCGATTAATTCAAGTTATATTAATCGCATTGCGATTTCAACTTACAGCTGGGTTTATAATGGGTCAGCTTGCTAGAACTAACGAATATGGAATATAGCAGCAGTGCTAAGTTGAAATCACAGTGCGATTAATTTAACTTAAAGTATTCGCATTGCGATTTCAACTTAGCACTGCTAGTGCATAGCTATATTCCATATTCGTTAACCCTTTGGCATACTCCTCCCCACAAGCGTCCCCGTCACCATGGGAACGCCTGGTGGTTAGAATATACCATCGGATCTGAGTTAGATCGTGAAAACTCAAATCCGATGGTATATTCTAACACAGAGCGTTCCCATGGTGATGAGGACGCTTGAAGTTAGAGTATACCAACACGCGCATACATACCGGCTCCCTGCTGCCTGGAGGCACCTGTCCTCTGACAGGGCACTGTGATCTGCACTATTAACCCCTCAGATGCCGCACCTGAGGGGTTAATAGTGCGGATCTAGCACCCTGTCAGAGGTCGAGATGCCGCCGGACAACAGTGCGTCCTCCCACTATTAAAATCATTAATGGGCAGTGCGCCTAATTCCCCCCTCACCAGTATTACAAACAATAATTGGTGGCCAGTGCCGATCCCCCTATTAAACATCATTGGTGGCCAGTGTGCGCCGACAATCCCTCCCCGTATTAATTATCGCTGGTCAGTGCGCACTCAATCCCCCTCCCTCCCAGTAAAAATCATTGCTGGCAGTGCGCCTCCCTCTCCCCCCTCCCATCATTGGTGGCAGCGGCAGCTCCGATCAGAGTCCCAGCAGTGTAATGCTGGGGCTCCGATCGATTACCATGGCAGCCAGGACGCTACTGCAGTCCTGGCTGCCATGGTTGAATTAGTCAGCATTGTACTTACCTGCGCTGGGCCGCCGGGCGCTCCTTCCCCTCAAACTGTGAGTTTGAGAAGAAGGAGCGCCGGCGCTAGCTCAGGTAAGTACAATGCTGACTAACTAACCATGGCAGTGGCACTGGCCACCAATTATTGTTTGTAATACTGGTGAGGGGGAATTAGGCGCACTGCCCATTGATGATTTTAATAGTGGGGGAGGCACTGCTGCCGGCGGCACCCGACCTCTGACAGGGTGCTGTGATCCGCACTATTAACCCCTCAGGTGCGGCACCTGAGGGGTTAATAGTGCAGATCACAGTGCCCTGTCAGAGGACAGGTGCCTCCAGGCAGCAGGGAGCCGGTATGTATGCGCGTGTTGGTATACTCTAACTTCAGCGTCCCCATCACCATGGGAACGCCTCTGTGTTAGAATATACCATCGGTTTGAGTTTTCACGATCTAACTCAGATCCGATGGTATATTCTAACCACCAAGCGTTCCCATGGTGACGAGGACGCTTGTGAGGAGTATGCCAAAGGGGTTTAACTGTACTGTTTGGAGGGAAAAAAGACGAATATTCTAAAAAATGTCAAAACGAATATATTCGCTATAGTGCTATATATTCGTTTTTTAGAATATTCGTCTTTTTTCAACATCTAAAGTCATGATTCCTCCCTGCTTCTTGCTTGTGGGCCGATGACTCATTGACCCACAAGCATTTTAAGCAGGGAGGAATCATTTGTTCAGATGGAAAAAATGACGAATATTCGATATAACGAATATATAGCAGTATATTCGCAATATTCGCGAATTATCGAAGTTGCGATATTCGCGATTAATATTCGCTATTCGAATATTCGCGCTCAACACTAATACTGACCTGCAGAGAATGAAAAATGTGCACATCAGAAAATAATATGGCAAAAATCGCATCAATGGTCCAAAGTAAAACATAAGAGAAAATTGCACATAAGATCTTTATTGTCTGCATATCTAATACATTGCAATAAGGACTGTGCTGCATGCAATTTTAAAGCACAGTAGTAGGGCTGTTGTTTTGGCAACTTCTGCTGCACAGCACATTGACATTCTTGACATGTCCCCTGCTGTCCTTCTCTCTCCCACTCACCCTATTTCTATCGTAGTTCCAGCAGGCCAGGATGTCAGTATCCTGCATGTATTAGGATTTGTATTAGGGTGGCCAGACATCCGATTTTACGCCGGACAGTCCGGTTTTCTGGTTCCCTGTCCTCCGTCTGGCACAGGGCCTGGATGGACAGAGGAATGTCCCCCCTTTCAGTAGCTCACGCTCAGACAGCATGAGCTGCAGCTACTGATTGAGGCTTCTCTCACCCCCAGTCAGTCACTAGAACTGCAGACATGGCTCCCTGTGGCTGACTGAGGGTGAGAGAAGCACCCCGGCTGCTTCCAGCTCCCCTTCCCCTCTGAAACTTCTTCCCTCTCCTCCCCCCGTTTTTTTCCCCGGCTGGCGATGGGTGCGTGGCTTTACAGAGTTGGGCATGTTTTAACGGTTTAGGGGTGTGACCGGTGATGTCTGGCTTTCTGGGGTGAAGCCAGTGGCCATCCTAACTTGTATTTTTTGAACCTCAGTCTGTGACACTGCAAGGGTTAATCTTCTCTTGCTCCGTGAGCTGCTGCATGGTTGCATTCAATTGCTATTCAGCTGCTTTATATATACTTGACTGTTTATGTCATATAAGAAATAAGGTTCCTGGACAACACTTGATGCTTCGTGATTTATTAAAGCTTGATATACAATGTGCGTTATGCCAGTTTGAAAACATATAGTTTCAGTGACGTTTCGGCCGTAGCCTTCATCAGGAAACTGGATGAGCCGCACTGAATGTAAAGGAATGGCCACAGTGGCGTGTAGGAGGGTTCTATGGCCCTGTGGGCGGATAAGTCTTACAGTATTAGGGCAGTATGCCTGTTTGTAGTCCGCCATGTGTATTTTTATAAACTTCTGTGGGAGGCTGCCGGGTGCGGGGGTGTTACTGGCAAAAAACGATATTGAGGTGGCTTTTCGCCTCCTACCATTCTTTATTTGTTGGGCTGTTTTTGGGACTTGGGGTATTTCGTTGATAGGTGCCTGCCGATGGGGTGCTCGTTATCTTGCGCCTATTTTGAGGCCTTCAGTTCGTTTTTGGAATGGGAGGTGAGGGACGTGGCCGGGTGTGCCTCCATCATCCATTATTTGGACGATTTTTTTATGTTTGGGCCCAGCGGGTTCGAGGGTGTGTTCGCTTTTGCTAGGCACGTTGAAGCATGTTTTTTCGTTGTTTGGGGTTCCGTTGGTGGAAAACAAGACTGTTGGCCCCACAACCGAATTGAGTTTTTTGGGCATAGTCATTGATACTCAGAGGATGGAATGTCGCCTACCTGAGGACAAACTGCGTGATCTGCAGGCGGCAGTACTTAGTGCTAGTAAAGCGCCTAAGATTTGTTTGCGGGACCTTCAGTCTTTGTTGGGGAAGTTGAATTTCGCATGCAGGATCATGCCCATGGGCAAAATTTTTTGTAGAAGGCTAGGGGGTTGGCGGCCCCACATCACTTTATTAGATTGGGGAAGGAATTAAAAAATTATTTGGCGGTGTGGGCGGTTTTCTTACAGTCTTTTAACGGGAGGGCGCTGGTCATGGATGAGGCTATCGACAAAGTGGATTTTGACCTGTTTTCTGATTCTGTGGGGGGTACGGGGTTCGGGGTATACTGTCACAGACAGTGGTTTGCTGACCTCTGGCCTAATTCCTCGGTGTGTAGGGGATGGGTTAAGAATCTGGCTCTTTTGGAATTGTTCCCTATAGTGGTAGCTGTGGAACTCTGGGGCGCGGAATTCAGGAACAGGAAGGTCCGCTTCCACTGCGACAAATTGGAGGTAGTTCAGACGATTAACACGTTAATGGCGTCGTCCCCCGGTAGTGCGGTTGTTGCAACATCTGGTTTTGCGGTGTTTGTCGCTCAATGCGTGGGTGTTCATTTGCTGGGGGTTTCGAACGCCATTGCTGATTCTCTCACTTGTTCGCAGTGGGAGCGGTTCCGCCTGTTGGCGCCAGGAGCGGATCCCGTCGGGTTGGAGTGTCCGGGTTCTCTTTGGGAGCTTTTGGAGGTAACATAGTGGAGCTTAAGTGAGGGGACTTGGAGGGGAGAGGATAAGCGGAAGCCGGTTTCCTTTCAGTTACTGTTGGGTATTGGGAGGCAGGCGGCTTTGGTGTGCCATTCGCCGGGGGAGCTTCGTTTGTTTCGGTTGTCCTTCGCGTTGGCTTTCTTTGGGGCGTTCCGTTTGGGTGAGCTGGTCAGTCGGAGTATCCACAGCGGGAGTGGAGTGCTGAACGAAGACGTTGACCTGTTTGGGGACAGGATAGTGATCCGCCTGAGGGGCTCTAAGACGGACTTGAAGGGGAGGGGGAGGTGCGTTGTGTTGTTTTCGGTTCCCGGGTGCGACTTGTGTCCGGTTCGGTTGTTGAGGGAGTATCGGTCTGGGGTGCGTTTTGGGGAGGGCCCATTGCTGCGCCATGAGGATGGCAGGTTTTTATCACGTTTCCAGTTTCTGGCGGTTCTGAAGAGCTGTCTAGTGGGTTTGGGAGTTGATTCGACCCATTATACGGGGCATTCATTTCGGATCAAGGCAGTGACTGAAGCGGTGCGGTTGGGGTTGAGTGCCGATATGATTATGCGGATCGGTAGGTGGAAATCCGCCAGGTTTCGTTGCTATGTGCAGTTGGGTGACTTGTAGTGCTTTTGCGTTTTTACAGTCATGGTGTTTTGCTGTTTATTCTTATAGGTGTATCGGCGGCCCTGGTGTGGATCCTGGGACACTCATACGTTTTTTTGGGGATCCTTAGAGCAGACATACGACCGAACGGGCGGCAGCTCGGGTTCGACGAGGAGGTCGCAGTTATTTGGTGGCTGGGGTCCAGAGGTATGAGGTGGGGTGGAGTCTTGCGGGAAGTTCACAGCTTCGCCTGTTTAGACAGGTCCCCTGATATTTTAGTGCTCCATGTTGGGTGGAACGATCTGGAGAGCACACCGGCGAGGGAACTTATAAGGGATATTAAATTCAACATGTTGCGGCTTTGGTCCTTGTTCCCGTGGTTGATTATTGTTTGGACGGACATAGTTCCGAGAAGGACCTGGTGGGAGGCAAGTTCGGTTGACCGTCTTAATAAAGCCCGCATTAAGGTCAACAGGGCGATCGGTAAATTCGTGGCGCGGCATGGGGCTTTGGCGGTTCGGCACTTAGACTTAGAGGCTGGTCGGGGAAATTTTGAAGGGCGGACGGTGTCCATTTGAATGCGGTCGGGATCGACCTGTGGTTGCTTGGTCTGCAAGATGGCATCGAACGAGCACTGGTGCTGTGGCGGAAGGCTCATTCTTGAGGGCTAGTCAAGTTGCGCGTCGTTGGCGGTAGGAGGTCCTGGAAGCTGGGGGTTGGGCTTGGTATTTTAAGGATGGGTGGGCCTCAACGGTGGGGCTGGACTCCCATGGCGGAGGTTTTGATGGATCGGTTCAGCGGAGACGTTCACCAATAGGGGTCTCTGAGCTGGTGTTTCTGCGGCTAGACAAGGTGGATTAGCCTTCGTGGTTTGCGGGTCTTCAGATAGTGTGGGCTTCCAGTACCTCCTGCGTCAGGTTAAATTTTGTTAAATTATGTTAATTGTTATATCTATCTTTGTACGTTTGTAATTAAGTAATAAACGGCTGCTGTGGCCGATAAAATCCATCCCTAGTGTGTTGTCTTCTGTTACTGGGGGGGGGGGGGAGGGCAATGGGAATGGAAGGATTGGTGGCTGACCCAGAAAAGTAGCCAATGCCCCCATCATGTGGTACAATGCAAATGTGACTATGTTATGCATTATGTATCTTAGAATGCTAAATATGGGAAGGTAATAGTTAACTGTCAGTCCTTAGTATTGGATGCATTAGAGTATTAGTGGTGGATTGGCCCCACTTTCTCCTGTCATGTGTGTTGTTGGCAAGAAGATCTAGAGGGAAGATGTTCATGTAGGTGCTGCTATGTAAGCCAACCAAGCTGAAGGTAAAGAATTCTAGGAAGACACCATCCCAATGTGATTTCAAGCTGCCAGAAAAGCAATTATGCAGGCTTATTAAAGGTAACACAAGTATAATTCTGTAGACTTTACTGCACATGGTTTGGGTTACATTGCTTCTGGTGCCCACCCCACTACTCAGACAGACTGACCATCTGTTCTAGTACTGCACCCTGCAGTTGGGCATTGCAGAGAAACATTAACAGAGTTTGCATGCCTTTGGTCATTTGGGAAGATTACTTTACTCTATAGAAAGATACTTAGGAAGGACCACCACAGTAATTTATTATTTTTCCATTCTAAATTAGCAACAGAATAACAATTCATCTTTAAAGTTTTAACATACTAAGATTTTTTTCATGGATTAGGCAGCCATGAGTTTCTGGGTCACTGCTACTTCCATCAGCACAACAACGCCTGTTTTTTCTTTACTGGCCTGAGGAAGAAGGCGATTGACCTCCGGAACGTGTCACCATAATTTTAACTTATGCGTCATGTCTTTTAACAAATACATTTTTATCCTTGGTATGATCAGCACCCCTGAGTCCCAGTGTTTCCATGTTTCTGATCTCATGTTTCATTTTTCTGTCCTGTTATGCAACAGGATCCCAATAGATACGTATTTTTGTACTGGTCTATGGCAAGAGGATACTACTGGATAGGCATTCTGTCTCCAAAGAAAAACTGCAATTTTCAACAAGATCAAATAAAAGCATGATGTACACTTAGATTTATCTCCAGCCCTAAAATAATTGTTATTTAGTAACACCCTCTAATGATAATTAGATGATTCTGCTAATTCTGTTACTTGTATACACAGCAAAGCCGAGAGGTGATCAAAATAGGAAATAATAGCTTATTGAGATTGTTTTAGTGGCCAGTGTGAAAACTGCAATATTTCAACTTTTTTATGATAGTTAACTAAAAATAGCACCAGACATTTTAAAGAATTTGTAATAAAAACTTGGTTTGAATAACATGTCATTTTCTAATTATGTTTTCATTGTTCAGAATTATTGGCGGTATGTACAGTAGGTCCACAAGAAGTAATGGTAGTATTTCTATCTATCTGTCTATCTATCTATCTACTATCGATCTGCAATATATATATACACAGTCGAGTCGATTATTATGATCACTTCCTACTTTCGATCATAGTAGCACATGTTGTGAGCTGGCTTGGTGGGTATATCAGGTGTGGCACAGGCTGTTTGCACACATATCTCTTATTGCTGTCAAGAGTAAAGGGGGTGATTTATCAGAGTTGCAAATAGGGATGATATTTGGCTTTCAGGCCAAGGGTGGCAGTATCTTTGAAACTGCACTGTTTGTGAACTGTTCGCGTGCTGCTGTGGTGAAAGTGTATGAGTGGACAAATGGCACCATTGTGAATAAGTGATGTGGAAACTGCCACTGATGTGAGAAGTGAATGTTGGTCCTGGGACAGATAGGATCTTCCAGCAAGTCAATGTGACATGTCACACGGCTAGAAATGCCCGACATTGTACTACCCTTTAATTCCTCGGACTTGTACCAAATTGAGCATCTGTGGGACCATCTTGATCATGTCATCTATGGATCCTCCTCCACATACTCACCAGTAGCTGTGGGATGCTCTGCGGTCAGCATGGCTCCAGATACCAGTCACCGCCTACCAGGACCTTATTGAGTCACTTCCAGCTCATCTAGGAAATGCGGATCCACATCCGTTCCAGCCCCATTGAAAGTGAATGGGTCCGCACCCGTTCCGCAAATTGCGGAACAGATGCGGACCCAAACCACGGACGTGTGAATGGACCCAGTCTCTGTGGTTAATAAAGCACCTGGCAATTTGCTGGGGACAATTCAGCTGAATGGCAGGCACAGTGTTGTTCATCCTCTTAATATGTATTTACAGGCAGTATTACAACGACACCTAATATCACCTCTATATATAGATAACTGGTAATATCACAGCTTAGGGTACTTTCACATTTGCGGCATAGCTATCCGGCAGGCTGTTCCGGCGGGTGAACAGCCTGCCGGGTCCGCCATGCTGCAAGTACCCGTGTGCTGCCGCTCCGTCCCCATTGACTATAATGGGGCGGGGGATTAAGCAACGGCGCAGCACGGCAGTGCATGGCCGGAGATCGGACTAAAAGTACTGCAGGTCCGACTTTTTAGTCCGGCGATCTTTGCCGTGCACAGGCATGCTGCGCCGTAGCTCCGCCCCCCACCCCATTATAGTCAATGGGGACAGAGCGGCAGCACACAGGTACTTGCGCATGGCGGATCCAGCAGGCTGTTTAGCCTCCGGAACAGCCTGCCGGATAGCTATGCCGCTAGTGTGAAAGTACGCTTATCTTCTTCCTCCTGACTAGTGTTGAGCGAACAGTTCTAGAATAGTTCGGGTTCGTACCGAATTTTGGGGTGTCCGGGACCCGGACCCGAACCCGGACATTTTCAAAAAAGTTCGGGTTCGGGTTCGGTGTTCGTCGATTACTTCCCGCTTTCTGAAGGGCTGCACAGCAGCCAATCAGCTAGCGTTTTACTTCTTGCCCTAAGAAGCCATCACAGCCATGCCTACTAATGGCATGGCTGTGATTGGCCAAGTGCAGCATGTGACCCAGCCTCTATTTAAGCTGGAGTCACGTAGCGCCGCACGTCACACTGCTCTGATTAGTGTAGGGAGAGGACGCAGCTTCTGTCAGGGCGAGATTAGGCAGGTTAAAGTCAGCAACAGCACCTAATGAACGGATCAATTTACAGCTGAGAATCATTGAACTTCTGCTAGTTACTTGCTCGCTGGTTTTTAGGCTGCACAGAGCGTTTTTCTGTCACTTATTTTCTGGGTTGATCGGCGGCCATTTTGTGACTTGTGGTGCGCCAGAAGAAGCTGCCACCAAGTCCATCAATCCATCAATACTAGTTTTTTTTTTTTGCTATATTCTACATCAGGGGCTTGGCTGTGCTAATTGTCACCCCTAGAAACTCAGGAAAGAAATTTCTATATTTTATTAAGGGTTAAATACAATTGCCCAAATACCAATCCCCTAAATCTGGTGTTCCAGCTTTGGCTAGACAAGTATAATACTGTCTGCTGTCTGGCAAAGGATAGATTATTTTCTGGGGTTAAATTCAATTGCCAAAATAGCAAAACCATAAATCAGTGGTTTCAGCTGTGGCTGGCAAAATACAATAGTGTCGAGGTAACGTACACACGTACAGACGCTACGTACACGATTCTTGAATAGTTGTATTATCGCGATAATAAAACTAACAGTGTAAAGTTGACTGTATTGCTCTAAGTTATATTCGCGTACGAATGTAACTTCTATTACAACACACCAATACTAAAACTGACTAAGAGACAGCTTTAAGTTCTATTCGAACGCGATTGCAACTTTGGAACTTAAAGTGGTGTACGATTTTAAAAGTTGAGTACTAAAAGTTGGAATCGCAATGCGATTCTTATGTATTTGCTTAATCGCATTGCGATTATAACTTTGAGCTACCGATCACCATGGGAACGCCTCCTCCAGTAGAATGTACTGTCGGATGTGAGAATTAAGTTGAAATCGCAATGCGATTATTATATATCTGCTTAATCGCATTGCCGTTTCAACTTAGCATTGCTAAATAATTCCATCCATATTCGTTAACTTACTGACTCAGTAAGTTAACGATATGGATGGAATTATTAGCAATGCTAGTTGAAATCGCAATGCGATTAAGCAATATATAGGAATCGCATTGCGATTTCAACTAATTCTCAGATCCGACAGTACATTCTACTGGAGGAGGCGTTCCCATGGTGATCGTTAGCTCAAAGTTGTAATCGCAATGCGTTTATTGCGGTATATTATCCCTCTGGGTGTCTTTTACAGCCTTTTTAGTGCCCAAAAGTTCGGGTCCCCATTGACTTCTATGGGGTTCGGGTTCGGGATGAAGTTCGGGTTGAGTTCGGATCACGAACCCGGACATTTTCCGGAAGTTCGGCCGAACCTCTCGAACCCGAACATCCAGGTGTTCGCTCATCTCTACTCCTGACCTCTACGCAGGCCACAGAGCATGCCTAGAACTTTCTCCCACAGAAGTAGATGAGGTCTCTTCCTGTCTATTATGTCTATGGCCCATGGTGACTGCTGTAAAAAGTACATATCTAAATGCTGTTAGCAACAAGTCAGGCAAAATGGCCATCCCCATATTCATGTTCAGGAAATAGAGTAAATAAATCTGTAATCAGAAAATAAAAATAGATTACAATAAAAGGATATGTGTCACTATCTGGTTTTAACTGGCAGAAAAAAACATTTTTGTGACACGTTCCCTTTAAGCTACATTTTTTAATCCACTTTCCCCTTTTTCTTGCCTAACCAATTCTTCTACATTATATTGCTCCTCTTGCCTGGTAGGTGAATTAGGAAATGTACTCTTAAACATTGAAATATGGTTTTAATTAAATCCTCATAGCTTTATAAAACTTTGCAAGATTTTCAATTGAGATTAAGTGTGATGACAAGGCTTTGAGGACCACTGTTAATCATTGGTATGGAATTTATTTACAACAAAAAAGCTATGTTTTTTTTCCTCTTAAATGGGACATGTGACTATTGCAACAATGTATTATCAGCGAAATTGTAGCAGAAACATTCATATTTTGTAATAAAAAGTAAACTGCAATTTCAGCACATTACTTAGGCTACAAGTGAAAATATATCCACATATGGCAAAGTGACAGATAAAAACATTCTGTAATTCCATTAAAGGCTTAATATTTGACACACTGAACCAAACAAGTTGGAGGCAAAAAGGTTCCAATATGAAGAAGAATGGTCCCAAGTAATAGAGGTCCTGGTATCAGATAAGCTGCTGTATTAGACAGGCATCGGCAGGACTATTGTCCCTATATGTCCCCAAGTACAGGGGTGAGAAGCTAGGAATGCCCTACCTATCTATACCGGGCAGTATCCCTACTATAACCCTAATGAAGTCGCGACGTGCCATGTATAACTCATCAGGGGAGGCTCTATAATTAAGGTATATAGCCACCTATTGTTGTCCAAAATAGAAAACAAAAATAGGGTAAAAAAGAAAGGGAAATATAATCAGTGGACCCCAATTAAATGCAATGTGCCTCTCAGTGCATCTCTCTAGTGAGATCGGAATGCGAAAGCGCCCCTATGATGTCAAGGGAATCGCCTACCAGCTGTAAGTGTAATGCCTGGTGTGGCTTTTTAAATGCCCACCACGCTCACCTCGCCAACAGGATCTGCCTCTCTGGTCATGTGACAGACCCACGTGATCCCGACGCAACATCACCTGTGATGTCAGTCATGATCACGTGGGGTGGATCAGCAGTAGAGGGAGGGGGCGTGCCCGATACATGGCAACCAAGACGCCAACTCAGAAGGAGGCCGTCCGGGCTGTCAAAGGGTGACGCTAGGTACATAGCGCATTCTTAGTAACATAAATCCTTAATGAAAAGAAGGAAGATAATTACAGAAATTTCTTCAGCAGGATACAAGTACAATGCTAATAAAGGATTGAGGCAACCTAATATTATATAGGTGATCTTAGAAAAAACAGACAAGGACAAAACCAAGACCAAATCTGTAATCCTACAGCAAAAGTTGTAGATCAAATAAAACAAGCAAAATTAAAGTGGACCTTTCATGGGTCCAGACATTATGAAATAAGTAGCAGGTTATGTAGGGCATAGTCCATGGATGTAAGATTGTTTACTATTTTTTCTGGGCGCCGCTCCGTTCGTCCGCTATGCCCCTGTTCACTTCTCCTGCCTGATATGCTAATGAATAGCATCGGTACAGGGAGGAGGAGACTGCCCTGTTTCTCAATGGAAAAAATTGAGAGAAAAAAAAGCTCACCTTCTCCATTGAGAAACAGGGCCGTCTCCTCCTCCCTGTACCGATGCTATTCATTAGCATATCAGGCGGGCAAAGTGAACAGGGGCCACAGTGGGGGAACGGAGCAGTGTCCAGAAAAGAATAGTAAGCGATATTACATCCCTGCACTATGCCCTACATAACCTGCTACTTATTTTATAATGTCTGAACCCATGACAGGTCCTCTTTAAGTTGCTGATTGAGACCCCCAGGAACTGTGCTTTTAAGATAAAAAATCCACCGGGCCTCTCTTTGGAGGAGTACCCTGTCCCAATTGCCGCCTCTTGAGGGTAGTTTTACCGTTTCAATGCCCATATATGAAATGCGGGCCCAACCATTATGAGTTTGGTGAACATGCTTAGCTACAGGTGTATCTCTCCTATAGGCAATACGACATAAATTCTCACCCACCCTTCTGCGAAATTCACCTATGGTTTTACCTATATATTCCATACCGTATTTACTTTTCGAGTCCGTTCCTTTTTTTGTGGACCGCATATATGGAACCATTTATTTCAATGTCCCTGCAAAAAAAACTAAAGTAACTCCGTATGCATGTCCATTCTGCAAAAAAATAGAACATGTCCTATTATTGTCTGCATTACAGACAAGGATAGTACTGTTCTATTAGGGGCTAGCTGTTCCGTTCCGCAAAATAAGGAATGCACACGGACGTCATCCACATTTTTTGCGGAACCGTTTTTTGCGGACCGCAAAATACATACGGTCGTGTGGATGAGGGTTTATACTTTATGTCTGTGTAGGCTTCAATTCTGGTTTTGGCCTGATGCACACGAACCTATTTTCTTTCCATGTCTGGTTCGTTTTTTTTGCACACCGTATGCAGAACCATTCATTTCAATGGGTCCGCAAAGAAAC
This sequence comes from Bufotes viridis, assembly GCA_033119425.1. Taxonomy (NCBI): domain Eukaryota; kingdom Metazoa; phylum Chordata; class Amphibia; order Anura; family Bufonidae; genus Bufotes; species Bufotes viridis. Next base: position 235,672,003 of record CM065593.1, read on the forward strand.
ACAGAAGGTACTCCGTGTGCATTCTGTTTCCGTATATCCGTATTTCCGTTCCGCAAAAAAATATAACGTCCTAATTTTGTCTGCATTATGGACAAGGATAGTACTGTTCTATTAGGGGCCAGCTGTTCCGTTCAGCAAAATACGGAATGCACACGGATGTCATCGGTATTTTTTGCGGAACGCAAAATACATACGATTGTGTGCATGATGCCTTTGGCTCACAATTAGGAATGAGCAAATCCGTGGAAGTTCAATGGGGACCCGAACTTCACTTTATTATTTTCCGTTATAACATGGTTATAAGGGAAAATAATAGCATTCTTAATACAGAATGCTTAGTAAAATGTCCATTGAGGGGTTAAAAACTAAAAAAATTAACTCACCTCATCCACTTGATCGCGCAGCTGGTATCCTCTTCTTTCTTCTTTCTGCAGGTCCCACATGGTGAGCGCGGTGGCGTCACCGCAGGTCTTTCTATCTTCATTCAGTAGGACCTGTGATGATGTCACCGCGCTCACCACGTGGTGAGCACGGTGACATCATCGCAGGTCCCTTTGCAAGTCCTGCAGAAAGAACGGGATACCGGCTGCGTGATCAAGTGGATGAGATGAGTTTTTTTTATTATTTTTAATGGCCATTTTATTTAGCATTCTGTCTTAAGAATGCTATTATTTTCCGTTATAACCAATTTATAATGGAAAATAATAAAATCACCCGAACACCGAACCCGAACTTCCTTGAAAAAGTCGGTCCGGGTACCCGAACTCTCAAAGTTCGGTACGAACCCGAAATTTGCAGTTCGGGTTCGCTCAACCCTACTCACAATTACTGAGGGAAATCCCTGACCAAAACACTGATGTGTGAATGAAGCATTACTCTGGATATTAGCTAATGATCATATAATGTGATTCCACAGTGTAGTTACCACTATTGCCATCATATAAGGACTTAACCCCTTGAGGACACTGACATTTTTCACCTGAAGAACCAAGCCATTTTTTGCAAATCTGACATGTGTCACTTTATTTGGTAATAACTTTTAACGCTTTTACTTATCCAAGCCGTTCTGAAATTGTTTTCTTGTGACACATTGTACTTCATGACGTTAGTAAATTTGAGTAGATATATTTCTCCATTATGGGAGAAATGTTCAATTTTCAAAATTTCTATTTCTCTGCTTTTATGGCCTCATGCACACAGCTGTTACCCGGCCGTGGGCGGTATAGCGACCCGCAAATAGTGGGTCTACAATATGCGGGCACCGGCTGTGTGCTCACCGCATCACTTGAATGGGTCCGCAATCCGGAGCTGCGGTGCAGAACGTTTTTTGTCCGTGCCTCCGCACCGCAAACAAATAGAACATGTTTTTTGCGGTGACGGATCACGGACATGTTTTTTGCGGTGACGGATCACGGACCCATTCAAGTTGAATGGGTCTCGATCCGTCCCAGCCGCCGAGCAGACAATGCCCGTGCATTGGGGACCGCAAATTGCGGTCCCCCGTGTGCATGAGGCCTAAGGCAGATAGTGATACCTCATAAAATAGTTATTAGGGTACTTTCACACTTGCGGCATGGCTATCCGGCAGCCTGCCGGATAGCCATGCCGCAAGTGTGAAAGTACCCTTACTTAAAATTTCCCTTATGTCTACTTTATGCTGGCATCATTTTGTAAATGCCATTTTATTTTTTTTATTTTATTTTTTATGTTAGTACTTAGAAGGTTTAGAATTTTAGAAGCAATTCTTAACATTTTTAAGAACATTTCCAAAACCCACTTTTTAAGGACAAGTTCAGTTATGAAGTCACTTTGTGAGCTTACATAGTAGAAACCACCCACAAATGACCACGTTTTAGAAACTACAACCCCCAAGTTATTCAAAACTGATTTTACTAATTTTGTTAACCCTTAGGTGTTCCACAAGAATTAAAGGAAAATTGTGATGACATTTCAAAATTTCAACTTTTTGGGCAGATTTTCCATTTGAATCCATTTTTTCCTGTAACACATCAAGGGTTAACCACCAAACAAAACTCAATATCTCTTACCCTGATTCTGCAGTTTACAGAAACACCCCACATGTGGTCGTAAATTGCTGTAAAGGCACACGGCAGGCACTATTTCACTATGGCACATTTGAAGACCCCCGGATACACCCTACAGTAGAAACTCCCAAAAAGTGACCCCATTTGTGAAACAACGGGATGAGGTGACAGTTTTGTTGGTATTATTTTGGGGTACATATGATTTTTGATCGCTCTATTTTACGCTTTTTATGAGGCAAGGCAAATTGGCTGTTCTGGCACAGTTTTTGTTTTTGTTTTTTTACAATTTTTACTTGACAGGTTAGATTATCTACTATCTTTTATAGAGCAAGTAGTTATGGACGTGACAATATCAAATGTGTCTACTTTTTTTTGTTTCAGTCTTATACAAAAAGCATTTTTGGAAAAAAATAATATTTTTGTGTTTCCATTTTCTGATCATCTTGTGTAGGGGCTTGTTTTTTGGAGGACGAGTTGACATTTGTATTGGTACCATATTTGGGTACATATGATTTTTTGATCATCTAATATTTTTATGGGGCAAGGTGACCAAAAAATTGGTTGCTTACGCCATTCACCTGAGGGGGAAGGTCATCTGATATGTTTATAGAGCAGGTTGTTTTGGTTGTGGTGATATCTAATATGTCTCCTTTTTTTAATTATTTCAGTTTTACACAATAAAAACATTTTTGAAAGAAAAAAATCATGTTTTTGTGTCTACATTTTCTGAATCCATATTTTTTTTTCCGAGCGATTGTCTTATGTAGGGGGTCATTGTTTGCAGGATGAGGTGATTGTTTGATTGGTGCTATTTTGCGATATTTTGGCATTATACTTGTTGTGATGTAAGGTGACAAAAAATGCCTTTTTTGGCACAATTTTTTTAAAAAAAATTTAACGGCGTTCACCTGATATTTTTATAGAGCTGGTCGTTACAGATGCGGCGATACGTAAAATGTCTGTTTTTCTTCTTTTTTTCTTTTTTTTACACATTTATATATGTTTAATAAGGGGCTTTTTTTTTTCTTTACTTGAAACTTTATTTTTTGATTATGAAAAAATTTTTTTTAAATTTTTGTCCCACTTTGGAACTTTGGGGGCCCGATCCCTTCTGCAATGCATTACAACACATCTGTATTGTGATGCATTGCCTATCACTGACAGTTGCCCAGGGACCCAGTCTGGTGGCTGGGTCTCCTAGGCCTCCATAGAAGGGAAGCTCTAGGGATAGGAATACAAACAGAGACTGCAAACCTCCTGTGTGCCGTGGTTTAATCCACCAAAATCGCTTAGAGTTATGCCGGCAGATACAGCATGGGCCCGGCTGTTTAGTGACAGCACTGATCGGGCTCTGGTGCCGGCCCAATCAGCATGAAGAACTAGTACATCAAAGATCGCCAAGGGGTTAAAAGAAGAAGGATGCTACACAATGGTAAACATTGCCCTATCCTAACTTTTTTTTAGATGCTTTGCTGCCATCAAGTTCTAAATGAGTTAATTTTTTTCATGAAATGGTAAAATATCTCACTTTCAACATAAGGTATGCGGTCTATGATCTATTGTGAATAAAATATGGGTCTATGAGATTTACAGATCACTGAATTCTGTTTTTATTTACATTTATTTACATTTTACACAGCTTTCCTATTTTTTGAATCGGGGTTATAGATTCAACTCGATATATAACTGTAAAATTGTGTTAAAAGGCGAACATAACAAATAATCTGAAGGGACGTTAAGAACAAAAAACAAAAAATCTTTATTGTAATTTGCTACACTAAAATATGAAATAAGGTCTACATACAAAGGTAAGTGCTGTAGTCTAAACTGGCAATAAAGTGCAATAGTGTACTGCACACAGATGGTTAAGTGTGCAGGATGTGTGCACTATACTGCTGGTATTAACCAGATAGATGCCAGTAAATCAGACTGGCCAAAACCTGTATAACAACTAACCACACACGATTGTTGGCTGGGCTAACAGATACTCAAATTGTGACAAGGGTTGTGTCACATCAGTATCATGGTAATAATGGATTGCCACCAACATATAGCTCCCTCTAAGATAAAGAGGAACTAACTGCAACAGGAGGATACTAGATAGCACCCCTTGATGTGTGTGGTAGTGTTATGTAATAGCCGTTCATGATCACGGACGGTTAGTGTACCGCCCTATATTCGTAGTGATCTCTCCGGCTTACAATAGAGCTACCCTGGGTATAACAGGGTTACCCTATATATCAATCTTCCTCACTAAAGCTAAATGCTACATCTCATGCTCGACGCGTTTCTGTGTGTTGTAACACCACATTTCATCAGGAGCAGCAGAGACACTTTTGCCGAACACCCTCGGTCAGAGGGTCGGCGTGAGTAGCTACGTGGAGGAACTCAGGTATAGAGTCTCGGCACTAGTGTGTCCGCAAAGCGGCCGCTCGCGCGCCTCACTTTGAAGGTAGAAGCCCCGCCCACAGGGAGTGGTCTCGCATCCGGCCGTGACCATAGGTGAGTATCCACTGACTGGACTAAACCGGGCGGTGACTGACTATGTTCACTGCGGGATCGCTAAAAAGCGCATAATAGTAAATATAAAGGGAATATTAGCCGGCGGCTATATTCATATTCACAGGACAAGATAATACACATGATAACGGAGGTGTTCGCTTATGAGGTGTTGGTTCTATATCATCACTCAGATAGTAAGCCATAACCTGGAGGGGAACTAGTTGCTGGAACACACTTATCAAAGCTACATATCCGATGTAATTATCAGATGAAGGGAGTATATGACATAGCTTCATTGAGGCCAAATGGTTTCATGGTATTGAGCATGAATATCCATCTGGCTTCCTTCTGCAATAGTATGCGGTCCACATTGCCACCTCTAGGTGATGCTTTAACCAATTGTATGCCTTGAAATTTTACTGAATTTGTCCTCCCTTCATGTTCTTCAGCAACATGTCGTGCCACAGGGGTATCTTTCATTTTGCGAATATCTAGAATGTGTTCTCCAATACGACGTCTCAATTCACGCGTCGTTTTTCCAACATATTTCATGCCGCATGAACAGGTCATCAAGTATATCACTCCTTCTGATTTACAATTGATGTATGATCGAATAGAAAATTCCTTCTCTTGGTTGCTGTCCTTAAAGTTTTTACCTTTGAGTATATATTGGCAGAATTTGCAGGATCCACATGGATATGTGCCAGTCAGGGTGTTCCGTAGCCAAGATTGCTGTGATGGCTTATGATAAAAGCTGTGTACCAATTGATCTCTGAGATTTTGACTTCTCCTGTAAGTTACTGCAGGTTTTTGGGAGATCATTTTCCCAATGTCAGGGTCAGATAGTAGAATATCCCAGTTTTCTTCTAACACCTGTCTCACTGCTGTATGTGCCTTATCAAAAGTGCCAATAATACGTAGGTTCTCTCCTCCTTAGATCTTGGTTTAGGGGTAAGGAGTGACTCTCTATTAGTACTCACAGAGTGGTGGTATGCTTGTTTTAAAGCATTTTCAGGATATCCTCGATTGAGAAACCTCTGTTTGAGTTCCTTTGCATCTTTCCTAAAATCGGTCAATTGGGAGCAATTCCTCCTGATTCTCAGATATTGGCCTTTAGGGATGCCTCTCTTCAGTGCCACTGGGTGGCCACTGTCCCATTTGAGGAGATTATTAGTGGCAGTTGGTTTCCTAAAATTTTTTGTGATAATTTGGCCAGAGGTACCCAAGGAGATTGACAGATCAAGGAAAGAGATCCTGCTGTTACTGATCTCAGAGGTAAAAAATAAACCAAGAGAGTTATTGTTCAATGCGGTGACCATCTCATTGAAACGTTCCTCCTCATCAGTCCATAGAATCAGAATATCATCTATGAATCTGATCCATAGAGGTATGGATGTGGTCAAGTGTGCAAGGTCATCACTGAAAACACATTCTCTCTCCCACCAGCCCAGGTAAAGGTTAGCGAAAGTAGGGGCACACGGGCTCCCCATCGCCACCCCCCTGAGCTGGTGGAAGAAATGGTCATCAAAAAGGAAAACATTATGAGTGAGGATGAATTGTAGCAGTACCATCACAAACTCATTGTGTTGATAATAATGTTTACCTCTTTGCCACAGATATGTGAGGACCGCTTTACAGCCCAATTCATGGGGAATTGAGCTGTAAAGGGCCTCAACATCCAGACTAGCTAGATGTGTACCGGGATCACATTGTATGTCATGTAAACGGCTCAACACATCCATGGTGTCCCGGATGTGTGACGGCAGACTAGTAACAAATGGTCTCAGGATATTGTCCACATATGAACTAATATTAGCCGTAAGGCTACCCATCCCAGAGACTATTGGTCTGCCTTTGAGTGGATCCAAACCTTTGTGCAGCTTTGGAAGTGCATAGAAGACTGCCATCAGTGGATATTCAGGAAGAAGAAAGGAGAATTCAGTTTTACTGATAAGTTTTTTGTCAAGAGCTTCTGACAGGATCCCCTGTAATTCCCTATAAAAAATAGGTGTGGGTCAGTAGATAACATTCTATAGGTATCTTTGTCATTTAAAATCTTCTGGCACATGCTGGTGCCAACACAATGAGTTTGTGATGGAACTGCTACAATTCATCCTCACTCATAATGTTTTCCTTTTTGATGACCATTTCTTCCACCAGCTCAGGGGGGTGGCGATGGGGAGCCCGTGTGCCCCTACTTTCGCTAACCTTTACCTGGGCTGGTGGGAGAGAGAATGTGTTTTCAGTGATGACCTTGCACACTTGACCACATCCATACCTCTATGGATCAGATTCATAGATGATATTCTGATTCTATGGACTGATGAGGAGGAACGTTTCAATGAGATGGTCACCGCATTGAACAATAACTCTCTTGGTTTATTTTTTACCTCTGAGATCAGTAACAGCAGGATCTCTTTCCTTGATCTGTCAATCTCCTTGGGTACCTCTGGCCAAATTATCACAAAAAATTTTAGGAAACCAACTGCCACTAATAATCTCCTCAAATGGGACAGTGGCCACCCAGTGGCACTGAAGAGAGGCATCCCTAAAGGCCAATATCTGAGAATCAGGAGGAATTGCTCCCAATTGACCGATTTTAGGAAAGATGCAAAGGAACTCAAACAGAGGTTTCTCAATCGAGGATATCCTGAAAATGCTTTAAAACAAGCATACCACCACTCTGTGAGTACTAATAGAGAGTCACTCCTTACCCCTAAACCAAGATCTAAGGAGGGAGAGAACCTACGTATTATTGGCACTTTTGAAAAGGCACATACAGCAGTGAGACAGGTGTTAGAAGAAAACTGGGATATTCTACTATCTGACCCTGACATTGGGAAAATGATCTCCCAAAAACCTGCAGTAACTTACAGGAGAAGTCAAAATCTCAGAGATCAATTGGTACACAGCTTTTATCATAAGCCATCACAGCAATCTTGGCTACGGAACACCCTGACTGGCACATATCCATGTGGATCCTGCAAATTCTGCCAATATATACTCAAAGGTAAAAACTTTAAGGACAGCAACCAAGAGAAGGAATTTTCTATTCGATCATACATCAATTGTAAATCAGAAGGAGTGATATACTTGATGACCTGTTCATGCGGCATGAAATATGTTGGAAAAACGACGCGTGAATTGAGACGTCGTATTGGAGAACACATTCTAGATATTCGCAAAATGAAAGATACCCCTGTGGCACGACATGTTGCTGAAGAACATGAAGGGAGGACAAATTCAGTAAAATTTCAAGGCATACAATTGGTTAAAGCATCACCTAGAGGTGGCAATGTGGACCGCATACTATTGCAGAAGGAAGCCAGATGGATATTCATGCTCAATACCATGAAACCATTTGGCCTCAATGAAGCTATGTCATATACTCCCTTCATCTGATAATTACATCGGATATGTAGCTTTGATAAGTGTGTTCCAGCAACTAGTTCCCCTCCAGGTTATGGCTTACTATCTGAGTGATGATATAGAACCAACACCTCATAAGCGAACACCTCCGTTATCATGTGTATTATCTTGTCCTGTGAATATGAATATAGCCGCCGGCTAATATTCCCTTTATATTTACTATTATGCGCTTTTTAGCGATCCCGCAGTGAACATAGTCAGTCACCGCCCGGTTTAGTCCAGTCAGTGGATACTCACCTATGGACACGGCCGGATGCGAGACCACTCCCTTTGCGGCCACACTAGTGCCGAGACTCTATACCTGAGTTCCTCCACGTGTTACCTCACGCCGACCCTCTGACCGAGGGTGTTCGGCAAAAGTGTCTCTGCTGCTCCTGATGAAATGTGGTGTTACAACACACAGAAACGCGTCGAGCATGAGATGTAGCATTTAGCTTTAGTGAGGAAGATTGATATATAGGGTAACCCTGTTATACCCAGGGTAGCTCTATTGTAAGCCGGAGAGATCACTACGAATATAGGGCGGTACACTAACCGTCCGTGATCATGAACGGCTATTACATAACACTACCACACACATCAAGGGGGTGCTATCTAGTATCCTCCTGTTGCAATTAGTTCCTCTTTATCTTAGAGGGAGCTATATGTTGGTGGCAATCCATTATTACCATGATACTGATGTGACACAACCCTTGTCACAATTTGAGTATCTGTTAGCCCAGCCAACAATCGTGTGTGGTTAGTTGTTATACAGGTTTTGGCCAGTCTGATTTACTGGCATCTATCTGGTTAATACCAGCAGTATAGTGCACACATCCTGCACACTTAACCATCTGTGTGCAGTACACTATTGCACTTTATTGCCAGTTTAGACTACAGCACTTACCTTTGTATGTAGACCTTATTTCATATTTTAGTGTAGCAAATTACAATAAAGATTTTTTGTTTTTTGTTCTTAACGTCCCTTCAGATTATTTGTTATTGACATTATAGGGGACGTGCACCTTCCTATAGTTTGACTTATTTCCATTAAAAGGCGAACATAGCCTATTTATTCCACCAGCATTTATTTTATGAATGATACATTCCATGCATGTGTTTTGTAGTAAAGTGAATATGATTGCAGTGTCAAATAACTCATGAAAATAGTCCATTGCTTAAAGTTTACGTTTAGAAAATGAGAGATGAATACTTTAAACATTTGTAAATCGACATGGTGGTATTGGTTAGCTCACTGAAAATATGGAAAACGTCTCTGACTTTTGAACTCAGGAGGAATAGATCAGACAACATCTGTTTTATGTATTGACCCATGGACTGCAGAAAAATAAAGACATATGGGGTTTGCTGCATCAAGGCTGTTTAAAATGAAAGGCATTTTAAATATGTCACCCAAAGGAATTTTTTAAAGGAAGATACAACGGTATAGGCAGTCCACACTTGCTTTCCTCCACACATAACAAATGTTGAGGTTAACGTAAATAGTGAAAAAATAAGCCATAGCATACTTGTGGAATTCATAGACCAATTCGTTATGTTAGCTAATTTATTCCTGGACTGTATGCAATAATGTATGTAGTTGAGTATCAGTATTGTGTATTCTTTGAACTTTAATAATGATAGAGTTCATTTCATGGCAAAAATGCAATGACGGGAACACATGGTGGCATTGTTTCTTTCATTGTATTTTGAGTGTTATAAACATGTTTATATAACCTTACCTGGTAATAGGTGCTTCTGGATACAGCATGGGACCAATGACACCTTCATCCAGATTGGTGGAGCAGCCTAACAATCTTGCTGAGGACCTATAGAAGATGAAAATAACTGTGAGTGCGCATTCCAAACGTACTCACAGAAGAAGTTTAGAAGAAGAAGACACGCAGACACTTTAAAGTATGGAAGACTTACTCTGGCAAATTATTTGAGGCCAACGGGGGTAAATAGTGGCTGCCCAGATGCCTTGCTGATGTATTCAGAAGCAGTGGTGTATCTTGGTTTTGTGCTGCCCTAGGCGAGACTAAACTCGGGCACCCCCTAATATAAATTTGACCCGCCCCTTCCTGTCAAGGCCAAACCCCTTTCTCTGTAAACCCCGCCCTTCCTTTTAGGCTCCATCCTGTATTCCTGTATTTAAAAGTGAATAACGACAGCCACACCTCACACCCCTCCCTTGATCCCACTAAGTGTCATCCACAGATCCCCCCCTTAAGTGCCATCCACAGACAGATCCACCCCTTAAGTGTCATCCACAGATCCCCCTCCTTAAGTGCCATCCACAGATCCCCCTCAGTGTCATCCACAGATTCCCCCTCTTGTGTCATCCACATATTCCCCCTTAGTGTCATCCACAGATTCCCCCCTCAGTGTCATCCACAGATTCTCCCCCCTCAGTGTCATCCACAGATTCTCCCCCTCAGTGTCATCCACAGATTCTCCCCCCTCAGTGTCATCCACAGATTCCCCCCTCTTTAGTGTCATCCACATATTCCCCCTTAGTGTCATCAACAGATTCCCCCCTCAGTGTCATCCACAGATTCTCCCCCTCAGTGTCATCCACAGATTCTCCCCCTCAGTGTCATCCACAGATTCTCCCCCCTCAGTGTCATCCACAGATTCCCCCTCTTTAGTGTCATCCACATATTCCCTCCCCCTCAGTGTCATCCACAGATTCCCCCTCTTTAGTGTCATCCACATATCCCCCCTCAGTGTCATCCACAGATTCCCCCTCTTTAGTGTCATCCACATATTCCCCCCTCAGTGTCATCCACAGCTTTCCCCCCGCTTTAGTGTCATCCACAGCTTCCCCCTCTTTAGTGTCATCCACAGATTCCCCCTCAGTGTCATCCACAGATTCACCCCCCTCAGTGTCATCCACAGATTCCCCCCTCTTTAGTGTCATCCATCCACAGATTCCCCCCTCTTTAGTGTCATCCACAGATTCTCCCCCAGTGTCATCCGATTCCACAGACATTTCCTACCTGCCCAGCGCCGGCCGTTGTAGGTAATTTATTCACTCCACTTGCCTGAGAGAAGCGCGGAGAAGACTCACACAGGCGCACTGGCAGGCGCATGCGCACTTCAATGCCTCTGCCAGTGCGCCTGTGTGAGTCTTCGGCGCTCTCTCAGGCAAGTGGAGTGAATAAATTACTTACAACGGCGCTGGGCGGGGAGGAGCGGCGCCGGCGCACACCCAGCAGCGCAGCCCGGACACAAAAAAAAATCTATCACTGAGGCAAACAAGGCATCTTGCCGCGGCGCCGCCCCATTGGAAGTGCCGCCCTAGGCAAATGCCTTGTTTGCCTCGTGATAGATACGCCACTGTTCAGAAGAATCAATACCAGCATCTGGTAATCTTGGATTATTATTATTTTTTTTTTTATGGTGTTCACCTGAAGGGTTAGTTCATGTGATATTTTTATAGAACTGGTTGAGTATTTTATTTTCTTAATTTTTACCCAATTCTAAATGTGCATATATGGGAAAATGTTAGACTTTTTTTTTTTTACCTTTTTCATTTATTTTTACACTATTTTAAATGAGACCCACTTGGCTCTTGAAGATCCAGTGGGTCTGATGGCTCTGGCAGGACCCTGTCAGGCTTACATACCATGGCAAGCCTGGATGCCTGTGTAAGGCATCCAGTTTCCATGGTAAACATTGGCCTGATGGGAGGGGGGAAGGGGGGGGGGGGGTGATCAACACGGCAGCGCAGCCCCAATCTCCTCAAAGAGGTGTGGAAAAGGCTAAAAGTTACAATTTTTATTAGCTTATCCTAAAAAATGGGAGAGGGTGGTGGTAATTTCCATAAGAATCAATGAATGAGTGATGGAATATGTGCCTACCAGAGGACCTAAACCAAATAAGTCATGGGGCACCCAAAACTCATTGTGCAATTAACCATGCCTGTCTCTAGGTAAGGGAGACTGCAAGCATGTAATGCAAAGTATGCACCTGAATGGATCGATGCCGTGATTGATTCTTAACAGAATCAAAACACACGGCAGCGCAGCTATGCGAGCTCTGAATATTCAGTGGCCTATGTGATTGTGCCACTGATCCAGGGAGCTCGCTAATGTGCTACTAGGGCATCCAAAACCCACAGGGTATAGGCTATTAAATGGCATCCCCAGGTGAGGATGTTGCAGCCACCGGGAAAAGCCAGCCCTGGATTTGAGATACACAAATATTCGTCACATGGGGTATAAGATTGGTATCTCCTATAGTTGAGAAGGAGTATAATCAATCTATAAAACCCCGTGAAAAACCAGGAGGTGCATAACATGCCCCAATAATGCACCGGTAGTCAGTGCGCCTTGACACAGCCCTGCCTTGTGAATGCACGCCCGCCTGGCGTCCCCTCTAATAGGGAATCTTACAGCCAGCAGAAATCAGCGTGCATACACGGGACTAAACGCTGCTGGATGCTGCCCACGTTGTACGGCGGCTATCCAGCAACCAACGCATACTAGAGCAAACCGGTGTACAAAGTTACTAGCAGTGTTTTGAGAATGCAGTGCCCATTGATGCAGCTATGGCTCGACGCGTTTCACTACTCATCAGGAGCCTGGTACGCGCTGGCTGGGCATTGAAGCACTTGTGGTGCGTGCTGACTGCTAAATCGCTGTGCCACTGACATGGACACAGCCCGTCGGCGCTGGTTTGGCCGTAGGGGCCGCGGCCAACCGCGCTCTATTTCAAAGGGAGACCCCGCCCTCCTGAAGGACGTCACTAGCACACTGACCAATCGGGATGAACCGTGGGCGGGGAAACCCGGAACACACATTCACCCGGCTGGCAGTGTAGGTAAAGGCCATGACGTACATATATACGGGCATGATCATTGCAGGACGTGAATTGAAAAGGCGGCAGGTGATATGTACAATATCAGGGGATGTGCGAACAAAAGGGTCCGGCAAACATTGGCAACCTTTGTCAGAAATGTGGGGGTCATACAGGTAGTCCGCATAATATAACGGTAATTATGTAATAGAGGATACTGAGAGATGACACACATAACCATGATTCAAAGACCCCAGCTGACTGGTGCCTGGCTGGCAGCAGATCATTGAAGGGTGAGGTGTATATGTACTATTTACCCATCCAGACCAAAACTGGCTTACAGGATGGGGGACAATCATCACAACCATTAGATCATAAAGCGCCAGCCAACCAGGCGGGCAAAAATGACCAAAAAATTAATGGTAATGGCCACTAAATGTCAGAATATGAGCCATGAATAATGAGAGACATAACTCATTATGACAAATCACAGGGCCAAAATCTATGGTCCTATTCGTCAATGAAGGAGACAAATGAGATGTGATCATTGAGGCCTGATGGCTTCAAAGTTCGTAATTTGAAGGTCCATTGGGCCTCTTTTTGCATTATTTTCTGGTCCAAATCACCTCCCCTGGATGACGGACGAGCCACTTCCACCCCTTGGAATTTAATGGACTTCACCAAACCTCCATGCATGCTATTCACATGTCGGGCCACTGGGGTGTCAGATTCATTGCGAACATCATTTAGATGCTCGCCGATCCGACGGCGAAATTCCCGGGTGGTCTTACCGACATATTGCACCCTACATATACAGGTCAGCAGATACACCAACCCGGTGGTCCTACAGTTAATAAACGACCTTATGGAGAAGGTTTTATTTGTGACGCTGCTGGTAAACGTAGAGCCCGTTTGAACAGAGTCACAGGCGATGCATCCCGCACATCGAAATGTTCCTCTCAGCGGGTTGTGTAGCCACGTCTGAGTCCGTGGGCTTTCGAATAGGCTTCATGGGTAAGTATCTCCCAATGTCGTTTAAGGATGTCACGTATAGGGGCGTTAGCTGCGTCATAGGTGGCAATAAGCCTTACTTGATCACTACTGTCTCCCCTCTCACGAGGATTCTGCAGGGTTTCGCGAACGCATGATGCCGCAAATTGATGGGCCTCAGATAGTATTTTACGAGGGTGATAGTATTCATACGAGCTTGTTCCGCAAAGAGACGGCGACCAATCCTTTATTGCATTGGACCAGCTGTCATCCGTACCCGCTCAAACGAGGCATCCCTAAGGGGCAGTTTTTGCGGGTGAGAAGGAATTGCTCCTCATGGGATGACTTTTTAGAGAAATCGAAGGATTTAACTGCAAGGTTCCAAAACAGGGGTTACCCTCGTAAAATACTATCTGAGGCCCATCAATTTGCGGCATCATGCGTTCGGGAAACCCTGCTGAATCCTCGTGAGAGGGGAGACAGTAGTGATCAAGTAAGGCTTATTGCCACCTATGACGCAGCTAACGCCCCTATACGTGACATCCTTAAACGACATTGGGAGATACTTACCCTTGATCCTGATGTGGGTTATATGGTAAGCCCTACTCCTATGGTTACGTACCGGCGGGGACGCAATCTGAAAGACAGGCTTTGTCATAGCCTAGTCGAGAGCCCACGGACTCAGACGTGGCTACGCAACCCGCTGAGAGGAACATTTCGATGTGCGGGATGCATCGCCTGTGACACTATTCAAACGGGCTCTACGTTTACCAGCAGCGTCACAAATAAAACCTTCTCCATATGTGGGGGGCAATATGTCAGTAAGACCACCCGGGAATTTCGCCGTCGGATCGGCGAGCATCTAAATGATGTTCGCAATGAATCTGACACCCCAGTGGCCCGACATGTGAATAGCATGCATGGAGGTTTGGTGAAGTCCATTAAATTCCAAGGGGTGGAAGTGGCTCGTCCGTCATCCAGGGGAGGTGATTTGGACCAGAAAATAATGCAAAAAGAGGCCCAATGGACCTTCAAATTACGAACTTTGAAGCCATCAGGCCTCAATGATCACATCTCATTTGTCTCCTTCATTGACAAATAGGACCATAGATTTTGGCCCTGTGATTTGTCATAATGAGTTATGTCTCTCATTATTCATGGCTCATATTCTGACATTTAGTGGCCATTACCATTAATTTTTTGGTCATTTTTGCCTGCCTGGTTGGCTGGCGCTTTATGATCTAATGGTTGTGATGATTGTCCCCCATCCTGTAAGCCAGTTTTGGTCTGGATGGGTAAATAGTACATATACACCTCACCCTTCAATGATCTGCTGCCAGCCAGGCACCAGTCAGCTGGGGTCTTTGAATCATGGGTATGTGTGTCATCTCTCAGTATTCTCTATTACATAATTACCGTTATATTATGCGGACTACCTGTATGACCCCCACATTTCTGACAAAGGTTGCCAATGTTTGCCGGACCCTTTTGTTCGCACATCCCCTGCTATTGTACATATCACCTGCCACCTTTTCAATTCACGTCCTGCAATGATCATGCCCGTATATATGTACGTCATGGCCTTTACCTACACTGCCAGCCGGGTGAATGTGTGTTCCGGGTATCCCCGCCCACGGTTCATCCTGATTGGTCAGTGTGCTAGTGACGTCCTTCAGGAGGGCGGGGTCTCCCTTTGAAATAGAGCGCGGTTGGCCGCGGCCCCTACGGCCAAACCAGCGCCGACGGGCTGTGTCCATGTCAGTGGCACAGCGATTTAGCAGGCAGCACGCACCACAAGTGCTTCAATGCCCAGCCAGCGCGTACCAGGCTCCTGATGAGTAGTGAAACACGTCGAGCCATAGCTGCATCAATGGGCACTGCATTCTCAAAACACTGCTAGTAACTTTGTACGCCGGCTTGCTCTAGTATGCGTTGGTTGCTGGATAGCCGCCGTACAACGTGGGCAGCATCCAGCAGCGTTTAGTCCCGTGTATGCACGCTGATTTCTGCTGGCTGTAAGATTCCCTATTAGAGGGGACGCCAAGCGTGCGTGCATTCACAAGGCAGAGCTGTGTCAAGGCGCACTGACTACCGGTGCATTATTGGGGCATGTTATGCTCCTCCTGGTTTTTCACGGGGTTTTATAGATTGATTATACTCCTTCTCAACCATAGGAGATACCAATCTTATACCCCATGTGATGAATATTTGTGTATCTCAAATCCAGGGCTGGCTTTTCCCGGTGGCTGCAACATCCTCACCTGGGGACGCCATTTAATAGCCTATACCCTGTGGGTTTTGGATGCCCTAGTAGCACATTAGCGAGCTCCCTGGATCAGTGGCACAATCACACAGGCCACTGAATATTCAGAGCTCGCATAGATGCGCTGCCGTGTGTTTTGATTCTGTTCAGAATCAATCACGGCATCGATCCATTCAGGTGCATACTTTGCATTACATGCTTGCAGTTTCCCTTACCTAGAGACAGGCATGGTTAATTGCACAATGAGTTTTGGGTGCCCCATGACTTATTTGGTTTAGGTCCTCTGGTAGGCACATATTCCATCACTCATTCATTGATTCTTATGGAAATTACCACCACCCTCTCCCATTTTTTAAGATAAGCTAATAAAATTTTTAACTTTTAGCCTTTTCCACACCTCTTACCTTCCGTGAATTACATTGCTTGAGAGGTGAAACTTTTGTATCCATTTTCCGTGTTCCCAATCTCCTCAACACTCACTGAGGAGATCGGAGCTGCGCTGCTGAATGCTGCGATTGGTCAGTCAAATCTGACTGACCAATTGCAGCGATTCAAAGGCAGGGTCCACACTGATTGGTCCCTGCTGGATGCCCGGATAGATCTGCTGTCCATGACACCCGTTTACATGCCGGTGTCACTTGCGGTACTTGTGGTGACACTTTGATCTCATGATGTACTGTGTACATCAAGAAGCGGTAACTAACACCACATCATAACGTACACAGTACGTCATTGGTCATTAAGAGATTATAAATCCTTCTATACTTGGATCCAAGAGTTTTCTATCTATGCAGCTGTTTTGGGATAAAAATGTCCTGAACTCTGCAGCAGCCTTTTTTTACCACGTAGACGCCATCTTTGAAGCTTATAAACATTTTGGAGGAACTGCATGGTGTGTTTACGACAAGATGTTTAGGTTGAAATTAGCAGTGTACCCAAATCTGGGGTTCTAGGGATATCGGCCTATGGGTTGACCTAATGATCCCTCAAAGAAATTAGTTTTTTCGTCACCCATCAAATATCCAGAACTCCCCCCCCCCCCAATTACAAGTATTTTAAAAAACTACTAAAGTTTTATTTAAGGCCCCCCCCCCGCCCCTTGGCTCTACCCAGCTGGGCCAGAAGACGGGCAATGCCTCCTGCCGAATCTTTAATTAACACCCAGGTGTTTGATTATTTATCGAGAGCCTGGCAGGAGGATGAGTTTGACCTTTATGCCCATAATTTGGCCTCGTATTTGTGCCGGCTGCCTCCAGAACGAGTACTGAGAACCAAATCGGCTCTCGGTATCGTTCTGGATGCAGCCACTCCCCCCAACGGCCCTATAGAAATTTTTGGAGCCCTGGAAAATTGGCGCCTCTATGGGAACATGTTTGGCCCCCAGCCAATGCCAATTTCCCAGGGCTCACACCCTCCACCACCACCTCCTCCACAATTCCACCCTCCAAGGGGGCATTATGGCCCACCTACTAGGCCATATGGCCCACATTATAATGTGGAGTCCACATATGAGCATGCTGTCCCCACCTCATCACAAGCTGCCCCATCGCAGTAATCGAGTTTTATTTAACCAATTTAGGCCTCTTTCACACTTGCGTTCTGAGGATCTGGCAGGCACTTCCGTCCCGCCAGATCCGTCAGAACGCAAGTCGCCTGAAAGCATTAGAAGACTGATCAGGATCCTGATCAGTCTTCGAAATGCTTTGAGGTTACTATGGCAGCCAGGACGCTATTAAAGTCCTGGTTGCCATAGTAGTAGTGGGGAGCGCGGGAGCGGTATACTTACAGTCCGTGCGGCTCCCGGGGCGCTCCAGAATGACGTCAGAGCGCCCCATGCACATGGATCACGTGATCCATGCGTGTGGGGTGCCCTGACGTCACTCTGGAGCACCCCGGGAGCTGCACGGACTGTAAGTATACCGCTCCCCCGCTCCCGTCTACACTTTACCATGGCAGCCGGGACTTTAGCGTCCTGGCTGCCATGGTAACCATTGAGAAAAAGCTAAACGTCGGATCCGGCGATGCGCCGAAACGACGTTTAGCTTAAGGCCGGATCCGGATTAATGCCTTTCAATGGGCATTAATTCCAGATCCGGCCTTGTGGCATGTGTTCAGGATTTTTAGCCGGAGCAAAAAGCGAAGCATGCTGCGGTATTTTCTCCGGCCAAAAAATGTTCCGGTCCTGAACTGAAGACAACCTGATGCATCCTGAACGGATTTCTCTCCATTCAGAATGCATTGGGATAATCCTGATCAGGATTTTTCCGGCATAGAGACCCGACGACGGATCTCTATGCCGGAAAACAAAAACGCAAGTGTGAAAGAGCCCTTATATAGTTACTTCTCTTTATTATATACATTGCATATTTATATTTATGTATCACCAACGCATACACTACATTAATAATAGTATACTGTATAGTATTGCATAGTACTATAATATAGTACTGTAAGTACAGTATACTGTATAGTAAGATATACGGTATAGTAATATACTATACAGTAATCTAACCCAAATACACTTAACTATATACATACTTGTTGTGTAGATTGTTTTCTAGATCACTGTACACAGACTATTATAAATGTTGTTTTCACCTATATCTTTAAATTTATAAACTTTATTCTACATATTTTTAATATTTATACATAACGTGTTTTCTACAATATAATGTCCTTTAAGCACATTATAGTAAACACAATACAGATGGAGTGATGTGCCATGACACATGTAATGATATTTTTGTGGTACATCATAATGAGGCCAAGTACAACTTTATTTATGATGATGGGAAAGCATGCATACATGTTTTGCGACATTTTAAAAATGTGTATATTTGAGGTATCAGTACATAGTTCACAAACCGTGTTGGCAGCAATATATGTAATCCAAATATGCAAGCTTGCAACCCACGTCAAGGGTCCTTATTATCTTGCGAGTCCCTAACTACAGAATACAAAAGCTAGCTAAAATATATCTATCCTGGTAAAAAAAAAAATAACTGGCAAAAAATACGTCCATGAGTCGAGTTCTACTGCTGAAAAGGGAAAGAACCAATAGGGGACATAAAATAATCAGAAAATAATTCCCGCACTCAGACCAGCAGATCCAGATCTTCCGAGTTTGAAAGTATCTATTCCTGATGGCAGCCTATAGACTTGGGCGTCTTCATCAGGTGTCGACTCATAGGTACGTATATAGTTATGTAGCACTACACACGCTTTTATGACCACATTAACATTTTCTGGGGCCAGCTGTATGGCCGAAAGAAAAACCCGCCATTTACTAGTAGTGTT
Source organism: Bufotes viridis (assembly GCA_033119425.1). NCBI lineage: Eukaryota > Metazoa > Chordata > Amphibia > Anura > Bufonidae > Bufotes > Bufotes viridis. Next base: position 235,691,311 of record CM065593.1, read on the forward strand.
GAGCGCGAATATTCGAATAGCGAATTTTTTTAGCGAAAATCGGCACTTCGCTAATTCGCGAATATTTCGAATATAGCGTTATAAATTCGCTATGTCGAATATTCGTTTTTTTTTTTTTTTTTTTTAGTTATATTTTTTTCGTTCCCACTTCCCAAAAGTACTTCTTACCTGTCCTGAGGATTCCTGGCTTCCTGGCTGCTCTAGTCAGTGCCCGTTGCCGCTTCTGCCGACTTCCGTGCTCATGGAGCGTCCCCATATACTAAAATGTACTGTCGGATTTGAGGAATTACGTTAAAATCGCAATGCGATTAATTCAAGTTATATTAATCGCATTGCGATTACAACTTAGCACTGCTATCTTACATAGGCTAGAATTAACGAATATGGAATATAGCACTAGCAGTGCTAAGTTGAAATCGCAATGCGATTACTTCAAGTTAAATTAATCGCATTGCGAATTCAACTTAGCACTGCTGCTATATTCCATATTCGTTAACTTCGTTCATTCTAGCAAGCTGACCCATTATAAACCCAGCTCTAAGTTGAAATCGCAATGCGATTAATATAACTTGAATTAATCGCATTGCGATTTCAACGTAATTCCTCAAATCCGACAGTACATTTTAGTATATGGAGACATTCCCATGGTGATGGGGACGCTCCATGAGCACAGAAGTTTATGGTTGGCTTCGTAGAATTAGCGAATAGCGAATATGACGAATGTATTCGTCATATTCCTCAAAACGAAGATAACGAAGTATTCTACATCTTCGTTTTAGCTACCTATTCGTCAACTTCGCTAATTCTAGCAATCAAATAGGAAGGTTGACTATAGAGACAGCTGTGTTAAATTCGCTATGCGATTTTTTTTTTTTTTTTTTATAGAATAATTATATTACTTGATAAAATTTATTATAATTATTCTATTTATTAAAAAAAAAATTATATAATCGCATAGCGAATTAAACACAGTTGTCTCTATAGTCAACCTTCCTATTTGATTGCTAGAATTAGCGAAGTTGACGAATAGGTTGCTAAAACGAAGATGTAGAATACTTTGTTATCTTCGTTTTGAGGAATATGACGAATACATTCGTCATCTTCGCTATAATTCTAGATATAAAACCAATAGGAAAGTAGCCTTAAGTTAAAATCGCAATACGCGATTATTTAATTCGCATATTAATCGCGATAACTAGAATAATGACGAATATTCGATTTCGACAAATATGAAACGAATATTCTTTCGAATATTCGCTGTGGCGAAACCAAACTCGCCACTGAGTTTAGGAGGGGACAGATTGCCAACCTCTTGCCCCAGGATTATGGCCCCTCTCATCAGTCCATGCTAAACTTAAACCCCATGGCGATTTGACTGTGTTTGTGGCATCTGAGCGCTGTTTGGATATATTGAGCGCTCGGATCCAAGCCATCTGGGGATATGTTAAATGTCTGTGTGTATTGTAAAGGGTGGGACATTGTATATTGAATAATGATGTCTGTCCTATTGTCCCCACGTGTGTATTGGCGATTTCCCTTTGTCCTGAGAGATAATTGAATGACTCCTCAATTGTCTCCAGGACAGAAGACATTGTGTATTCTCCTGCCTGGGATGATTACATTAACCTGTGTAGGGTAATTGTATCACAGGCAGAGGGGAGGAATATGCTGGGTGTGGTTGTCCCTATTGTCCCTTTGTGTGTGATTGGCTGCTGTATCCCCTGTGTCTCAGTCTTCCTTCTGGTCCCCTAGGGGAGTGTCCACCAGGTGGGAGACCTGCATAAATACCGGGCAGGTAGCCCTCAATAAAGTTAGAATTCCTGTTTAACCATTAATACGGAGCCTCGTCTCGTACTTGGGGGGAATTGCTACGTCAGAACGTTCTCTTGCCTGTTCCAGGAAAGGAGGACTTCGTATGGTTCCAGTTCGGTGGATTCCAGCGGTTGTGGGTTGCTGTGCTCTTCTCCGGGGAATCCCCGAGCGGTATTAACCCTCGCTATACCGGATTATACCGTAACAACTGGTGGCAAGCAGCGGGATCGTTCCTACAGCCAGAAGGACAGCAACAGAAGGCACCGTGGATTTTACAATTTGAGGGCAAAGCGTGTCCCAGTACAGCACCGGTATGGAACCACAAGTGGAGTATGATGAGGGTGTCATGGATGACCGAGATGCAGTCCGCAAAGGCATCTGGTACCAGGTACTGGGTATTGTGGAGTATCTGCGGGACGAGAGGCTCCCCAAGGACGAGCAGCGACAGCAGAAGCGAGTAGCCCTGCGGATGCCCTTCCTAGGAGAGCAGCCCCTGGAAGAGTGGGTAGAAGATCTGAAGCACCTGGTAAGGCGGGAGATGTGGCTGGAAGATGCCTACCAGGCACTCTGGTGGTATGAAGCTCGGTACCTACCCCGGACAGCCGAGCATGACATGCCAGAGGGAGAGGAGTTTGATGGTCCTGGCTTGTTATGGGAGACTTTTTCAGAGTTGGAGTTTGGGAGCCCTACACAAGCCTGGTTCAGGGACCTCTTTGAGTGGCGGGAGAGCAGGTATGACTGGGACGACACTCACAAAATTGAGCAAGACCTGGTCCACCTGGTGACCCGGGAGATGGAGCTGGAACAGGACTACCAGCAGCTGTTCCACTCCAGTGAGAGGGCTCAGCGAGAGAGCAGAGTGTCAGACCCAGGTCCAGAGCCCTTCAGCTGGGAGGATATTGTGGAGGTCTACTGGGAAGAACCCCAGGTGGCCGGTGGAGATGGGACCGAGGTCTCTCCACCGGTCCTGCAGGGAATTGGGAGCCCAGTCTCCATTCCCCAGCGGCAGGCTGAGTTACAGGGGGCAGAGACAGTCGGTCCTGTCCCCCAGCGGCAGAGTCAAGTGCAGGGAATTGGGAGCCCAGGCTCCATTTCCCATCGGCAGAGTGTCCAGCAGGGAATAGAGAGCCCAGTCTCCTTTCCCCAGCAGCAGGACACTGTATTGGGAGCGGAGACAGACGGTCTCCCTCCCCAGAGGCTGGAAGTATGTATGGGAGAGGAGCTTGTTACCCACTCTCCCCAGCGGCAGGCTTAGTTACAGGGGGCAGAGACAGTCGGTCCTGGCCCCCAGCAGCAGAGTGACTTACTGGGAGAGGAGAGCCTTGTCCTCCCTCCCCATCGGCAGAGAGTCCGGCAAGGAATAGAGAGCCCAGTCTCCTTTCCCCAGCAGCAGGACACTGTGTTGGGAGCGGAGACAGTCGGTCTCCCTCCCCAGCGGCTGGAAGTATGTCTGGGAGAGAAGCTTGTTACCTGCTCTCCCCAGCGGCAGCCGGATTTTAAGGGAGTACGGACAGTCGGTCCTGCTCCCCAGCGGCAGTATGTTTTGCAGGGAGAGAAGAGCATCGTCTCCATTCCCCATCGGCCGTGTGATTTACAGCGAATTGGGAGCCCAGTCTCCATCCCCCAGCGGCAGTTTAACGCACCAGGGGAGACAGTAAGCCCCACAACAGTGCAGATGGGACCGTGGTCTCTGCACGCACAGCACAGGGGTAGGGACAGTCGGTCCTGTCCCCCAGCAACAGGGCCATTTAGCCAAAGGGGAGACAGTCGGTCTCCCCACAGCAACATGGTGGTCTATCTAAAGGGAGACAGTCAGTCTCTCCCTACAACAACAGAGCTGTGTATCTAAAGGGAGACAGTCGGTCTCCCCTACAACAACCAGGCTCCAACCAGGCTACTTCCGTGGTAGCGCTGGCACCAGGGCAGAGTACCGCTGGTCTCTGCCCACTCAGCAACCCACTCAGGCAGTCTACCAGTCCCCCACACAGCCGTAGTGAGGCACATGGACATGGACAGGTTTATCCCTTGCTCAGGTGTAGTAACCATTTATTGTGGGTGGGCTGTACTGCTGTTTCTGTTTTGTGGGTGGGCTGCTGGACTAACAAGGGCACTGACCGGCAGAAGGTCAGATACCCTGTTAGTCTGTTTGGAAAAGGGGAGATGTGTGGCGAAACCAAACTCGCCACTGAGTTTAGGAGGGGACAGATTGCCAGCCTCTTGCCCCGGGATTATGGCCCCTCTCATCAGTCCATGCTAAACTTAAACCCCATGGCGATTTGACTGTGTTTGTGGCATCTGAGCGCTGTTTGGATATATTGAGCGCTCGGATCCAAGCCATCTGGGGATATGTTAAATGTCTGTGTGTATTGTAAAGGGTGGGACATTGTATATTGAATAATGATGTCTGTCCTATTGTCCCCACATGTTTATTGGCGATTTCCCTTTGTCCTGAGAGATAATTGAATGACTCCTCAATTGTCTCCAGGACAGAAGACATTGTGTATTCTCCTGCCTGGGATGATTACATTAACCTGTGTAGGGTAATTGTATCACAGGCAGAGGGGAGGAATATGCTGGGTGTGGTTGTCCCTATTGTCCCTTTGTGTGTGATTGGCTGCTGTATCCCCTGTGTCTCAGTCTTCCTTCTGGTCCCCTAGGGGAGTGTCCACCAGGTGGGAGACCTGCATAAATACCGGGCAGGTAGCCCTCAATAAAGTTAGAATTCCTGTTTAACCATTAATACGGAGCCTCGTCTCGTACTTGGGGGGAATTGCTACGTCAGAACGTTCTCTTGCCTGTTCCAGGAAAGGAGGACTTCGTATGGTTCCAGTTCGGTGGATTCCAGCGGTTGTGGGTTGCTGTGCTCTTCTCCAGGGGAATCCCCCGAACGGTATTAACCCTCGCTATACCGGGTTATACCGTAACATTCGCAAATTTTGTCGAAATCGAATATGGCACCTGCCGCTCATCACTATTTACTAGAAGAAATACCAAAGGCGCACTCCACAAACCTTCTGGTCCTACTGAACCTATAATTAAAATTGCGCCTCTTTGCATCCAAACCTCGCCTAGGAAAGGGATGCATGAGGTTTGTAGAAAGGGCAAAACCCTCATCCCCTCCTCATTACAGCCAGGATTAGAATGATTAACCCCCGCAGAACTTGATTTTGGTGTGACTAATAAATGACTTGGTATAACACCAAGTGACTTTATACAAAGTGGCCGGCCCAAAAGCACACACACTTCCTTACTTATAATGTACTATATACAATACATGCGTACTACTATTACGTGCTTATAAATAGAAGAGGAATGATAATATCTAGTCTTACCTTAAAGTTATAATGAGACGTTCTTCAGGTGACACACTCCGCCGCATATTGGTGTCCTGGGAAGTTAAGGCAGGCCTCAACTCCCCCAAATGCCGATCAAATGTAGACACTGACATGTGGCAATAATTATAGAACTTCACAGGGTGCGCACGGAGGTCAGAGTACAAGCCAACAAATTGCCCTTTGCTGGCCCACTGCAAAATAATAGGATGCACCCACATCCGCTTCCTCCGCGGTTCCTCCTGCTGGCTGCTGGCTGCTCTCTAAAACAGCGGAAGACCAGCCAGTGAAAAAAAACATGGTCAGTGGATGACACGGTGAAAGTGGACATCCTGCAAAGGGAAATCCAATAACCAAACACACACACACGCCAAATGACCAAAACTCCCCAAACAAATGGAGCTGTCCAAAAAACCAATGCATGCTGGGGGTATATGTGTTTGCAGTAACAGGTGAATCTAGAGGTTGGAACAGTTTTTTTTTCACGCGTATTAAAAACACATGCAATCCGCATGTCATCTGCGTGGGAAAAATGCAACAACGCAATGCACTCGCAAATACAAAATGGAGGCTAGACGCAAGAAAAATTGCGCGATTATCACTGAACGCACCCTGAACGCATCCGGACTTAATCCGTGAGAATCGTGTGAAAGAGGCCTAACTCTCAGGTGACTCAGGTGAAACTCACAAATTTAATACCTTGTCTAAATTTATACCCAAACAAAACAATGGCTGATCTTTTGTTTAATGGCTTTAAATTTTAATTTTTCCATCACATTATACATTGCTCATTTCCATGGTCACAACCAATACATCAGCAGTGGTCATGCTTGCACATTGTAGAAAAAAGCGCCGGCCTGTTTGGTAACCGGGACCATGGGAGCACACATAGGATAGTGCTGTTTCCTATAGTGTGCAAGCACGACCACCACTGCTAGATTGCAGGGTGGTCGTAACCATGGAAACAAACAGTGTATAATGTGATGGAATAATGAATCCAGCCAGCAAAGGAGACACTATGGACAATCACAATACATTAGTAAGTTCCTTGTATTAACTTTCTCTACATGATAAATGCTATTTGCTGAAGTAAGACAAACCCTTCAACCTTTTAGTGGCCACAAATACACGTTTTCACAGTAGTCAACAAATGGCCTTTAAGGCCTCTTTCACATGAGCGATATGGATTGTCTCAGGATGCATTGAGGGTGCGTTCAGTGAAACTCACACCATTTCGCAAGCAAGTTCAGTCAGTTTTGTTTGCGATTGCGTTCAGGTGTTAATTTTTTTCTGCGTAGGTGAAATGCGTTTTGATGCATTTTTCACGCTTGTGAAAAAAAAGGTTTACAAACAACATCTCCTAGCAACCATCAGTGACAAACGTATTGCACCTAGACTGCGTTTTTCACTGAAGCCCCATTAACTTCTATGGGGTCAGGGCTGCATGAAAAATGCAGAACTGATACGTGAAAAAAACCCACTCATTTGCACAGACCATTTTAAATTAATGGGTCAGGATTCAGTGTGGGTAGTATGCGTTCACGCATCGCACCCGTGCATAAAACTTGCTCATGTTAAATAGGCCCAAGGTCTCTTTCACACGCAGCATGTTCTATATTCTGCGTTTTTCATGCGCACCTGGCCCCATAGAAGTGAATGGGTCTTCAGTAAAAAATGCATTGCACCCAGAAGCAAGTGCGGATGAAATGCGTTTTTCACTGCTTGTGAAAAACTCATCATGCTTATCATGCTTGTGAAAAACTCATCAAAACGCATTGCACCCTCACGGAAACAACTGAACACAATCGCAGACAGAACGCACCCTGATCACATTCGGAGCCAATCCGTATCATTCATGTGAAAGAGGTCTTAGAGTAAGGGCTCGTTCACACGAACGTTTTTTGCGTTCCGTATGCGGGCTGTTTTATGCGTTCAGTATACCGTCCGTATACGGAACCATTCATTTCAATGGGTCCGCAAAATAAAACTGAATGTACTCTGTATGCATTCTATTTCCATATTTCTGTTTTTCCGTTCTGCTACATTTTGAGTCATGTCCTATTATTCCCCGCAAATCATGTTCCGTGGCTCCATTTAAGTCAATTGGGCTATAAAAAAAACGAAATGCATACGTATTCCGATCCGTTCTGTTTTTGCAGAAGCCTCTTTTGAAAATTTTATGCCCAGCCCAATTTTTCTATGTACTTACTGTTAAAACATTATTATATGCTTCCGTTTCTGATCCGGAAACCATACAGAAACGGGACGGAACGGAAACAGTACTGAAACCAAAAACGGAAAAACTGATCCGTTAAAAATGGACCGCAAAACTATACGGTCGTGTGAACGAGACCTAAGAGAAAATAATCAATAAAATAATAAAGTGCCCCATCTTTTCTAAACATTTAGGGATCATTAAGTAAATGTAAAATAATAAGTAATAATAAAACAAAAAAATAAATAATTAAATAAAACCGTTGTCACTGATAACACAGCCATACACCAAAACAGGGATCCTAAATAGAGCATGTTCTATATATACAGTATATATAAAAAAAACACAGACAATAGTAGAGAAAAATATAGTTTACACAAAAAAGTCAACTCGTAGTTGGTGAAAAAAAAAAAGGTAAGGTCTTGTCACCAAAAAATGCAAAAATCATTCTTTTTCATAAAGAAGTAAAAGTGTTCTAGTCAGTGCTGTACTGACAGACATGGAGCAGCAGATGGCCCAGCTACTTTGGGTATGTGAAATTGTCAGCCTCATTAGTATTCACATCAGTGAATATTAATGAAGCCGTAAAGAACTTTTGTAGGGATGCCATTTAGTCAGCATTTGAGGCAGGCATGTTGAACTGCCAGTAATTTTCAGTAAGGCTGCTGTAATAGTAGTCCCTGTTCTGCACTCTAAGGCCCCTTGCAGACGAGCGTGTGTCATGCTGCGAGTCTGCAGCGCAGCCCCCAGCCTTACCTCCCAGCACTGATGGGGTATGCGGGGTTTGCGTAGCATTATATTGATTTATGATGCTATGTAACCCTTAGGCCTCTTTCACACGGGCATCACGTTTGACGCCCGGATAAGAGGCGGGAGCGTTGCGGGAAAATGCGCAATTTTTTCGCGTGAGTGCAAAGCGTTTTAATGTGTTTTTCACACACGTGGGAAAAATCGGCATGGTTTAGTACCCAGACCCGGACCCGGACTTCATCACTGAAGTTCGGGTTTGGGTTGAGTATTCTGTAGATTTTATTATTTTCCCTTATAACATAGTTATAAGGGAAAATAATAGCATTCTCAATACAGAATGCTTTGTAAAATGTGTATTAAGGGGTTAAAAATAAAAATATTAACTCATCTTATCCACTTGATCGCGTAGTTGCGATCTCTTCTGTCTTCTTCAAGTATTAGCTGCTGGCTAAAGGACCTGTGATGACGTCACCGAGCTCATCACATGGTCCAATCACATGGTCCATCACCATGGTGATGGACCATGTGATGTGACGTCACCACAGGTCCTTTAGATGGCAGCTAATGCTTGAAGAAGACAGAAGAGATCGCAACTACGCGATCAAGTAGATAAGGTGAGTACATTTTTTTATTTTTAACCCCTTAATACACATTTTACAAAGCATTCTGTATTGAGAATGCTATTATTTTCACTTATAACCATGTTATAAGAGAAAATAATAAAGATCGGGTCCCGGTGCTAAGCAACCATGCGGGAAAATCGCACTGCATCCGCACTTGCTTGTGGATGCTTGCGATTTTCCCGCAGCCCCATTCACTTCTTTTGGGGCCTGCGTTGCGTAAAAAACGCACAATATAGAGCATGCTGCGATTTTCACGCAACGCAGAAGTGATGCGTGAAAATCACCGCTCATGTGCATAGCCCCATAGAAATGAATGGGTCCGGATTTAGTGCAGGTGCAATGCGTTCACCTCACGCATTGCACTCGTGTGGAAATCACACCCGTGTGAAACATCCAGGTGTTCGCTCAACTCTACTCATAGGTAGTGATGAGCGAACCCTAACTGCAAAGTTTTTTTTCCACTGAAGCCTGGGTTCAGTGTTCAGGTGATTTTATTATTTCCGTTATAACATGGTTATATCAGAAAATAATAGCATTCTTGAGACAGAATGCAAAACAATATGGCCATTTATGGGTTCAAAAAACAACTCACCTCATCCATTTGATCGCGCTGCAGCAGCTTCTTCTATCTCCACTGAAAAGGACCTGCCAAAGAATCTGCGATGACGTCAACGTGTTCTCCCACGTGGTGATGTCATTGCAGGTCCTTTGGCAGGTCCTTTTCAGTGAAGATAGAAGAAGCTGCTGCAACGTGATCAATCTGATAAGGTGAGTTGTTTTTTTAACCCCTAAATTGCCATAGTGTTTTGCATTCGGTCTAAAGTATTATTTTCTGATATAACCATGTTATAACGGAAAATAATAAAGTGAAAGTAGTTTGGGTCCCAATTGACTTTATTGGGGTTGGGGTTCGAGGTCAAGTTCGGGTCCCGAACCCAAACTTTGATCTGAAATTCGGCTGAACCCGGCGAACGCGAACTTCCACGGGTTCGTTCATCCCTAGTGATATGGCCCCATTCACACGTCCGCAAATGGAATTCTGCGGAACGGGTGCAGACCCATTCATTCTCAATGGGGCCGGATGTGAAGGGGAGAGCACACTATGTGCTCTCCACTTCCGCATTTGCGGAGCTCGGCCCCGAACTTCCGGTCTGCTGCTCCGCAAAAGATAGAACATGTCCTATTCTTGTCCGCAGCCTGCGGACAAAAAAAGGCATTTCTATAGGGGTGCCGGCCGGGTGTGTTGCGGATCCGCAAACACACCACGGACGTGTGAATGGACCCAAAGTAAAAGAATGACGGAACTGTACACCAAACATTCATGAGCTTTCTTTGCAATAGTTGCAGCATCACATCCTGTTCCTTGCAGATAAAACAATATGTGTATCTAGCTAGAATTTAAGGTTGTGGTTGCAAATGTCAACACTTACGTACTTAAGATCTCTTATTATTTTAATTAAAGTAATTTTCTTTGACCATGACATTTTTTTACACACTGAGCTGTATGTTTTCTTGTTGTCTGACCTTCATGCCTGAGGGCCTATCAGCTAGACAAAAACACTGGAGCCCAAGATTTATGTATTATTGGTGCTATTATAAAAACAAATGAAAGATGACTTGATTTTCTAGTTTGTTGTATGCTGATGATTACTAATTAGTTATATTGCGACATTATGGACCTGAAGAGCAGGTTTAATGTAAGGGATATATGCCCTTACTTTAACTTTCTCCACAACAGAATACTATAGAACATAAGCAGGGAACACTGGAAAATCATTCAGTACGCAATCTAGTTCAGTGAAACATATATTGTTGGCAGGGGCGTACATAGAAATCATTGGGCCCCATAGCGAGAATTTGAATTGGGCCCCATAGCCCTGTTCTTAGCCCCTCTCACTACACACACCTGACTCAGCTACTTGCGCTGGAACCCAACAGATCCCATTATAATGAATGCAATAAAGTGGGTGCCGGCATTGTTTGGCATATGGCGAACACAGTGATTCAGGTAATTCTGATCCTTTGCTGGAATAGAATACCAGAATCTGATCACAAAAATTCACATAGTCTTCCCCAATTAACAATTAACTGTGCTGGCTGATTATTATATAGTGTGCCACTGCCATGCCTCCCATGAACTGTTCCTGCTGTGCTGCTTATTATATAGTGGCGCACTATATAATAGGTAGCACAGCAGACACAGTTCATGGGGGGGCACTATGGTGGCGCACTATATAATAGGCAGCACAGCAGACACAGTTCATGGGGGGGGGGGGGGGGCGACTATGGTGTCGCACTATATAATTGGAAGCACACCAGATACAGTTCATGGGGGAGGGAAAGCAGCTATGGTGTCGCACTGTATAATAGGCAGCACAGCAGCAAGCCCAGTTCAAAATGGTGGGGGCTATGGTGCACACATAAGCATAAGGGGGACCCCCCCCCCCACACCTTTATGAGCTGTGCCAGTGCCACCTTAGCCCCTGCTGCTTATGTATACAACCATTGCCCCGACCCCTATAAATGAACTGCGCTTGCTATTGGTGCTCATAGTGAATACTGCCCCCCAGCTCTAAACTTTGGCATTTCAGTGCACACTGCTGCTAACTTGCTGTGCACTTGCTGTTGCTGTCACTGTGTGGCAGAGGGGAAAGCAGAGTAGATCTTCAAACAAACTGAATCCTGGAGGAGACGATAAGTCACTCTCTTTGCAGGATGACTGGTGTCTGGAGGATGATGCTGGTTCCCGGTCACGGCAGTCAGGTCAGATCTCCAGAAGAGAGCCACCTTGTGTTATATTCTATACGTCCCAGATCACAGCAAAGCCAGCAGCAACAGTAGTCCCACAGCACGGCTGGCTCAAGTTCCCCTGCTGGGCGCACCGCTTCGCTAGCCAATCAGCAGCAAGCTCTGCTACTGCTAGCACAGCACTGCTAAATGCTGATTGGCAAATCAACCAGCACCTAGCAGACAGAGCACTCTAGGCTGCAAGCAGGGACTGTGACTGCCAGCGGAACATGGACTGCGTAAGGGGCCCACCCGAACACAGGGGAAGCAGGGAGCAAGAAGACATGCCTCAAACCATGGACAGGAACTCTGACCAACCATTTTTATTTAGTTTAATTATGGGGCCAGGTCCATTCACAGCCGGGCCCCCTTCCCCCATGGGCCCCATAGCAGCTGCGTGGTCTGCCTTTATTGGCGGTACGCCACTGATCCCAGAATGAAGAGAAAAACGGTCCAGCTTCACTGGAAAACTTGAGGCTTTATTGAATCCCGTGCAGATAAAAACCAACGCACAGCAATGCAAGAAATCGATCGGTTTCGGATCACTATAGTTGCGGATCCTTAGTCATGATGTGACTACGACACTGATGGTTGGCAACTCGGGAAAGCCAAGCTTTTAATATTTGATGGCAGCATAATAAATAGAGTATCCTGCTGAACGATTTTAAGTAGCATTTGTCATTAGTCAGGGAGCTTGACGGCCCAGTCTTTAAACTACAGGCATGTAAGAGACATGCAGAGAGTGCCCCTGGTCGTGGTTTTTGTAGTGCGTTCCTCCTCTGGAAGTGTTTTTAAGACATCATCACATTGGTTTATACCATCCTGTTGCTGTTACAATGGGTAGTATACCTTTTGAGATGTTTATGGAAGCAATCTTAATTATATGGACAGAAAGCTGCTGCCAGACATTTCCGGCAATGGCTTATCTCCTGAGAACAAAATAATAGAGCAATTGAAATGACAGGTGCCCCATTTTTATCTTTAGTGGTATAGTGATCATAATTACAGCGGGTGCGATCGCAACCTGGCCCGGAGAGGAAACGGCCCATCGATGTCCAATGCCATTTTCAACCAAATCTAAATACAAAGAGGGGGATTGTTATACTGTGTGGGAGCAAATGGAGAATATAACATGGTGTGGACACAAAAAGAGGGCATTATTTTAATGTGGGGGTCACAAAGAGGGACATTATATTAAATGGCAGCATTGTTATATTGTGGGGAAAGAAAGGGGGTCATTATAACAAGCTAGGGGCACAAAATGGGCCATTATAATAGTGTGGGGGCATGAACAGTGGATTCTGGGGCATGGCTATTTAGAGAGAACTCAGAGGGTGCATTACTGTGTGGGCAGTCTGGGGAACACTTTGACTGCATTAGGCACAATTTGTTCTCTGGGGCAAAAATTGGTGGTTACTACTACTTGCAGCACTATGTCTAGGAGAGGCCCAAGTGCAAAATATGTCCTGAGGCCCATAGGACTCTAGTTACACCCCTGCTTATCACCCCCAACATTAACTATTGGAGAAGAGTTGGAAGGCGACCATGGATAATAGATGATAGACCGAATCCGTTGAACTCGGCAGCTTTGCCAAAACACATTTAATGTGTGAGGCGAGCTTCATTCTCTAAGCTATGATATACTGTAGTTGTACTGTGATGTTCTTCTATTAATGTATATGAGGTTATGAGTAGTCACCAAGTGCTTGAATGCTGTGTCTGGCCATGTAAGGTAGGGGTTAGCCACCACTAGGATCTATGAGCATGCAGCGCTTATTATGGGTAGCATCCTCCATGAAAATCTAGTGACATTCTGTGCAGTTGAGTGTGTTGACCAAGGAAGGCCCAAATGTTAGAGGTTGACTTCTCTGTGACCCTTGCATCTTCAAACTACTGGGTCACTGGACTACGGATGGACTATAGTGCTGGAAGAGCTCCCAAAGCTTCAGTTCAGGCTGCTTCCCAACCTGTTCAGGTAAAGTCTGCACAAAGTACAATTCCTGACAAGAAACTACAGAGCAAGTAACTCTGATAACATATACCGCTTTTAGATAGCCGAAAAGATTTTCTTAAAACAAAATATATTAAATACAATAAACATTAAAATGATTCTCACAGAATTACAGTTTAGTATGCAAGGCTCTGTTTTAGCATCTTTAGCCACAGGTGCGGTAGATTTAATGTGTGATGAACCAAACTTTGGGCTAACATAAACCTAAGGGCGTTATTCCTGGTATTCACCCTTTACTCCTATACAGGGAACTTCGCCGCATGGGAGCCACCAGGATGCTACCTCCTGGAGTAGTCCCAGTGTGGTTGAATGCCTCCAATAAACACACAGGACACAGCCATCAAACTAAAACAGACGCAGTGAGAATGGAGCAGTGCCCATGCCTGCCCAAATTACCAGTGCAGGGGTGTAAACCCACTGCCATCATAACATAGTGCAAGATGAGTGAACACTACCTCTCTAGCTACTGGTGTCTTCTCATATAGTAGTTAAGCTACCTACAGTACCAGAGTCTAGGCACAACTCTAACCTCTTTAAGTGTCATGCACTCACCAGTCACCAACATCATATACACAAACCTTGTTCAGGATTGCGTGTGGTCGCATCCCCTTGCATACCATTGCACACACAACACAGCCCAGCAGTTTCATTGTCGCTTTGTGTGAGATAACGCATTCAGCAGCTTACTTTGCTCCCACAGGCAACAGTGGTGCTGACACAAAGTAGCAGTAGGCTATTTCTATTAGTGGAGAATTAGGGTGTCTACACTGTGGTCTTCATATTGAACACCCCACCAACCCACAAATATAATATGTAATTGATATATTTCTAGGAGACTGTGCTTTATCCATAGGTACACCCAGCTTATCTCTGCTTATTAGGAGTTGGATCACAGGATAGCTTTTCCTCATTTTCTTTTTATTCATGTACCAAATGAATGTAATTTTTTTGTTATTTTCATTTTATATGTTTCTCCAGACTGTCTCTGGATTAAGGTCTTGTGTACTGCATTAACCATATATGTCTCTCTGGTTGTGACCCTGATTGTGGTAGCTCTATAGCTGACCATTATATAAATTGTAACTGCATTTTTAGCATGGCGCTTCTAATATTCTCAGTCTCTGAGTTAGTGGATTGAGACTAATTGCTCACCATAGAATACACAGAGATAGAAGCTCCTGCTCCTTAACTCTCTGTCACCCACAAACACTAAGAAACACCATATAAGACAGGGATGGCCAACCTGCGGCTCTCCATCTGTTGTAAAACTACAACTCCCACCATGCCCTGCTGTAGGCTGATAGTTGTAGGCTGTCTGGGCATGCTGGGAATTGTAGTTTTATAACAGCTGGAGAGCCACAGGTTGGCCAGCCCTGATATAAGACATTATAGTACCAAATAAGCTGTTTAAAAGTACCCTGTATTTTCCGGCTTTTTTTATTTTAAAAAAGTTCAGAAAATGATTCCCTTTTTGTTAGCAAATGCCCTCTTCTCTGTCTTTTGATCTGTAGAATGGTGGCCAGTGGCCACCATTTTGAGCAATTTATGCTGGATTTGCCAAAACTAAAATATTTTAGGAAAGTCCTAAGGGGCTACTTGTACCTAGCATCATAAGAATTTTGGAACATCAACATTTATCCAATTTGAATGGAGACATTAATTCATCATAACTCAGTGTACTAAACTCTAGTAAAAAAAACATGAAAAGATACAGAATGAATATCCTTCTGATGTAGTCTTTACCCTATTAGTTCTAAAAGGGTTGGCAGCCAGGATCTGTAACCAATTATGAAGGAATGTGTATTAGTAGCAAAGAATTGAAAGGGCAAGCAACGTTCACAAAATACTTTGACAGATAACAATTTGTATACCTAGTTTAAATATTATATTCTGAACAAAACATATAGCAATGAAGTACATTCCTATTAAAGGTGAGTGAATTTCCTATTAAAGGTGAGTGAGCTTAGGATCATGCTGTACAGACAGGGCCGGCGCCACTTATAAGCAAAGTAGGCCACCACGTAGAGCGCACTCTTGGTGGGGGCACCAGCCGCTCTGGTCGCAATAGAAGTCAGGCGCTGTCCGCTCTGACTCCGTTAAAGCACGATAAGCCCGCTCCTTACCCCTCCTCTCTACATTGTGATGGACATCTTGCCGTGATTCTGGGACAGCGATCTTCTTGTGCATGCGCTGTGCGCTGCCTGTTACAGCGCGATCCCGGCTCCGGCTACCTCACTCACTCGCCTTCTTCATTTTGCAGACTGCGCATGCGCCGTTCAGTTCCATCACGCTCGCACCCTCGCTTCTCGTCTTTAGCGTGAGGGATGGAACTGAATGGCGCATGTGCAGTCTGCAAAATGAAGGTGGTGAGTGAAGGAGCAGGAATCGAGCTGTAACAGGCAGCGCACGGCGAATGAGCGAGAAGAGCGCAGTCCTGGCATCACGGAAAGATGTCCATCATAATGTAGAGAGGAGAGGTAAGGGGCCGCTGCCCCCTTGTTTTCAAGCCTGACTTGGAGAAGGCGCCAACAGACATTAAAACTGCGATTTTAACAAATATGAGGAGACAGAATGAGGAAAGAAAATCATGATTAGCAACACACTGGGGGATACTTTAAGGTACTTTAGTTGGTTCCCTTTAATGCACATGCTCGAAACTGGCCAGTACACACTGCGCCTGCGCACTCAGGGGTAGGTAGATTTGCCAGTGCAAAATGTTCCATCAGATCTCCCTACCCCCGAGTGCGCACACGCAGTGTAAATTCCTGATGTGTGTGGCCGACGGTATTATATAGCCGCGCGTGTGCACCCTCTCCTACCCAGCCGTGGCTCCAGGTGCAGGCGCAGTGTCCCCCCCCTGGCTGATAAAAAGGGGCGGGCCAAAGGGCTGATCAGTGGACGGAGTCAAGGGAGGCTAAATTTGCTTTTGCCTAGGGTGGCAAAAATCCATGCACCAGTCCTGTGTACAGAGATAATAATGAGAATAATAATCTTTATTTATATTACGCCAACATATTCCGCAGCGCTTTACAAACACTCATAAATAATATACAAGCCAAGAGGAATGAAGACCCTGCTTGCAAAAGCTTACAATCTTTGAGGATATAGGGGTGACACAAAAGGTAAAAGTGCTTGTTTTATACAATGGTCCGGCCATCTTGGGAGAATAGGGGAGCAGATATAAAGCTGCATGAGCGGGTCACCAGCCAATATCTGTAGTGCTTTGGGTGCATGGGGGCAGTGGAGAGTTTAGTGGAGAATCAGGTTCAGGAAATGATAAATGGGCTACATATGGAGAGGGGTTAGATCAGGGGATGTGATAGGCCACCCTAAAAAGATGTGCATTATGGTTTAACCTAATTTAAATGGTGCAGCTCGGGAGAAGTCTTGGAGCCAGGAGTGAGAGGTTTGGATTATGATGGATGTAAATCATTTACTGGGCAAAGAGCATGCGAAGGGTGAGCAACAGAGATAATGGAGGAGATATAGGGGGGTAGAGCACTGTGAAGAACTTTGTGGGTGAGAATGAGTAGTTTAAATTGGATTCTATACGGTATGGGTATTCAGGAGATCCGTCTCCATACAGCATTCAAATGTCTGGGCTCCGCCAAGGTGAAATTTGTTATCTCCGAAGTCTCATCAGACTTTGGTGAATAACTTCAGACTTCAATTTTTCAACTTGAAAGCAATTTTAAAACTGGGATCCAACTGGTACCAGGATACAGCATTCAAGTGAAGTTTTGACCGAAGCGACTTCAGATCTATGATCCGAAACTCGCTTCACTCAACATTACTCCGAATCTAACAAATTAGATTAAGATTTGATTCAGGTACAAATAAATTTGACCTGAATTGAAAGTGGTCAGATTGCCCTAAAAAGTTGTGCATAGGATTCTGGGGTCTCCTATTACTTTATGCAAAACCTTTTAAGCTTTGTTATGCCAATACAGCATTAATAATCTTATAGTGAAAGCAACATACATGGTTATAAGTAAACGCATGGTTGCCAGTGGTAGCAAATAACCAGTTTAATGACACTGCACTGTTGGATTTGTTAAGCTTTTTAAAAATATAAAAAGTCCAAAAATTATCCCCTTTGGGGAAAGATGTATGCCAGTGTTTATAAACACAGTAGTTTCGGAAGAAACAATGGCTTGTTCTGCACAAATGGTCTATAAATTATCCCTTATTGGGGACAGATGCCTTCCTGTGTATTTAAATACACAGTAGCATTGGAAGATGCAATGCCTTGTTCTGAACAAGCAATCCAACAATTAAAGCTAATTGGGGGCAGGTGCCTGTTGATGTTTATACACACTGTAGTATTAGAAGAAGTAATGGCTGGTTCTGAACAGCATCAGTACAGTATAAAAACTGTCAGACAGGAGATGCGCAGCTGTGTAAGGGTAGTAGGAGCAGCCACGGTAGCAATAGTACAGTATGAAAAGTGGCAGACAAGGCAGGAGATGTGTGCTGTGTAGGAATAGTTGTAGAATGGGGAGCAGTACCTTTAGAAGTAGCAATACAGTATAGAACATAATAAACAGGCATACAGCGGCACTAGCATTATTGGGCTGGTAATAAATAGCCACAGTAGAAAATTTATTCAGGTATGGGAAAATCTTTGTCTATCCATGTCTGACTTATTTTTACCAATGTAATGTTCTCTACACTTGCAATTTTGTCCTCTGGCAGCACATTGGACACTGGACAAGACAGTACACTCAAAGCAAACTAGGCAAGTTCCGCCTGTTGTTCCAATTTGCCTTCCAGAAGTCTGTGGGAGACAGGGCAGAGAAAAGGCACAGTCCAGGTATGACTGACCCGGTTATTCAGGCAGTGTATATACATTTGCTGATGTGTATCAAGTTGGTGCAGCATTTAAAAGAACTGTATCATCATGTTCAGCAAACTGTATTGCCTGCTGCTGGTGCTGCTGTGGCTTTTGCTACATATACATGTTAACAGTAGCAAAGGCTGAGATAGCGGGAAGTTGGTGACTCAGTGGGGAATGCAGAGAGGCCTTCTGGTCATACAAGATGGCTATGGAGTGTATAACAATTTTTCCTACCTTTCGGTATCCGTAAAACATTCCCCAATTTTTCTTTGATAGAGAGGGTAAAAGTCATGGTTATCCAGTAGTCATCCAAGCATGCACCTTGCCATGCTCGCTATTACATAGTAACATAGTATATAAGACCGATAAAAAAAAATTTGTCCATGCAGTTCGGCCTGTTTCCTACCAGTTGATCCAGAGGAAGGCAAAAATCCCCTGTGAGGCAGAAGCCAGTTTTCCCCACTTAAGGGGAAAAAATTCCTTACCGACTCCAATCAGGCAATCAGAATAACTCCCTGGATCAACGACCCCTCTCTAGTAGCTATAACCTGTAATATTATTACACTCCAGAAAAAAATCCAGTCCCCTCTTGAATTCCCTTATTGTATTCGCCATCACCACCTCCTCAGGCAGAGAGTTCCACAGTCTCACTGCTCTTACCGTGAAGAATCCTTTTCTATGTTTGTGTACAAACCCTTTTTCCTCTAGACGCAGAGGATATCCCCTCGTCACAGTCACAGTCCTGGGGATAAATAGATGATGGGAGAGATCTCTGTACTGACCCCTGATATATTTATACATAGTTATTAGATCTCTCCTCAGTCGTCTTTTTTCTAAAGTGAATAACCCTAATTTTGATAACCTTTCAGGGTACTGTAGTTGCCTCATTCCAGTTATTACTTTAGTTTCCCTCCTCTGAACTCTCTCCTGCTTTGCTATGTCTGTCTTGTTCACAAGAGCCCAGAACTGTACACAGTACTCCATGAGTGGTCTGACTACTGATTTGTAAAGTAGTAGGACTATGTTCTCATCACGGACATCTATGCTCCTTTTGATGCAACCCATTATCTTATTGGCCTTGGCAGTAGCTGCCTGACACTGGTTTCTGCAGCTTAATTTGCTGTTTATTAAAATTCCTAGATCCTTTTCCATGTCAGTGTTACCGAGTGTTTTACCATTTAATATGTACAGGTGACTTGCATTATTCCTTCCCATGTGCATAACTTTACATTTGTCAGTGTTAAACCTCATCTGCCATTTTTCTGCCCAAGCCTCCAATCTATCCAGATCCCTCTGTAGCAGAAAACTGTCCTCTTCAGTGTTAATTACTTTACACAGTTTAGTGTCATCTGCAAAAATAGATATTTTACTGTGCAGGCCTTCTACAAGATCATTAATAAATATATTGAAGAGAATAGGGCCCAATACTGACCCCTGAGGTACCCCACTAGTTACAGTGACCCAATCTGAGTATGTACCGTTAATAACCACCCTCTGTTTTCTGTCACTCAGCCAGTTACTTACCCACATACAGACATTTTCTCCCAGTCCGAGCATCCTCATTTTATATACTAACCTTTTATAAGGTACGGTGTCAAATGCTTTGGAGAAGTCCAGATATACGACATCCATTGATTCGCCGCTGTCAAGTCTAGAACTTACCTCCTCATAGAAGCTGATTAAATTTGTTTGGCATGACCGATCCCTCATGAAGCCATGCTGATATGGCGTTATTTGCTTATTTTCATTGAGATACTCCAAGATAGCATCTCTTAGAAACCCTTCAAACAGTTTACCAACAACAGATGTTAAACTTACCGGCCTATAATTTCCAGGCTCTGTTTTTGGACCCTTTTTGAATATTGTCACCACATTTGCTATGCACTAATCCTGTGGAACATTCCCTGTCAGTATAGAGTCCGTAAATATCAGAAATAAAGGTCTGGCTATGACATCACTTAACTCCCTTAGGATATGGGGGTGTATGCCATCCGTCCTGGTGATTTGTCTATTTTTATCTTTTTAAGTTGCTGTTGTACTTCATCCTGGGTCAGACAGGGCACTTTTAATGGGGAATTTACTTTTACATTCTGCATTTCTTCTGACAGTTTATTTTACTCAGTGAATATAGCTCAGTGAACATTGCTATGTAGAGGGCCGACTCCTTCAGATTTATATTTTTTGCCATTTATATAATTGAAGAACATTTTAGAGTTAGTTTTACACTCTTTGGCAATTAATCTCTCGGTCTCTAGTTTGGCAATTTTTATTAGTTTTTTACGTATTCTATTTTTTTCCTTATAGTTTATTTAGTGCTTCCTGGCTCCCCTCCTGTTTTAGTGATTTATATGCTTTCTTTTTGTCATTTATTGCTTTTTTTTTACGGTTCTATTTATCCACATTGGTTTCTTATTGTTTCTTAGTCTTTTATTCCTATAAGGTATGTACCTCTCACAATTAGATGTTATAATGCTTTTAAAAATCTCCCATTTTGTGGTTGTATTTTTATTTTTGAGAACTTTGTCCCAGTTAGTTAGGCCTATGACCTCGCTTAGTTGGCTAAATTTTGCTTTTTGGAAGTTTGGTATTTTTGTTCTTCCCTTTAGAAACTCTCGTTTGAAGGATAATTGGAAGGTTTTTACTTTATGGTCACTATTTCCTAGGTGTCCCCCAACCTGCACATCTGATGTTCTGTCAGGTCTATTGGTTAATACTAAGTCCAGGATGGCCGTCCCTCTAGTGGGGTCCTGAACCAGTTGGGAAAGGTAATTATCTTTGGCTATTGCCAAGAACCTGTTTCCTTTATGGGATCTACAGCTTTCAGTTTCCCAGTCTATATCCGGGTAGTTAAAGTCCCCCATAATAATGACTTCATTATGATTTTGGGTACAGGGTCCACCCTGCACTGTGATGGCCATTGATGTTTACTAATAAGCTCATTAGCCCTTCTTTCTAACTGTGTTCATTGTTCCTCCCCTTGGCTGAGCTGTAGGTTCTGTTTGGTCGTTCTAGTCTGCTGGATCTTGTGAAGGAGCAATAATCCATTTATTTTTCTGTGGACCATAATCAGCCTGACTCCCTAGTCTGCCTGTCTGCCATCTGACCTGACCTGTGCCTGTTACCCTGGTCTATTCATCTGCCTGGTATTCTTCTGTCTGTTGCCTGGATCATGACCTTGTGCTACCTGCCTTGGTCTTTGGACTGTTACACGGATTCGCATGTACTCTGCCTAACCCTAGCTTGGTTCTGACTACATGTATTGCCTGATCCCTTGGTGATTTGCGCCGGTGTCCCTGACCCTCATGGATCAGCCACCAACTACACCAGAACTAGCCAAAAGGTAGCAGCCTGGTGGCTCCTCTGCATTAAAAATCAGATCCCTGTATAGGGGTTAAAGGGAAAACCAGGACACCGCCAAGACAATGCCCTACAAATAGCCCAAAGTCAAACTGATTAGTTGGCACAGTGGTTCCACAACCATTAACTGGACTTTATGTAGCTAAAAATGCCCTTCTGGACTTGCAGTGGCAAAATAGTACGCAAGTCCAGGAGGGCATGTTTAGCTACATGAAAATTATAAGCTACATGTGAATTTGGACGGGCTAGTCTAAGTATTTATGTGTTTGGAGGGTAACTGGCGCTTTTTAGATTATTAATGCCCGCCCATCTGCCCAGGCAGAGTATAAATATAGCTGGCTCCTACACTGTCCTGAATATTGTAGGCTTAGGTTAGGCACGGAAGAGGCAGTTCTGTTAATGTTAGATACCCATCTGCAGAAGCCCCCTTGAAGCTGGTAGATAGGCCCGACAAACATTTGATCAAAAATGTGCGCGAAGAGCTTCCATTTTTCAAGTATAGTAACAGTGTAATGCAGAATAATCTTTAATCCCTAATTCCGTTGTTTTCATGTGTAACAGTGTGCTGCCATATTTTGTTTGCTAGCTACATAAGAATTGCTGAAATGCACAGTCTTGATCAGCACCTTCTGCAAGCCATGATACTTTTTTAAAAAAAGCTTTGTACCATAAAAGTTATCATGTGTACTATGAAGTGAGAATCCCTGGATTTCCCTTGACTGCAGAGCAGCCACAATGCTTTTGCCAGTGTCACTGACCATGTTGCTCATTTGTAGTTTGCAGTGACACACCCAGAAACAAATTTGCTGCTTGGTGCACATTAGCAACTGATTCACTGTATGACTTCTCTCACCCAGGCTCATCAGTTCTAAGATCAAATAGCAACAACTTAGGTTAGGCCACGTTCATATTACCATTTCGTTTTCCATTCTTCTGATCAGTCAGAAGAACAGAAACATTTTTAAAAATGGATTCTTTATATTGAGCATTTGTTGTGCTCATTATGCATCTGTTTTTGTCAGTTCTGTCAAGATCTGTTATTTTAGACAAGAGAAAAAGTCCTCCACGTAGGACTTTTTCTCCCTTCTAAAAAAATGGATCCCGGACGGAACTGACAAAAATGGATGCAATATGAGCACAACGGATGCTCAAAATAAAGGATTTTTTTTCTATATTTTTTTTACATTTCTGTTCTTCTGATGGATCAGAAAAATAAGGCACATTGAATGCCATAGTATCAAAGCTCAAAAAACCTTGGTGGAATTGTTTTGTTTTTTTGTTTTTGCTTCTTTTTTTTTTTACTACACAAAGATTTATTTTTCCTGTTCTCCAATAAAAGTTATGGTAAATTAAATGGTGCAATATTGTTCCCGCAATAAATTAACCTTTGTGTGGCTATGTGAATGAAAAATTTAAAAAGTTGTGACTTTTGGAAGGTAGAAAAGAGAAAACAAAAAAGCAAAAACAAAAATGGGCCTGGTACTTAGGGTGTCAAATTAATCCCCAGGGACATCAAAATCAAGATCTCTCCCAGCCAGAGACTCCCTACCAACATCACCTACTCTACTGATGGTGACATCATCAGTATACGCTACTATCCTCAAAGTGATCTCCAGCACTGCCAAGTCCATCCTGAATCCTGCCAACGGTCCACGATCAATCCTCCTAAGGAAAAGGTTAATCACAAATATGTACAACAGCAGGCTCAAAGGACACCAGATGAAAAAGGGCAATCCAACCATTCACAGGTGGAAAATTCTCATTCCCTTTGCATAAAGTCTTCAGCCAACCGGCAGGCCATAACTCAGAAGAAGAGACCAAAGTACTTGTGGTTAACCTGATGAAACGCTTTGGCCTGTTCCAAGGACAGCAAGTATCCCTTCCAATGACCCCACCTACCCTAATCCACTGCATCTCAGACACTGAATGCAGCACTAACTGTACTGTGGCCTGGAACAGAACAATGCTAAGCTCCCAAAGATGTTTGTGGTGCAAAATCCACCAGCTAATTAAACTGTACCTTTCCCCAAACCTTTCTGTCCACATTAAGAAGCACTCTGGAATGCCACTATTCAATATGAGATGATTTGACAGGATGATCAGGGCTAACCTCCTCATTGCTTTGGCAGTGTGCCAAAGGATAGACACTCATTGAATACCTCAGTCAAGAGGAGAACTAAAATGTCCTTAAAGGTCTTATAGAAATCAGATTGTTAAAGAGGACTATTTACTGGTCCACAGTTTATTAGGCAAAGGTATGTTCATGGAGAGCGGCACTCAGGGATGTCCCTGCACTTACTTGTATCCCTGGGTGCCGCTCCGTTCGTCCTCTGTAGCCCCCGGTACCGGCGCTCGTGCTTCTCCAACTTTGCCTGGGGCGGAGACTTCTTATTTTGCCCCGGGCGTCTCCTTCTCCCAGGGCTGGAGCGCTGGCCAATCGCAGCGTTTAGCTCATATCCAGGCAAAATTGGAGTGCTACAGAGGACGAACGGAGCGGCACCCACGGATACAAGTAAGTGCAGGGACATCCCTGGGTGCCGCTCTCCATGTACATACCTTTGCCTAATAAACTGTGGACCAGTGAAAGGTCCTCTTTAAGTCATCTGGACCTGGCAACTTTCTTAGGGCAAACCAAATGCCAATCCATTTTCCTCTTCTCGATCAAAACATCAAGAGAAGGGTCTACTCCTGGGTGAGGGAAAGCTTCAGACAGGATCTAGATCCCTATCTGATCCCCCTTCCCCAAGAGGTGTGAGTAGAAGGATGTAACAACCTCTAGGATCCCTGATCTGGATCTTTGTGTACTATCAATGAGTCCTCGACTACTCACTGACACCTTGCAGTTTCTAAAAGTGTATTTTCTGTAATTCCTCTCAAAAACCAAAGATGCATGTCTAGTACAGATGAACTAATTGATTCTCAATTAATCGGATTTGTTAAGAATTTGACAAAAAGTTTTGGCAATTCACTTTGGACCAATCACACCCATTCTAAGTGCAGATTGTGACCTGAAAAATGTGTATTGGCTGTGTTTTCCAAAAAGACTTTACAGACACAAGCCAGTAATCTACATGTGGAAGGGAGAGTATAGGGACAGTATAGACACATATTTAATTACGTAGTTTTATCAGGGAAAGCATAGATAGAGAGGGAACTCAGTGTTCAAAGAGCTGCTGGTAGTTGAGAAGTTCATGTTGCACTGCAAATTCTAATCAATCAAAATCCTGCAAGAACCTATTTTTTTCTGTAAATAAACAGCCAGTCAGCATTTTTGTAAAAACCTCAAGTTTCCACAGTTCATAAGAGTTTTATTGGCTTATTGCCAGCATCTCCAGTACAAGCATTAACAGCATACCATACAGTTTTGTTTAACACTTCATGCATTAATATAGCAGTTTTATTTCACACATTGTGTTGCGTAAAGTTACCGTGCAGTTTTAATGAACGCATTTTTCTGCAAAAACTGCATTAATATAGCAGTTTCGTTCTACACATTGTATTGTATCAAGATATCGTGTACTTTTAGTGAATGCATTGTGCTGTAATAACTGCATTAATATACCAGTTTTAGTTAATGCACTATATTGCATCAAAGATACCGTGCCAGTTAATTGAATGTGTTTTACTGTAAAAACCTACATTAATATAGCAGTTTCATTCCACACGTTGTATTGCATTAAGACACCTGCAGTGTTATTTACGGTGTTGTACTGCAATAACTGCATTAAAGGGGTTGTCTCATTTCGCCGTTACTAAGGCAAGATGAGACACAGTCCCGACCACCTCCTGGTACGAGAGCATGAGAGCTACGGAAACAGTGTGGCACTATGAGCTATGATATTTCTGAGTTAGGGAAATAGCATAGCTTACTGTACTACACTGTTTCCGTAGCGTGGTCGGCGTATCGGCGATCACAGCAAACCGCAGGTCAATTCAGACCTGTGGTTTGCTGCATTTCCGTGTTATTCGGGTCTCTGGTGACCCAATAACCCGGAATAGGATGGCGATCGGTGGTGTGATAATACACCCCCGATCACCATCCTAAGATCCTGTGAGGTGATGGTGACATCAGGTGCTGCACATGGGCCTAGTCAAAAAACCCAGTGTCAGGCTGTACTGGAGTGGGGACGTCCTCTACCAGACCCCACTTTACAGTACGGCCTTGACACGCTCCCGGTTTGAGGCTGTCCGGAAATGCCTGCATTATGCAGATAATGCGGCATGTCCCCCCCGAGGTGATCCTGCCTATGACTGCCTGTACCAAATTTTTGGAGGTCTATGTACCTGGAAGGGAGGTCGTGGTTGATGAGTCTCTCGTTGCTTTCAAGGGGAGACTCATTTTCCATCAGTATGTTCCCTCTAAGTGGGCAAGGTATGGCGTGAAGCTGTACAAACTTTGTCAGAGTACCTCAGGGTACACTTACAAGTTTCGTGTGTATGAGGGGCGAGATTCACGTATTCAACCCCCAGAATGTGCCCCCACTCTGGGTGTTAGCAGGAAACTTATGTGGGACCTTATGCACCCACTGCTAGATAAAGGTTACCACCTGTACGTGGATAACTTTTATACTAGTATCCCCTTGTTCCAGTCCCTCGCCGCGAGATCCACGTCCGCTTGTGGGACCCTGCGGAAAAATCAAGGCGGCCTCCCTACCCACCCCCTCCAGGTACCTATCCCCAGGGGTGAGACCCGTGCCCTTACCATCAGGAACCTGTTGCTGGTCAGATATAAGGACAAGAGGGATGTCCTTGTAATTCCAAAAACCACACGGCGCTCCTTTCCCTCTACACCCTACCGTGTGGCCGTACAGTAGTTTACGACCACATATGGGGTGTTTCTGCAAACTACAGAATCAGGGCAATAAATATAGAGTTTTGTTTGGCTGGTAATCCTTGCTTTGTTACTGGAAAAAAATTATTAAAATGGAAAATTTGCCAAAAAATCTAAATTCTTAAATTTAATCTCCATTTGCCAATAACTCTTGTGAAACACCTAAAGGGTTAACAACATTTGTAAAATCTGTTTTGAATACCTTGAGGGGTGTATTTTCTTAGATGGGATCACTTTTCTAGATTTTCTACTCCAGGGGGAAATCAGGGGGGCTTCAAATGGGACATGGTATAAAGAAACCAGTCCAGAAAAATCTGCCTTCCAAAAACCACACGGCGCTCCTTTCCCTCTACGCCCTACTGTGTGGCCGTACAGTAGTTTACAACCACATATGGGGTGTTTATGCAAACTACAGAATCAGGGCAATATAGAGTTTTGTTTGGCTGTTAACCCTGGCTTTTTTTACTGGAGAAAATGGATTACAATGTAAAATTTTAAAAAAAAATCTAAATTCTTAAATTTCACCTCCATTTGCCAATAACTCTTGTGAAACACCTAAAGGGTTAACAACATTTTAAAAATCAGTTTTGAATACCTTGAGGGGTGTGGTTTTTAGAATGGGGTCATTTTTGGGTGGTTTCTATTATGTAAGCCTCACAAAGTGACTTCAGACCTGAACTGGTCCCTAAAAAGTGGGTTTTGGAAAATTTCTGAAAAATTTCAAAATTTGCTTCTATACTCTAAGCCTTGTAACATCCCCAAAAAATAAAATGGCATTCCCAAAATGATCCAAACATGAAGTAGACATATGGGGAATGTAAATTAATAACTTTTTTTGGTGGTATTACTATGTATTATAGAAGTAGAGAAATTGAAACTTGGAAATTTGCACAATAAAAATGAACTTTTTTTAATCCATTTTACCAGTGTCATGAAATACAATATGTGATGAAAAAACAATCTCAGAATGGCCTGGATAAGTAAAAGCATTTAAGTTATTCACACGTAAAGTGACACTGGTCAGATTTGCAAAAAATGGCCTGGTCCTTAAGGTGAAATATGGCCGTGTCCTGAAGGGGTTAATATACCAGTTTTAGTTAACTTATTTTTAGTGAACACATTGTACTGTAATAACTACACTAAGGTAGCACTTTCATTCCATGCATTGTATGTTGTCAAGCTACCTGCAGTTTCAGTTTACCTATCCCTCAAAAAACAAGCCTCATGTTTATGTGAACGGAAAAATAAAAAAAAGTTGTGGTTCCAGGAAGGCATGGAGTAAAAAAAAGCAAACAAAAAAAAAATATAACAGTTCGTAAGGAGTTAAATAAAACAGGTCACTCACTCACACCTGATTGTTATCCCATTAACCCCTTCCCCTATTATCATGTACATGTACGTGAGGGAATACAGTCTCTTGCTCCATCCTCATGTGCAAGTACATGATGTGATCGGGCAGGCGCAGCTCCTGCTGCATCCGCCAGCATTGCTGTATCCGTTGATGGTATCCGTTGATGCTGGCGATTAACCCTTCACATGCCGCAGTTGCAGTGTCCCACTATGTGTGAAAAGGGGACACTTCAAACTTTTGTGTATATCATCTTATTCCAGTGTATATTTTCTCTTGTAATAGCTGCAAACTCCTCACAACAGGCTGGTAACTGCATTTACACACTTTCACCACTAGGTGTAGCTGTCTCGTCATTTACATAGTGTAGGTCAAGCACAGGAAGTAGAGAGTTGAGAGTATGGAGTAGGAGGAAGTTAGGAGAGGAAGGCAAGTAACTTAAGCTGTGTGCCCCTGGGTACTCCCCAGGAGAAGAGCAAGATAATTTGAAGACCAAGCCCAAGGACTACTGGATACCTTCTTTTTGTAGTGCCACTGTTCTGGAGTCAGAGACTAAGTGGATTAATTGTATTGAAGCAACCTGTTCAAATAATGGAGCAGATGACTGATGCCTGCTGCTAGGGAAACCGCTCTATTGGTTGTCAAGTTCTAGTTCAGTAAATTTAAAGTACCAAAAGGCTGAAGTTTCATTGCAAGTTGAGCAAGATAAGGAAAGTAGCACACTCTCTATCAGATTGAGTTGGAATCTGCTGTTTACCACTATCCCACCTCGTCTGTTGTCTGGAGTTGCAGCTGACCTCCATCTTATGTACCAAGGCATTACCTGCATGGATGTTATCTACCTCAAGGCAAGTATTTTAAGTAAATTTCTTGTTGGTTCAACGTCTACCTCTCTCCTTATTCCACACCATCTTTCAACGCACCTTACGGTGATGGTATCACGATCACCAGGGGCCCTACTGCCAAGGCACCCTAAGCACGCTCACCACCAAGGGCACCTCAACTACCATCTGGCTGGGGATCCCTGGACAAATACAGAGTTCCCCAAAGGATTTTGTGCCGTCCTTCCCTTAACTGCACGCCGGCCCATGGAGCTACATAGCAGTGAGTAATACTACTACCCCCATGAGCCCACTAGAACACTCACACTCATTGACCATGCAGTCTGATCGCCGCAAAAAATTGGCACCACGAACAGGATCAAAATCCTCTGCACCTAGTGTGAATAGAATCCCAATATGCTTGGAGAGAGACTTTGAATGTGCTTTAACCCCTTAAGGACTCAGCCCTATTTCACCTAAAGGACTTGGCCATTTTTTGCAAATCTGACCACTGTCACTTTATGTCTGAATAACTTTAAAACGGTTTTACTTACGCAGGCCGTTCTGAGATTGTTTTTTCGTCACATCTTGTACTTCATGACACTACTAAAATCGGGTCAAAAAAGTTAAATTTTTTGCATAAAAAAATACCAAATTTAACAAAAATTTGGAAAAATTTGCAAATTTCAAAGTTTCAATTTCTCTACTTTTCTAATACATAGTAATACCCCCAAAAATAGTTATTACTTTACATTCCCCATATGTCTGCTTGATGTTTCCATCATTTTGGGAATGCTATTTTATTTTTGGGGATGTTACATAGCTTTGAAGTATAGGAGCAAATTTTGAAATTTTTCTGAAATTTTCCAAATCCCACTTTTTATGGACCAGTACAGGTCTGAAGTCACTTTGTGAGGCTTACAGAATAGAAATCACCCAAAAATGACACCATTCTAGAAAGAACACCCCTCAGGGTATTCAAAACTGATTGTACAAACTTTGTTAACCCTTTAGGTCTTCCACAAGAATTCATTGAAAATGGAGATGAAATTTCAGAATTTCGATTTTTGGAAAATTTTTCATTATAATCAATTTTTTCCAGGAACAAAGCAAGGGTTAAGTGTCAAACAACACTCAGTATGGGTTGCCCTGATTCTCTAGTTTGCAAAAACACCCCATATGTGGTCCTAAACTACAGTTTGGCCAAACCGCAGGGCATAGAAGGAGGGGAGCGCCATATGGGTTTTGAATGGCAGATTTTGCAGGACTGGTTTTTACACCATGTCCTATTGCAAGCCTCCCTGATGCATTCTAGCATAGAAATTCCAAAAAAGTGACTCCATCTAAGAAAGTACACCCCTCAAGGTATTCAAAACTGGGTTAACAATCTTTGTTAACCCTTTTGGTGCTCCACAAGAGTTAATGGCAGATGGAGAAACAATTTTGAAATTTCAATTTTTGGAAAAGTTTCCAATAAAAACATTTTTGCCAGTAATAAAGTAAGGGTTAACTGCCAAACAACACTCAGTATGGGTTGCCCTGATTCTCTAGTTTGCAAAAACACCCCATATGTGGTCCTAAACTACAGTTTGGCCAAACCGCAGGGCATAGAAGGAGGGAGCGCCATATGGGTTTTGAATGGCAGATTTTGCAGGACTGGTTTTTTACACCATGTCCTATTGCAAGCCTCCCTGATGCATTCTAGCATAGAAATTCCAAAAAAGTGACTCCATCTAAGAAAGTACACCCCTCAAGGTATTCAAAACTGGGTTAACAATCTTTGTTAACCCTTTTGGTGCTCCACAAGAGTTAATGGCAGATGGAGAAACAATTTTGAAATTTCAATTTTTGGAAAAGTTTCCAATAAAAACATTTTTCCAGTAATAAAGTAAGGGTTAACTGCCAAACAACACTCAGTATGGGTTGCCCTGATTCTCTAGTTTGCAAAAACACCCCATATGTGGTCCTAAACTACAGTTTGGCCAAACCGCAGGGCATAGAAGGAGGGAGCGCCATATGGGTTTTGAATGGCAGATTTTGCAGGACTGGTTTTTTACACCA
The DNA here is from genome assembly GCA_033119425.1 of Bufotes viridis. Lineage (NCBI taxonomy): Eukaryota > Metazoa > Chordata > Amphibia > Anura > Bufonidae > Bufotes > Bufotes viridis. The sequence continues at coordinate 235,722,096 of CM065593.1, forward strand.
TGTCCTATTGCAAGCCTCCCTGATGCATTCTAGCATAGAAATTCCAAAAAGTGACTCCATCTAAGAAAGTACACCCCTCAAGGTATTCAAAACTGGGTTAACAATCTTTGTTAACCCTTTTGGTGCTCCACAAGAGTTAATGGCAGATGGAGAAACAATTTTGAAATTTCAATTTTTGGAAAAGTTTCCAATAAAAACATTTTTCCAGTAATAAAGTAAGGGTTAACTGCCAAACAACACTCAGTATGGGTTGCTCTGATTCTCTAGTTTGCAAAAACACCCCATATGTGGTCCTAAACTACAGTTTGGCCAAACCGCAGGGCATAGAAGGAGGGAGCGCCATATGGGTTTTGGAAGGCTGATTTTGCTGGAATAGTTTATTTACACCATGTACCCTTTCAAGCCCCCTGCTGCACCCCTTGAGTAGAAACTCCATAAAAGTGACCCCATCTAGGAAACTACAGGATATGGTGGTTGTTTTTTGGGACTATTTTAGGGTAGATATGATTTTTGGTTGCTCTATATTACACTTTTTTGAGGGAAGCTAACAAAAATTTAAAATTTAAAATTGTTTCTACATTTGCCATTCATTTTTGTGGATCACCTAAAGGGTTAATAAACTTTGTAAAGTAATTTTTGAATACCTTGAGGGGTGTAGTTTCTTAGATGGGGTCACTTTTTTGGAGTTTCTAGTCTAGGCTACATCAGGGGGCTTCTAATGGGACATGGTGCAAAAATAAAAATCTGCCTTCCAGAAGCCATGTGGCGTTCCCTTTGTTCTATGTCCTGCCGTGTGGCCATATAGCCATTTACGACCACATATGGGGTGTTTCTGCAAACTACGGAATGAGGGCAATAAATATTTAGTTTTGTTTGACTGTTAACCCTTGCTTTATTAACGGAAAAAATAGATTAAAACGGAAATTTTGCCAAAAATGGGTGTTTTAGCACCATTTTTATTCCATATTTTTAACGCTCTAGATCTGAGGGGTTGGGTCAAATGTTAATTTGATAGGGAAGATTCTTACGGACGTGGCGATACCTAATATGTCTACTTTTTTATTATTTAAGAGTTTACACTAGGTTATCATTTTGGGAACAAAAAATTAAAAAATTGACTATCTCTAGACTGGGAGCTACAGTTTTTTTTTTTAGTTGGGCGACTATCTAATGTGGGGGCTCATTTTGTGCGGGGCGAGATGGCGGTTTTATTGGCACTATTTGGGGCGCATATGGCTTTTGGATTGCTAGATATTACACTTTTTGGGATTCAAGGTGACAATAAAAATGGCTTTTTATATAGTTTTTATTTTATTTTTTACAGAGTTTGTCAGAGGGGCCAGTTTATGGGGTATTTGTATAGAGAAGATTTTTACGGACGCGCGATGCCCAATAAGTGTGCCTCTCAGAATTTGGAGTTTTACAACATCTGGAAGATCGCAGTTTGAGGAAGCTAATATTTTTGGAAAAAAATTGTTTATGTGACTCCAAAGTCTGAGAGCCATACTTTTTTATATATTTTCTAGGGGCCTGTCGGGAATTATAAAAATTTAGAACTCCATGGAAGTGTGATACTCCCTGAAGCAACCATCAATGCAGAGGCCCGGATGATCGGGGCAAGTGTCACATTGAGTAGTGGTGTCCTTCCGTATCCCCCTCTTGCGACACACTCTGCACTTTTTGGGTTCGTCCCCTCTTTCCAGTATGGGGGACCACACCTGGAAAGTGTTGGCCAGGGACGACCCGGGCTCCTCCAATTCCCGAGGTACTCCGACCTGCTCTTTCCCGGTCAGAAAAGATCAGGTCCCTGAGGACTGCCTCATAGAAATGGAGGAAAGTCCCTGTGCTGCCAGCGCTGGAACAGTACAAAGCGTTGTACATGGCAACCTGCACCATGTGAGCCGCAACTTTTTTGTACCATGCCCGGGTTTTCGCATGGCATTATATGGTTGGAGAACTTGATCAGATAGATCAACTCCACCCATATACCGATTGTAGTCGACGATACAATCGGGCTTGAGGACCGTTGCCGTGGTACCTCGCACAGAGACTGGGGTGGTGCCGTTACCATGGATTGTGGTCAGTACAAGGACATCCCTCTTGTCCTTATACCTGACCAACAGCAGGTTTCCACAAGTAAGGGCACGGGTCTCACCCCTGGGGATAGGTACCTGGAGGGGGTAGGTAGGGAGGCCACGTTGATTTTCCGCACGGTCCCACAAGCGAGCGTGGATCTGGCGGCAAGGGACCTGAACAAGGGGATGCTGGTATAAAAGTTATCCACGTACAGGTGGTAACCCTTATCCAGCAGTGGGTGCAAAAGGTCCCACACGATTTTCCCGCTAACACCCAGAGTGGGGGGACATTCTGGGGGTTCAATACGGGAATCTCGCCCCTCGTAAACACGAAATTTGTAAGTGTACCCTGAGGTACTCTCACAAATTTTGTAGAGCTTCACGCCATACCTCGCTCGCTTGCTAGGAATGTATTGGCGGAAAGCGAGTCTCCCCTTGAAAGCAACGAGAGACTCATCAATCGCGACCTCCCTTCCAGGTACGTAGGCCTGTGCAAACTTGGCCCCGAAATGATCGATGATCGGCCGTATCTTATACAGCCGGTCATAGGCGGGATCAGTTCGGGGGACATGCTGCATTATCTGCATAATGCAGGCATTTCCGGATGGCCTCGAATCTGGGACGTGTCATGGCTGAACTGTACAGTGGGGTCTGGTAGAGGACGTCCCCACTCCAGTACAGCCTGACACTGGGTTTTTGACCAGGCCCATATGCAGCACGAGGCCCCAAAACGTCCTCATCTCGGCTGCACTGACTGGCGTCAGCCACCGGGCCTGGCCAAAAGAGCCTGGGTGCTGAGCGACGAACTGTTGGGCATACAGGTTCGTCTGCTCCACCATCAGATTCACCAGCGGGTCACTGAAAAAAAAACTAAAGAAGTCCATTTCAGTGAACCCCACTGTGGGAATCTGGATTCCAGGATTGCCAGCAAAATCCGGAATCGCAGGCTCAAAGTCCACTGGGGGACACCAGCTAAGGTCACTGGTGGGGGCTCCGGTGCACTTGTTTGGTGGGCCGGGAAACCAGTACAAGCCCCAGGGCTGCTCGTACTGGGATGGGCCACGGGGTCCCTAGCGCGTGAGGGCCCTGGCTCCGCCTGGCGGCGTCTCCGCCGCCTTGGGGGCTCATCATCATCAGATGATGATGATGAGGATGAGGACGACAGGAGGAAGGTGGGGTCATCCTCATCCTCACTGGCGCTCTCGGTGTCGGAGAGCATCTGGGCATATGCCTCCTCCACCGTGAACAGCCGGCGGTCCATGGGTGTGTGTGTTGTGCGTGTGTGTGTGTGTGCGTGCGTGTAAAATAAACTTTATTTAGTGTGCGTGTGTGTGGGGCCGGGTGTTCACGAACAAATGTACCACTAAAAAGAAAAAAACCTAACTAAAAAGGGAGGTGTGAAAAAAGTCAAACTCACTGATCAGTAGAAAACTGATCAGCGGTCAGTTATGCGATGCACTAATAGTGGCCGGACACTAAAGAGCGCCGACCAAAATTAGTGCACAAAAAAAAAAACTTGCACAACTAAAAAGGGGGTGTAGGGGGCTACAGCAGGGTCTAGGGTCTCACAGCTGAGTGTGCTGTGGACCCCAGACACCAACTACCTGCAAAAAAAAAAATGAATAAGATGGAAAAAAAAAAAGATCTGTCCCTGAACTGACCCTGCCTGACCTAACCCTGTCCCTGACTTACCCTGAAGATCGGTGCTTCTGGGGGCTGCTGGGGAGCTGGGGCTGGGGGCTGCTGGGCACGTCTCCTCTCTCCAAGAGCAGGAACCAAAAGGAAGCTGCTCGAAGAGAGGAGGAGATTTGAATCTGCCGCCGCAGCAGCCACCTCCCTCCCCGGCAGCCAATCACAGGGGCCCTCCGGCAGCCAATCACAGGGCATGCAGACATGCATGACGGTGATTGGATGGTGTCCTCACGCCATCCGATCACCGTCATTTCCGGGTAATCGGGTCACAGGTGACGCGATGTACCCGGAAACGCAACAAACCGCAGGTCTGAATTGACCTGCGGTTTGTTGCGATCACCGACACGGGGGGGTCACATGACCCCCCTCGGCATTGTCACAGGATGCCTGCTGAATGATTTCAGCAGGCATCCTGTTCCGATCACCACCCGCAGCGCTGCGGTGATCGGAACTTCTCAGGGCGTACATGTACGCCCTGAGTCCTTAAGTACCAGGACGCTAGGGCGTACATGTACGCCCTGCGTCCTTAAGAGGTTAACTCATTAGTGACAGTGGAAAATACAAACAACTTTATTGAGCTAAAGAAAGTTATTGTTTTGCTTAGAAACTGCATAGGAATAATATACAAGAACCCTGCTGTGAAATCTCATTGTCAAAAGTTGAAAAGTCAAAGATTCTTGTGTCACTAAAACTGCTTGCTGTCACTGAATGGCCTGTTAAGTTGCATCAAAATGGCTGCCTGAGGGCTTTCTTGTTGTTTTACTGCACCATCATTGTGACAACACCCTGCTACCTCAAGAGCGGGAAAGCTGAGTTGCCGCCCCTTTTACAGAGCGGGAAGATAATTATTACTGCTCCACCATAGACTTTTCATTATGCATCCTGGTGGTGCCGCCCCCCTAATGCAAGTGAACCTAGGGGGCAGGCCTGAAAGAGCGATGTATGCCAGCCCATCAGAGGAAGAGGAAGTGCTCTGCTGCTCTAAGAGAAAGAATGATTAGAACATGGCAGACCGTATTACACTACAAAATGGGAGAGCAAGCCACCCGGATCCCCAGCAGGAGGCCGAAGATGAGCGTCCCCGCTGGAGGAGTCGAACCACAACTCTATACAGACTCCACCGAGCCAGTGGAGCCAAGCTATTCGCTGCTCCAGTGACTCATAAGGGAGCTGTGCACCGTCAGTCATACAAAGATACATGTAAAGAAAAAATACTATTAGGAGCTGAAAATTATAGATTACCCAGTAGACTCTCTATCCGAGTTGCAGCGATGATGGGGGGTCGTGTTGTCCTTTGATAAGGAGAAGGGATTTGGGTTCATCCGGGATCAGGAGTCCGGCCGGGACTTCTTTGTTAATAGAAGATCCGTCAAGAGAGCCTACCTGTCCGAGAACCAGCACAATCTCCGCGTGGGGGAGGTGGTCGAATTTACCCCCGCTGAGTGGCCCTCTGACTCCATCAAGCCCAATGCCTCGGAACCTGCCAGCTACAGAAACACAGCGGATCCAGCCCCCAGGTTGGGTCTCCTAGGCAACCGTCAGTGTCTTACTGTGTAAGATGCTGAGTATTGTACTGTAACATATTAACATAGTATGTAAGACCGAAAAAAGACATTTGTCCATCCAGTTCGGCCTGTTTCTTACAAGTTGGTCCAGAGGAAGGCAAAAAACCCCTGTGAGGCAGAAGCCAATTTTCCCCACTTAAGGGGAAAAAAATTCCTTCCCGACTCCAATCAGGCAATCAGAATAACTCCCTGGATCAACGACCTCTCTCTAGTAGCTATAGCCTGTAATATTATTACACTCCAGAAATAAATCCAGTACCCTCTTGAAATCCTTTATTGTACAAACCATCACCACCTCCTCAGGCAGAGAGTTCCATAGTCTCACTGCTCTTACAGTGAAGAATCCTTTTCTATGTTTGAGTACAAACCATCTCTCCTCCAGACGCAGAGGATGTCCCCTCGTCACAGTCACAGTCCTGGCGATAAATAGATGATGTACTGAATTGTAACAGGGATCAAACCCTGTAAAGTGGAAGTCCCACGGTGGAACAAATATAAAAAGTAAAAAAAGTTTTAAAAAAATGTATTTTATTAATAAAAAAAAAGTTTCAAGTAAAGAAAAAAAAAACTTCACCATCTTGTGTAAGAAGAAAAAAAAATAAAAAAACCGACATGTTTCTATAAAAAAGCCATTTCTTTTCACCTTACATCACAAAAAATATAATTCTAAGCGATCAAATAGTACCAATCAAACTGTCATCTCTTCCTGCAAAAAATTAGCCCCTACATAAAACAATCGCCCAAAAAATAAAAAAATTATGGCTTTCAAAAAATGGAGACCCTAAAACATGATTTTTTTCCCAAAATGCTTTTGTGTAAAACTGAAATAAATTTTAAAAATTAGACATATTAGTTATTTACGCGTCCGTAATGACCTGCTCTATAACAATATCACATGATCTACCCCCTAAGGTGAACGCTGTAAAAAAATACATAAAAACCTGTGTCAAAAATTTCATTTTTGTCACCTTAGATCACAAAAATTGTAATACCAAGCAATCAAAAAGACATATGTACCCTAAAATAGTACCAATCATACCATCATCTCATCCCGCAAAAAATGAGCCCCTACATAAGACAATCACCCCCCCAAAAAATATGGCTTTTAGAAAATGGAGATGCTAAAACATGATTTTTTTTTTTTTTTAAATGCTGTTACTGTGTAAAACTGAAATAAATTTAAAAAAGGAGCTTTCGGAAAATAAAGACACAAAAACATTATTTTTGTTTTCAAAAATGCTTTATTTTTCTCAATAAATAAATGACCAAGTCTAATATTTTTGACTCATTTGTTTGATTTGTTATCTTTATCTATTTTAAGATTTGTGTGAATATCTGATGCAGTTTTAGGTCAAATTTATGCACAAATAAAGAAAATACTGAAGGGTTCACAAACTTTCAAACCCCGTTGTACATGAAGCAACAATACATTAAAGCTACATTCACACAACCGAATACCGTCCATAGGCGTTCTTCCGTATTTGCAGACCACACATGGCCGGTGGTATATAGAAAATGCCTATTCTTATCTGAGAAAAGGACATGCTCTATATTTTTTTACGGGGCCGAGGAACGGAACTACGGATGCGGACAGCACACGTGTGCTGTCTGCACCTTTTATAGCCCATTGAAATGAATGGGTCCGCACCCATTCTGCAAAATTGCGGAACGGATGCGGACCCATTCATATGGTCGAGTGAATGCACCCTAACAAATGTTAGGTTTAGGGCTCAGGCACACGACCATGGGCGTAGCTATAGGGGGTGCAGAGGTAGCAGTCACTACCGGGCCCAGGAGCCTGAGGGGGCCCAAAGACCCTTGTGCCGTATAGGAAGACACACAAAGCACTGAGGGAAGGGGCCCAAGCTGAACTCTTGCACCAGGGCCCATGAGCCGTTAGCTACGCTCCTGCACACGACCGCATGTATTTTGCAGTCTGCAAAAAACGGATCTGCAAAAAATACGAATTACATCCGTGTGCATTCCGTATTTTGTGGAACGGAACAGCTGGCCCTTCAGAGTACAGTACTATCCTTGTCCGTAATGCGGACAATAATAGGACACGTTCTATTTTTTTTTGCGGAACAGAAATACAGACATACGAAAACAGAATGCACACAGAGTAACTTCCGTTTTTTTTGCAGACCCATTGAAGTGAATGGTTCCACATAAGGTCCTCAAAAAAAATGGAATGGACACAGAAAGAAAATACGCTTGTCTGCAGGAGGTCTTAGGGCTCATGCACACGACTGTATGGCTTTTTAGTAATTTGCGGTCCGCAAAAAACGGATTCGTAAAAAATATGGATGACGTCCGTGTGCATTCAATTTTTTGCAGAACGGAACAGTACACTCCTTGTTATGCAGACAATAATAGAACATGTTCTATCTTTGAACGGAATGGAAACACGGATCCATTGAAATTAATGGTTCTGTATTTGGTCCTTATACGGTCCGTATACGGAACGTAAAAAAACGGAACGTAAACAGAAAATACATACGGTCGTGTGCATAAGCCCTTAGGAAGAGAATATAGTACTAATTAAACATATGCAAATACTATAGCTGAGCTGGCTATAATATATATTCTTTGTGCCTGGTTGTACATTGCATATAATGAAAACAATCTGCAGGTATTCATTTTATGTTGTGTTATTAATACACTGCATAGAAATTTGATTTATTTTTATACATTAAAATGAAGAAAATGGGGTATTACTGATGCTTACCATGTGTTTAGGCATGCGTTTGACAAAAAAAAAAAAGACTAATATCTGACACGTGGTTGTACACAACTTGATCTTGGCAGCTTAGACTTTGTTTGGCTGTACAAGTTCAACAAATGGATATGGATGATAAGGTTTGCATGTACTTAGAAATAATTTGGAAAATATTGGAAGGAAAATGTCTAAACTTGCTGTGTTTTACACATCCAGGGAATAATTCTTCACAACTGGCTCAGAGAAAATGTGCCCTTTTTGTCCATAGCAACCAATAATTGTTAGCATACAAGGTTTGTATTATATAAGCAGCAACCACTGTATAGCATTGCTCTATATTGTATGGTCACTAGATGGCAGTGTTACATTTGTGTAAGTTCCTGTTTTGCTATGTCTTTGAAATAAAGAGTTCAGTGCTCGTGCAGTTACCGGGCAGAGGTCACAGACTGTCTGCCTGCCCTTTGTTTAGCCTCAGAAAGTATTTCTAACAATAATAAACTCTCTCGTAAATGTCAGAGGGGTGGATTGATGAAAACAGAAACAAATCACAGGAAAGCTTTCATTTTTCAAAGCCAGAATTCAAAATGAAAGCTGCTCTGTGTTGGTTGCTATGGACAATAAAGCACTTATTCTTTTAGACATTATCATACATTTTCTTTATACTCTCCTTTATACAGTTGTGTTCAAAATTATTCAACCCCCAATGCTATAAAGGATTTTAGGGAATTTAGTGTACATTTGTAATTGTGTTCAGAATGAAATCTTACAAGGACTTTTTAAAGAACCAAATGCAACTAAAATGACATCAATTGTTTTTGTAATACAGTTAAATGTTTTTTTTTGTGATTTCTTCATTGACACAATTATTTAACCCCTTAAAGACTACCGCTCTTAACTCCTTAAGGACGAAGGGCGTACATGTACGCCCTTGTGTCCTGGTACTTAAGGACCAAGGGCGTACATGTACACCCTGCGAATATCCGATCACCGCTGCGCACGTGGCGGTGATAGGAACAAGATGCCTGCTGAAATCAATCAGCAGGCACCTTGGCACAATGCCCAGGGGGGTCCTGTGACCCTCCCATGTCAGCGATCGCAGCAAACCGCAGGTCAATTCAGACCTGCGGTTTGCTGCGCTCTGAGTCTCTGATCCCCGCGGTCTGTGACCGCGGGGATCAGAGACTAAAATATGCCCCAAACCTATAAATTTTAACCCCTCCCCCTGCACCCCGCCATATTAGTGTCCCCCCAAGCGGTGCAGGGGGGGGGGGGGAATTGCGGGCGGTGCTGCGGGTGGGCGGCGCGGGAGGCCTCCTTTCAAACGCTTTCCCTGGAGTCTAGTGGGTATAGCAGGGGGTCAGCACATTACTGACCCCCTGCTATAAACTGCTGAAATCTGTGCTGCAGATGTCAGCAGTTTAACCCCTTCTATACCGCGGTCCGTACGGACCGCGGTATAGAAGGTGTTAACATGGAGGGAGCTCACTCCCTCTCCCATCGGGGGCTGCTGTACCTTTGCAGCCCCCGACGGGATAGGATAGCAGAGGGAGGGAGCTCCCCTCCCTTCCCATCACCCGCTGCTCTGTAATGGCAGCGGGTGATGGTTACCATGGCAGCAGGACGCTTTCAGAAGCGTCCTGCTCTCCATGGCTCTAAAACTCTGAATAGGCTTTTGCTAAAGGCAAAAGCCTATTCAGACTTTGTAAAGTAAAAAATACAGTAAGTACACTATATAGTGTACTTACTGTATTATATAGACACCAGATCCACTGGATCTCCAAGAACCAAGTGGGTCTGGGTCAAAAAAAAATGTCAAAAAAGTGAAAAAAAATGTAAAAATAAGAAAAATACATATCACTGAATAAAAATCAAAAAAATCAAATACACTACACATATTAGGTACAGCCGCGTCCGTAAAAATCTCCTCTATAAAAATATCACATGAACTAACCCCTCACGCAAATACCGAAAAAAAACACAAAAAAATGGTGTAAAAAAGCTATTTTTTGTCACCTTGCATCACAAAAAGTTTAATACCAAGTGATCAAAAAGGTGTATGCCTCCCAAAATAGTAACAATAAAACCGACATCTCATCCCGCAAAAAATGAGTCCTTATATAGGACAATCGCCCAAAAAAATAAAAAAATATGGCTCTCAGACTATGGAGACACTAAAAAATAATTTTTTTTTTTCTAAAATGCTATTATTGTGTTAAAGTAAAATAAATAAATAAAAAGTATACATATTAAGTATCGCCGCGTCCGTAAAAAAATGCTCTATAAAAATATCACATTATCTATCCCCTCAGGAAAATACTGTTAAAAAAATAAAATAAAAACAATGTAAAAACTGTAATAGCAAGCGATCAAAAAGTTATATGCACCCAAAAATAGTGCCAATTAAACTGTCATCTCATCCCACAAAAAAAGATACCCCACATAGGACAATCACCTCCAAAAAAAAAAAAAATATGGCTCTCAGACTATGGAGACACTAAAACATGATTTGTTTTGTTTTAAAAAATGATAATATTGTGTAACATGATGATGTCACAATGTATGGTCAGCAGATGATAATTTCCAGGATTCCATTATGATGTCACAATGTATGGTAAGAAGATAATAGAATCCAGGATTCCATTATGATGTCACAATGTATGGTCAGTAGATGATGGTATCCAGGATTCCATTATGATGTCACAATGTATGGTCAGCAGATGATAATATCCAGGATTCCATTATGATGTCACAATGTATGGTCAGCTGATAATAGTATCCAGGTTTCCATTATGATGTCACAATGTATGGTCAGTAGATGATGGTATCCAGGTTTCCATTATGATGTCACAATGTATGGTCAGTAGATGACGGTATCAAGGATTCCATTATGATGTCACAATGTATGGTCAGAAGATAATAGTATCCAGGATTCCATTATGATGTCACAATGTATGGTCAGTAGATGATCGTATCCAGGTTTCCATTATGATGTTACAATGTATGGTCAGCAGATAATAGTATCCAGGATTCCATTATGATGTCACAATGTATGGTCAGAAGATAATAGTATCCAGGTTTCCATTATGATGTCACAATGTATGGTCAGTAGATGATGGTATCCAGGTTTCCATTATGATTTCACAATGTATGGTCAGTAGATGATGGTATCCAGGATTCCATTATGATGTCACAATGAATGGTCAGCAGATAATATCCAGGATTCCATTATGATGTCACAATGTATGGTCAGCAGATGATGGTATCTAAGTTTCCATTATGATGTCACAATGTATGGTCAGTAGAGGATGGTATCCAGGTTTCCATTATGATGTCACAATGTATGGTCAGTAGATGATGTTATCCAGGATTCCATTATGATGTCACAATGTATGGTCAGCAGAACATAGTATCCAGGATTCCATTAAGATGTCACAATGTATGGTCAGAAGATAATAGTATCCAGGTTTCCATTATGAAGTCACAATGTATGGTCAGTAGATGATGGTATCCAGGAATCCATTATGATGTCACAATGTATGGTCAGAAGATAATAGTATCCAGGATTCCATTATGATGTCACAATGTATGGTCAGTAGATTATATTATCCAAGATTTCATTATGATGTCACAATGTATGGTGAGCAGATGGTATCTAGGATTCCATTATGATGTCACAATGTATGGTCAGCAGATGATGGTATCCAGAATTCCTTTGTGATGTCACAGTGTATGGTCAGCAGATGATGGTATCCAGGTTTCCATTATGATGTCTCAATGTATCGTCAGCATATGATAGTATCCAGGACCCCATTATGATGTCACAATGTATGGGCATCAGATAATAGTATGCAGATTCCATTTTGATGTCACAGAGTATGGTCAGCAGATGATAATATCCAGGATTCCATTATTATGTCACAATGTATGGTCAGCTGATGATAGTATCCAGGATTCCTAATTGATGTCACAATGTATGGTCAGCAGATAATAGTATCCAGCATTCCATTATGATGTCACAATGTATGGTCAGCAGATGATTGTATCCAGGATCCCATTATGATGTCACAATGTATGGTCAGCAGATGATTGTATCCAGGATCCCATTATGATGTCACAATGTATTTTTAGTAGATGATGGTATCCAGGATTCCATTATGATGTCACAATGTATGGTCAGCAGATAATAGTATCCAGGATTCCATTATGATGTCAAAATGTATGGTTAGCAGATGATAATATCCAGGATTCCATTATGATGTCACAATGTATGGTCAGAAGATAATAGTTTCCAGGTTTCCATTATGATGTCACAATGTATGGTGAGTAGATGATGGTATCCAGATTTCCATTATGATGTCACAATGTATGGTCAGTAGATGATGGTATCCAGGATTCCATTATGATGTCACAATGTATGGTCAGCAGATGATAATATCCAGGATTCCATTATGATGTCACAATGTATGGTCAGCTGATAATAGTATCCAGGTTTCCATTATGATGTCACAATGTATGGTCAGTAGATGATGGTATCCAGGTTTCCATTATGATGTCACAATGTATGGTCAGTAGATGACGGTATCAAGGATTCCATTATGATGTCACAATGTATGGTCAGAAGATAATAGTATCCAGGATTCCATTATGATGTCACAATGTATGGTCAGTAGATGATCGTATCCAGGTTTCCATTATGATGTTACAATGTATGGTCAGCAGATAATAGTATTCAGGATTCCATTATGATGTCACAATGTATGGTCAGAAGATAATAGTATCCAGGTTTCCATTATGATGTCACAATGTATGGTCAGTAGATGATGGTATCCAGGTTTCCATTATGATTTCACAATGTATGGTCAGTAGATGATGGTATCCAGGATTCCATTATGATGTCACAATGAATGGTCAGCAGATAATAATATCCAGGATTCCATTATGATGTCACAATGTATGGTCAGCAGAACATAGTATCCAGGATTCCATTAAGATGTCACAATGTATGGTCAGAAGATAATAGTATCCAGGTTTCCATTATGAAGTCACAATGTATGGTCAGTAGATGATGGTATCCAGGTTTCCATTATGATGTCACAATGTATGGTCAGTAGATGATGGTATCCAGGATTCCATTATGATGTCACAATGTATGGTCAGCAGAACATAGTATCCAGGATTCCATTAAGATGTCACAATGTATGGTCAGAAGATAATAGTATCCAGGTTTCCATTATGAAGTCACAATGTATGGTCAGTAGATGATGGTATCCAGGAATCCATTATGATGTCACAATGTATGGTCAGAAGATAATAGTATCCAGGATTCCATTATGATGTCACAATGTATGGTCAGTAGATTATATTATCCAAGATTTCATTATGATGTCACAATGTATGGTGAGCAGATGGTATCTAGGATTCCATTATGATGTCACAATGTATGGTCAGCAGATGATGGTATCCAGAATTCCTTTGTGATGTCACAGTGTATGGTCAGCAGATGATGGTATCCAGGTTTCCATTATGATGTCTCAATGTATCGTCAGCATATGATAGTATCCAGGACCCCATTATGATGTCACAATGTATGGGCATCAGATAATAGTATGCAGATTCCATTTTGATGTCACAGAGTATGGTCAGCAGATGATAATATCCAGGATTCCATTATTATGTCACAATGTATGGTCAGCTGATGATAGTATCCAGGATTCCTAATTGATGTCACAATGTATGGTCAGCAGATAATAGTATCCAGCATTCCATTATGATGTCACAATGTATGGTCAGCAGATGATTGTATCCAGGATCCCATTATGATGTCACAATGTATGGTCAGCAGATGATTGTATCCAGGATCCCATTATGATGTCACAATGTATTTTTAGTAGATGATGGAATCCAGGATTCCATTATGATGTCACAATGTATGGTCAGCAGATAATAGTATCCAGGATTCCATTATGATGTCAAAATGTATGGTTAGCAGATGATAATATCCAGGATTCCATTATGATGTCACAATGTATGGTCAGAAGATAATAGTTTCCAGGTTTCCATTATGATGTCAAAATGTATGGTGAGTAGATGATGGTATCCAGGTTTCCATTATGATGTCACAATGTATGGTCAGTAGATGATGGTATCCAGGATTCCATTATGATGTCACAATGTATGGTCAGCAGAAAATAGTATCCAGGATTCCATTATGATGTCACAATGTATGGTCAGCAGATGATAATATCAAGGATTCCATTATGATGTCACAATGTATGGTCAGAAGATAATAGTATCCAGGTTTCCACTATGATTTCACAATGTATGGTCAGTAGATGATGGTATCCAGGTTTCCATTATGATGTCACAATGTATGGTCAGTAGATGATAGTATCCAGGTTTCCATTATGATGTCACAATGTATGGTCAGAAGATGATGGTATCCAGGATTCCATTATGATGTCAGAATGTATGGTCAGCAGATAATATTATCCAGGATTCCATTATGATGTCACAATGTATGGTCAGTAGATGATCGTATCCAGGATTCCATTATGATGTCACAATGTATGGTCAGAAGATAATAGTATCCAGGATTCCTAATTGATGTCACAATGTATGGTCAGCAGATAATAGTATCCAGCATTCCATTACGATGTCACAATGTATGATCTGCAGATGATAGAATCCAGGATTCCATTATGATGTCACAATGGTCAGCAGACAATAGTATCCAGGTTTCCATTTTGATGTCATAATGTATGATCAGTAGATGATGGTATCCAGGTTTCAATTATGATGTCACAATGTATGGTCGGTAGATGATGGTATCCAGGATTCCATTATGATGTCACAATGTATGGTCAGCAGATACGAGTATCCAGGATTCCATTATGATGTCACAATGTATTGTCAGCAGATGATAATAACCAGGATTCCATTATGATATCACAATGTATGGTCAGCAGATAATAGTATCCAGGTTTCCATTATGATGTCACAATGTATGGTCAGTAGATGATGGTATCCAGGTTTCCATTATGATGTCACAATGTACGGTCAGTAGATGATGTTATCCAGGATTCCATTATGATGTCACAATGTATGGTCATTAGATAATAGTATCAAGGATTCCATTATGATGTCACAATGTATGGTCAGCAGATGATAATATCCTGGATTCCATTATGATGTCACAATGTATGGTCAGAAGATAATAGCATCCAGGTTTCCATTATGTTGTCACAATGTATGGTCAGTAGATGATGGTATCCAGGTTTCCATTATTATGTCACAATGTATGGTCAGCAGATAATAGCATCCAGGATTCCATTATGATGTCAAAATGTATGGTCACCAGATGATAATATCCAGGATTCAATTATGATGTCACAATGTATGGTCAGAAGATAAGAGTATCCAGGATTCCATTATGATGTCAAAATGTATGGTCACCAGATGATAATATCCAGGATTGAATTATGATGTCACAATGTATGCTCAGAATATAAGAGTATCCAGGTTTCCATTATGATTTCACAATGTATGGTCAGTAGATGATGGTATCCAGGTTTCCATTATGATGTCACAAGGTATGGTCAGTAGATGATGGTATCCAGGATTCCATTATGATGTCACAATGTATGGTCAGCAGATTATAGTATCCAGGATTCCATTATGATGTCACAATGTATGGTCCGCAGATGATAATATCCAGGATTCCATTATGATGTCACCATGTATGGTCAGAAGATTATAGTATCCAGGTTTCCATTATGATGTCACAATGTATGGTCAGTAGATGATGGTATCCAGGTTTCAATTATGATGTCACAATGTATGGTCAGTAGATGATGGTATCCAGTATTCCATTATGATGTCACAATGTATGGTCAGTAGATGATGGTATCCAGGAATCCATTATGATGTCACGATGTATGGTCAGCAGATAATAGTATCGAGGATTCCATTATGATGTCACAATGTACGTTCAGCAGATAATAGTATCCAGGATTCCATTATGATGTCACAATGTATGGTCAGCTGATAATAGTATCCAGGTTTCCATTATGATGTCACAATGTATGGTCAGTAGATGATGGTATCCAGGTTTCCATTATGATGTCACAATGTATGGTCAGTAGATGACGGTATCAAGGATTCCATTATGATGTCACAATGTATGGTCAGAAGATAATAGTATCCAGGATTCCATTATGATGTCACAATGTATGGTCAGTAGATGATCGTATCCAGGTTTCCATTATGATGTTACAATGTATGGTCAGCAGATAATAGTATCCAGGATTCCATTATGATGTCACAATGTATGGTCAGAAGATAATAGTATCCAGGTTTCCATTATGATGTCACAATGTATGGTCAGTAGATGATGGTATCCAGGTTTCCATTATGATTTCACAATGTATGGTCAGTAGATGATGGTATCCAGGATTCCATTATGATGTCACAATGAATGGTCAGCAGATAATAATATCCAGGATTCCATTATGATGTCACAATGTATGGTCAGCAGATGATGGCATCTAAGTTTCCATTATGATGTCACAATGTATGGTCAGTAGAGGATGGTATCCAGGTTTCCATTATGATGTCACAATGTATGGTCAGCAGAACATAGTATCCAGGATTCCATTAAGATGTCACAATGTATGGTCAAAAGATAATAGTATCCAGGTTTCCATTATGAAGTCACAATGTATGGTCAGTAGATGATGGTATCCAGGAATCCATTATGATGTCACAATGTATGGTCAGAAGATAATAGTATCCAGGATTCCATTATGATGTCACAATGTATGGTCAGTAGATTATATTATCCAAGATTTCATTATGATGTCACAATGTATGGTGAGCAGATGGTATCTAGGATTCCATTATGATGTCACAATGTATGGTCAGCAGATGATGGTATCCAGAATTCCTTTGTGATGTCACAGTGTATGGTCAGCAGATGATGGTATCCAGGTTTCCATTATGATGTCTCAATGTATCGTCAGCATATGATAGTATCCAGGACCCCATTATGATGTCACAATGTATGGGCATCAGATAATAGTATGCAGATTCCATTTTGATGTCACAGAGTATGGTCAGCAGATGATAATATCCAGGATTCCATTATTATGTCACAATGTATGGTCAGCTGATGATAGTATCCAGGATTCCTAATTGATGTCACAATGTATGGTCAGCAGATAATAGTATCCAGCATTCCATTATGATGTCACAATGTATGGTCAGCAGATGATTGTATCCAGGATCCCATTATGATGTCACAATGTATGGTCAGCAGATGATTGTATCCAGGATCCCATTATGATGTCACAATGTATTTTTAGTAGATGATGGTATCCAGGATTCCATTATGATGTCACAATGTATGGTCAGCAGATAATAGTATCCAGGATTCCATTATGATGTCAAAATGTATGGTTAGCAGATGATAATATCCAGGATTCCATTATGATGTCACAATGTATGGTCAGAAGATAATAGTTTCCAGGTTTCCATTATGATGTCACAATGTATGGTGAGTAGATGATGGTATCCAGGTTTCCATTATGATGTCACAATGTATGGTCAGTAGATGATGGTATCCAGGATTCCATTATGATGTCACAATGTATGGTCAGCAGAAAATAGTATCCAGGATTCCATTATGATGTCACAATGTATGGTCAGCAGATGATAATATCAAGGATTCCATTATGATGTCACAATGTATGGTCAGAAGATAATAGTATCCAGGTTTCCACTATGATTTCACAATGTATGGTCAGTAGATGATGGTATCCAGGTTTCCATTATGATGTCACAATGTATGGTCAGTAGATGATAGTATCCAGGTTTCCATTATGATGTCACAATGTATGGTCAGAAGATGATGGTATCCAGGATTCCATTATGATGTCAGAATGTATGGTCAGCAGATAATATTATCCAGGATTCCATTATGATGTCACAATGTATGGTCAGTAGATGATCGTATCCAGGATTCCATTATGATGTCACAATGTATGGTCAGAAGATAATAGTATCCAGGATTCCTAATTGATGTCACAATGTATGGTCAGCAGATAATAGTATCCAGCATTCCATTATGATGTCACAATGTATGATCTGCAGATGATAGAATCCAGGATTCCATTATGATGTCACAATGGTCAGCAGACAATAGTATCCAGGTTTCCATTTTGATGTCATAATGTATGATCAGTAGATGATGGTATCCAGGTTTCAATTATGATGTCACAATGTATGGTCGGTAGATGATGGTATCCAGGATTCCATTATGATGTCACAATGTATGGTCAGCAGATACGAGTATCCAGGATTCCATTATGATGTCACAATGTATTGTCAGCAGATGATAATAACCAGGATTCCATTATGATATCACAATGTATGGTCAGCAGATAATAGTATCCAGGTTTCCATTATGATGTCACAATGTATGGTCAGTAGATGATGGTATCCAGGTTTCCATTATGATGTCACAATGTACGGTCAGTAGATGATGGTATCCAGGATTCCATTATGATGTCACAATGTATGGTCATTAGATAATAGTATCAAGGATTCCATTATGATGTCACAATGTATGGTCAGCAGATGATAATATCCTGGATTCCATTATGATGTCACAATGTATGGTCAGAAGATAATAGCATCCAGGTTTCCATTATGTTGTCACAATGTATGGTCAGTAGATGATGGTATCCAGGTTTCCATTATTATGTCACAATGTATGGTCAGCAGATAATAGCATCCAGGATTCCATTATGATGTCAAAATGTATGGTCACCAGATGATAATATCCAGGATTCAATTATGATGTCACAATGTATGGTCAGAAGATAAGAGTATCCAGGATTCCATTATGATGTCAAAATGTATGGTCACCAGATGATAATATCCAGGATTGAATTATGATGTCACAATGTATGCTCAGAATATAAGAGTATCCAGGTTTCCATTATGATTTCACAATGTATGGTCAGTAGATGATGGTATCCAGGTTTCCATTATGATGTCACAAGGTATGGTCAGTAGATGATGGTATCCAGGATTCCATTATGATGTCACAATGTATGGTCAGCAGATTATAGTATCCAGGATTCCATTATGATGTCACAATGTATGGTCCGCAGATGATAATATCCAGGATTCCATTATGATGTCACCATGTATGGTCAGAAGATTATAGTATCCAGGTTTCCATTATGATGTCACAATGTATGGTCAGTAGATGATGGTATCCAGGTTTCAATTATGATGTCACAATGTATGGTCAGTAGATGATGGTATCCAGTATTCCATTATGATGTCACAATGTATGGTCAGTAGATGATGGTATCCAGGAATCCATTATGATGTCACGATGTATGGTCAGCAGATAATAGTATCGAGGATTCCATTATGATGTCACAATGTACGTTCAGCAGATAATAGTATCCAGGATTCCATTATGATGTCACAATGTATGGTCAGAAGATAATAGTATCCAGGTTTGCCAATATGATGTCACAATGTATGGTCAGTAGATGATGGTATCCAGGTTTCCATTATGATGTCACAATGTATGGTCAGTAGATGATGGTATCCAGGATTCCATTATGATGTCACAATGTATGGTCAGCAGATAATAGTATCCAGGATTCCATTATGATGTCACAATGTATGGTCAGCAGATAATAGTATCCAGGATTCGATTATGATGTCACAATGTACGTTCAGCAGATAATAGTATCCAGAATTCCATTATGATGTCACAATGTATGTTCAGCAGATAATAGTATCCAGGATTCCATTATGATGTCACAATGTATGGTCAGACGATAATAGTATCCAGGTTTCCATTATGATGTCACAATGTATGGTCAGTAGATGATGGTATCCAGGAATCCATTATGATGTCACAATGTATGGTCAGAAAATAATAGTATCCAGGTTTCCATTATGATGTCACAATGTATGGTCAGTAGATGATGGTATCCAGGTTTCCATTATGATGTCACAATGTATGGTCAGAAGATGATGGTATCCAGGATTCCATTATGATGTCACAATGTATGGTCAGCAGATGATGATATCCAGAATTACTTTGTGATGTCACAGTGTATGGTCAGCAGATGATGGTATCCAGGTTTCCATTATGATGTCACAATGTATGGGCATCAGATAATAGTATGCAGAATTCCATTTTGATGTCACAGTGTATGGTCAGCAGATGATAATATCCAGGATTCCATTATTATGTCACAATGTATGGTCAGCTGATGATAGTATCCAGGATTCCAAATTGATGTCACAATGTATGGTCAGCAGATAATACTATCCAGCATTCCATTATGATGTCACAATGTATGATCTGCAGATGATAGAATCCAGGATTCCATTATGATGTCACAATGGTCAGCAGACAATAGTATCCAGGTTTCCATTATGATGTCATAATGTATGATCAGTAGATGATAGTATCCAGGTTTCAATTAAGATGTCACAATGTATGGTCAGTAGATGATGGTATCCAGGATTCCATTATGATGTCACAATGTATGGTCAGCAGATAAGAGTATCCAGGATTCCATTATGATGTCACAATGTATTGTCAGCAGATGATAATATCCAGGATTCCATTATGATGTCACAATGTATGGTCAGTAGATAATAGTATCCAGGTTTCCATTATGATGTCACAATGTATGGTCATTAGATAATAGTATCAAGGATTCCATTATGATGTCACAATGTATGGTCAGCAGACGATAATATCCAGGATTTCATTATGATGTCACAATGTATGGTCAGAAGATAATAGCATCCAGGTTTCCATTATGTTGTCACAATGTATGGTCAGTAGATGATGGTATCCAGGTTTCCATTATGATGTCACAATGTATGGTCAGCAGATAATAGCATCCAGGATTCCATTATGATGTCAAAATGTATGGTCACCAGATGATAATATCCAGGATTCAATTATGATGTCACAATGTATGGTCAGAAGATAAGAGTATCCAGGATTCCATTATGATGTCAAAATGTATGGTCACCAGATGATAATATCCAGGATTGAATTATGATGTCACAATGTATTGTTAGAAGATAAGAGTATCCAGGTTTCCATTATGATGTCACAATGTATGGTCAGTAGATGATGGTATCCAGGTTTCCATTATGATGTCACAAGGTATGGTCAGTAGATGATGGTATCCAGGATTCCATTATGATGTCACAATGTATGGTCAGCAGATTATAGTATCCAGGATTCCATTATAAAGTCACAATGAATTGTCAGCAGATAATAGTATCCAGGATTCCATTATGATGTCACAATGTATGGTCCGCAGATGATAATATCCAGGATTCCATTATGATGTCACCATGTATGGTCAGAAGATTATAGTATCCAGGTTTCCATTATGATGTCACAATGTATGGTCAGTAGATGATGGTATCCAGGTTTCCATTATGATGTCACAATGTATGGTCAGTAGATGATGGTATCCAGTATTCCATTATGATGTCACAATGTATGGTCAGTAGATGATGGTATCCAGGAATCCATTATGATGTCACAATGTAAGGTCAGCAGATAATAGTATCCAGGATTCCATTATAATGTCACAATGTACGTTCAGCAGATAATAGTATCCAGGATTCCATTATGATGTCACAATGTATGGTCAGAAGATAATAGTATCCAGGTTTCCAATATGATGTCACAATGTATGGTCAGTAGATGATGGTATCCAGGTTTCCATTATGATGGTCACAATGTATGGTCAGCAGATAATAGTATCCAGGATTACATTATGATGTCACAATGTATGGTCAGCAGATAATAGTATCCAGGATTCGATTATGATGTCACAATGTAAGTTCAGCAGATAATAGTATCCAGGTTTCCATTATGATGTCACAATGTATGGTCAGAAGATAATAGTATCCAGGTTTCCATTATGATATCACAATGTATGGTCAGTAGATGATGTTATCCAGTATTCCATTATGATGTCACAATGTATGGTCAGAAGATAATAGTATCCAGGATTCCATTATGATGTCACAATGTATGGTCAGCAGATGATAATATCCAGGTTTCCATTATGATGTCACAATGTATGGTCAGTACATGATGGTATCCAGGTTTCCATTATGATGTCACAATGTATGGTCAGAAGATGATGGTATCCAGGATTCCATTATGATGTCACAATGTATGGTCAGCAGATAATAGTATCCAGGATTCCATTATGATGTCACAATGTATGGTCAGCAGATGATAATATCCAGGATTCCATTATGATGTCACAATGTATGGTCAGAAGATAATAGTATATAGGTTTCCATTATGATGTCACAATGTATGGTCAGTAGATAATGGTATACAGGTTTCCATTATGATGTCACAATGTATTGTCAGTAGATGATGGTATCCAGGATTCCATTATGATGTCACAATGTATGGTCAGAAGATGATGGTATCCAGGATTCCATTATGATGTCACAATGTATGGTCAGCAGATGATAATATCCAGGATTCCATTATGATGTCACAATGTATGGTCAGAAGATAATAGTATCCAGGTTTCCATTATGATGTCACAATGTATGGTCAGTAGATGATGGTATCCAGGTTTCCATTATGATGTCACAAGGTAGTGGTCAGCAGATAATAGTATCCAGGATTCCATTATGATGTCACAATGTATTGTCAGCAGATGATAGTATCCAGGATTCCATTATGATGTCACAATGTATGGTCAGTAGATGATGGTATCCAGGATTCCATTATGATGTCACAATGTATGGTCAGAAGATAATAGTATCCAGGATTCCATTATGATGTCACAATGTATGGTCAGCAGATGATAATATCCAGGATTCCATTATGATGTCACAATGTATGGTCAGAAGATAATAGTATCCAGGTTTCCATTATGATGTCACAATGTATGGTCAGTAGATGATGGTATCCAGGTTTCCATTATGATGTCACAATGTATGGTCAGTAGATGATGGTATCCAGGATTCCATTATGATGTCACAATGTATGGTCAGCAGATAATAGTATCCAGGATTCCATTATGATGTCACAATGTATTGTCAGAAGATAATAGTATCTAAGTTTCCATTATGATGTCACAATGTATGGTCAGTAGATAATGGTATCCAGGATTCCATTATGATGTCACAATGTATGGTCAGTAGATGATGGTATCCAGGATTCCATTATGATGTCACAATGTGTGGTTAGAAGATAATAGTATCCAGGATTCCAGTATGATGTCACAATGTATGGTCAGCAGATAATAGTATCCAGGATTCTATTATGATGTCACAATGTATGGTCAGGAGATAATAGTATCCAGGTTTCCATTATGATGTCACAATGTTTGGTCAGCAGATAATAATATCCAGGTTTCCATTATAATGTCACAATGTATGGTCAGCAGATAATAGTATCCAGGTTTCCATTATGATGTCACAATGTATGGTCAGTAGATGATGATATCCAGGTTTCCATTATGATGTCACAATGTATGGTCAATAGATGATGGTATCCAGGATTCCATTATGATGTCACAATGTATGGTCAGAAGATAATAGTATCCAGGTTTCCATTATGATGTCACAATGTATGGTCAGTAGATGATGGTATCGAGGATTCCATTATGATGTCACAATGTATGGTCAGCAGATAATAGTATCCAGGATTCCATTATGATGTCACAATGTATGGTCAGTAGATGATAGTATCCAGGATTCCATTATGATGTCACAATGTATGGTCAGAAGATAATAGTATCCAGGATTCCATTATGATGTCACAATGTATGGTCAGCAGATGATAGTATCCAGGTTTCCATTATGATGTCACAATGTATGGTCAGCAGATAATAGTATCCAGGTTTCCATTATGATGTCACAATGTATGGTCAGTAGATGATGGTATCCAGGTTTCCATTATGATGTCACAATGTATGGTCAATAGATGATGGTATCCAGGATTCCATTATGATGTCACAATGTATGGTCAGAAGATAATAGTATCCAGGTTTCCATTATGATGTCACAATGTATGGTCAGTAGATGATGGTATCCAGGATTCCATTATGATGTCACAATGTATGGTCAGAAGATAACAGTATCCAGGATTCCATTATGATGTCACAATGTATGGTCAGCAGATGATAATATCCAGGATTCCATTATGATGTCACAATGTATGGTCAGAAGATAATAGTATCCAGGTTTCCATTATGATGTCACAATGTATGGTCAGTAGATGATGGTATCCAGGTTTCCATTATGATGTCACAAAGTATGGTCAGTAGATGATGGTATCCAGGATTCCATTATGATGTCACAATGTATGGTCAGCAGATAATAGTATCCAGGATTCCATTATGATGTCACAAAGTATGGTCAGCAGATGATAATATCCAGGATTCCATTATGATGTCACAATGTATGGTCAGCAGATAATAGTATCCAGGTTTCCATTATGATGTCACAATGTATGGTCAGTAGATGATGGTATCCAGGATTCCATTATGATGTCACAATGTATGGTCAGTAGATGATGGTATCCAGGTTTCCATTATGATGTCACAATGTATGGTCAGTAGATGATGGTATCCATGATTCCATTATGATGTTACAATGTATGGTCAGTAGATGATGGTATCCAGGATTCCATTATGATTTCACAATGTATGGTCAGAAGATAATAGTATCCAGGTTTCCATTATGATGTCACAATGTATGGTCAGAAGATAATAGTATCCAGGATTCCATTATGATGTCACAATGTATGGTCAGTAGATGATTGTATCCAGGTTTCCATTATGATGTCACAATGTATGGTCAGCAGATGATAATATCCAGGATTCCATTATGATGTCACAATGTATGGTCAGATGATAATAGTATCCAGGTTTCCATTATGATGTCACAATGTATGGTCAGTAGATGATGGTATCCAGGATTTCCATTATGATGTCACAATGTATGGTCAGTAGATGATGGTATCCAGGATTCCATTATGATGTCACAATGTATGGTCAGAAGATAATAGTATCCAGGATTCCTTTATGATGTCACAATGTATGGTCAGCAGATAATAGTATCCAGGTTTCCATTATGATGTCACAATGTATGGTCAGTAGATGATGGTATCCAGGTTTCCATTATGATGTCACAATGTATGGTCAGTAGATGATGGTATCCAGGATTCCATTATGATGTCACAATGTATGGTCAGTAGATGATGGTATCCAGGTTTCCATTATGATGTCACAATGTATGGTCAGCAGATAATAGTATCCAGGATTCCATTATGATGTCACAATGTATGGTCAGAAGATAATAGTATCCAGGATTCCATTATGATGTCACAATGTATGGTCAGTAGATGATGGTATCCAGGTTTCCATTATGATGTCACAATGTATGGTCAGTAGATGATAGTATCCAGGATTCCATTATGATGTCACAATGTATGGTCAGAAGATAATAGTATCCAGGTTTCCATTATGATGTCACAATGTATGGTCAGTAGATAATAGTATCCAGGATTCCATTATGATGTCACAATGTATGGTCAGTAGATGATGGTATCCAGGTTTCCATTATGATGTCACAATGTATGGTCAGTAGATGATGGTATCCAGGATTCCATTATGATGTCACAATGTATGGTCAGCAGATAATAGTATCCAGGTTTCCATTATGATGTCACAATGTATGGTCAGCAGATGATAGTATCCAGGTTTCCATTATGATGTCACAATGTATGGTCAGTAGATAATAGTATCCAGGATTCCATTATGATGTCACAATGTATGGTCAGTAGATGATAGTATCCAGGATTCCATTATGATGTCACAATGTATGGTCAGCAGATAATAGTATCCAGGATTCCATTATGATGTCACAATGTATGGTCAGTAGATAATGGTATCCAGGTTTCCATTATGATGTCACAATGTATGGTCAGTAGATGATGGTATCCAGGATTCCATTATGATGTCACAATGTATGGTCAGCAGATAATAGTATCCAGGATTCCATTATGATGTCACAATGTATGGTCAGCAGATGATAATATCCAGGATTCCATTATGATGTCACAATGTATGGTCAGAAGATAATAGTATCCAGGTTTCCATTATGATGTCACAATGTATGG